>CM040474.1:12351027-12361297 GCA_022758105.1 Pangasianodon gigas
CAAAAGAAAGTATATGAATCACTCTGCAGAGAAATTCACAGGTCACAGTTCCACGTATGAGTGTTGTTTTTTTAAAAGCGCCATTCAGTCTTTATACTCGTCGAAAAGAAAAGATTACTTGCTTACCAGCGTTCAGTGGAAAATGAAGAAAATAATGTACGTCACCACATCACTACATCATGGGCGGAGCGCTGAAAGGTGTCCGGATAGGCAGGGTAATGTTCCTTCACTCTATGATCCCCAACGATTGCCCCCGTGATCCTGAAGACTGCCACTCGATCCTACGAGGCCGCAATCCTGTCTAACGGAGATCAGCCCGAGAACACGAACAATATACAGTCCCATCCAACAAATCAGCCAACTCTCCTAGCAAAAATAAGCAACGGCATCCACCACGTTTTGAGTTCGTTTGAACTAACAAAAACAAAAATCTGGATGCAAAACACACAAAAAAACACAGGAGTATTCAACCCCAACGCTGAATAACTTAATAAACTCTAACAGCCTGTCGCCCAGCTTCACGCACGAGCACGACGAAAAACTTGTTACGCCGCTATTAATAACAGGCTTGTTAAGACAAACGGAGACTTAGAAGCAAAGTCATGCGGCTCTAATGCATGTCATCAGTCTAAACGTAACTTTTTAATGTAATAAAAAGTTCGAAAATTGTCACATCCTTCCTCAGCTCGCCGCTGCTCCTCTCGCTCTTTTTTCTCTCCCGCCCATGCGATCGTCACACGCCTGAGAAAGAATATAGCGGCGCCCGTGTCAAATTTCAAAATAAAAGCTTTTGCGAAATAGAACTTGTAGATCCCCTACACATCATAAACACAATAAGTGGTTCGGCTGTTGTTAGGCAGTGAATTTTGTACATCACATTATTTCCCAGCATCAGTCCTAGAGATCCCAAGGTGTAAATTATTATTGTTTTTCCACACTCATGATCAAATCCTTCACAAGCTGGGTCAGGTGTGAAGTGTCAGATGTGTTAAACCTATTATTGGGAATCAAAAAGATCTCAGATTTCATATTTTCTTGACTGAAATTGATAGTTGATACAGGGATGTTAAAACAATAAAGAAACTTGTGCTAAAGTTTAAAAAAAGGACATATTGAGATATTAGAGCTCCTTGTGTTAATGCAACAAGAAAGTACAAGAAAGAATTTCTGTTATTGCAGGGTTGAATGGAATTTCTATTAAAGAGAAAGATGTTCATGGTGTAAGTGGATTCTGTAATCTACAGCACATTGAACAAATCAATACAAAAGATAGACATAATCATAGAGTGGGGAAAAAGAAATCTGGAGGGACTATTAGTTTATAAGAGAGTTTAAATGGTAAACAGAGATATTAAAACATCTTTAAAATGAATAAATCGAAAACTTTCAAACCTCTAAATAAAGGTTCAAATAAGCTTTGGTGCAAATCCTCATATTAACACACATCATCTGCTGTAGCATGGTCCTACTGGGAGATGGTCTGAGACTGAGGGGGACAAAAATTAAAAAAAAAAAAAAAAAAATCAATATAATAACTTTAATTATCTCTGAATCCCACTGTCCAACACACAGTGAAAATTTCTGAGGGAATAATTTGGGCTGTGATGAACGCTCCAGACTATTTACGCCAGTCTCAGTGGCTCGGTCTCCCATGGAGAGGAATGGAGGGAGACCAGTGAGAAGCATATGGCCCTCCAGGGACACAGAGAGAGAGAGAGAGAGAGAGAGAGAGAGAGAGAGATGGCTTTAAAGAATGAGAGAGCATCAATCAGTGGGGAGGGAGTGAAAAGAGGGATAGAAATGGAAGTATAAAGGTGTGTGTGTGTGTGTGTGTGTGTGTGTATGTGTGTGTGTGCATCAGGCCGATGGTTGGCTAGTGCTAAGCCGAATAGTCAGGCTCCAGAACCCTGCTGATACACTTCCTGCTCCCCTATCCATCACTGCCCTAATCAGGCTCGTTTCAGAAGCTCTCTCTCTCTCTCTCTCTCTCTCTCAGACACACACACACACACACGCACACACATGCACGCACATAGCTCTCTTACACACAGCCTTATCACAGCAGGCCCTACAAAGAAAGAGAGAACGGGTATATACCGGTCTCTAGGTATTTGTGAAAAAGGACAGTGTATAAGGTAAAATTAAAGATGGAGATAAGTTCTAGTTCCATTGTTGTTTTCTCACACAATTAATAACAACAACAATAATAATAATAATAATAATAATTTTTATTTATATAGCACCTTTCTCAAACCCAAAGTCACATTACATCAGGATAATGAACAATTCTTAAGTAACACATAAAGAATCGGAAAAAATCACAGGACTGTTAACAAGCCTGAGTGAAGGATGAAGTGATGGAAAGTATTACGTAAAAGGGGCTGGAGCTACATTTCATTTACAGTCAGGGAGTTATAGCATTCATAACTTGGGCACAACAACACTGAAGAACCTGCTGCCCATTAATGTTTTGCATTCACTGGATTAAATCAGTGTTTTTTCAGCCATATCTTCTTTAACTGCTTCATCCTGGTTAGGGTTGCGGTGGATCCGGAGCCAATCAGCAGAGAAGGGAAGTCGGTCCATCACACAGCACAGTGTACACTCACATTCACAGCTAAGGGTAATTTGGTGTAGCCATTACACCTACCAGCATGTTTTTGTACAGTGGGATGCAACCGGAGAACCCGGAGGAAACCCGTGCAAACATGAGAAGAACATGTGATCCTGAGCTTACAATCGAACCAGGGACACTGGGTTGTTACAATATACCGTACTCGTTATTTGGAGCTTACACACAGGGTTTAGGAGGGTCATCTTTTGAGATTTAATGACCTTTGGATTGTTTTCCTCACTCAGACCTGGCAACCCTTGTAGGAAGAATAAGTAGGAAGAGACTTCATCGAGTCAACATAGAGAATGAAAATTCCTGCAAGCAATTAGGCTCCATAAATAAATAAAACCTAATGAGTCAATGAAAGACAAAACACAGTGAGACACTGCAGTTTCCTCAGAGGGTGAATAAAATCGAGCGACATGCTCGATAACTCAACACCACCTGAAAAACAACTTCGCTTCAAAACAAAGTCATTTTCCATCAGTGGGTAGGGTGTTATTACTAAAATCATCATGACTGCAAGTATAAGAGCTTGGGGAGATAAACTAATGAGAACACAATCTATATGTATTCATGGGAACCGAAGGCTAAAGCTGATACTGTGACTTCCTCTCTATTGTACATCAATACAGCATTCATTTGAATCCTATTAGCATTGACGGCAATTAGCATTCATCTCTGTGTTCAAAGCATTCATATCGATACAGCATTCATTCCTTTTCAATTTCAATATAGTATCTGTGCCTGTTTCATACAGCTCAATCAGGGAGTCTTGGTTTCTTATAGGAAAATTATATTGTGTTCTCGATTATGTACCGAGAACACAATAACAAGTCTAGCTAGTCTTGTTAGTGGATTCCTGCAACGAATAGGTGTACAGCGTGTAACACACCAACCTACTCATATCCACCTGACTTGCATATCAAAGCTATCCCTCAGGGCTCAAGCAAGAGTCAAAAAGAATTTCTGTTGTGTATGCGTTATCATTTTCATCATGCGCCTACACCATTCCCGGCAGCCCTGCAGCATTGCAGTAACAGCTTCAATCTTTCATTCATAACCAAGAAAGAGAGAGAGAGAGTGAGAGAGAGAGAAACGTCCAGTTTTTCATGAAAGAAGATTCCGAAAAGAAGAGATGTTTTTTTCTTGACCTACATAGCATGCTCCATTTCCTTCCCTCCCCAGTGGCTACTAAGTGTGGGAGGAGCTAATGTAACAGAACAGTGCATCAATCACTCCTCACCAACTAATCACTTTCGATCAAGCAAGAGAAACAGGTGTTTATATGCGTTTGGATATCTGTAAATTAATTTGCTATCACACCGCCAGTTCCAAGTCTCTCAGGATTGGAGTCTCCAGGGAGACAGAGGTGATATTCTGGTCTGTACTTATACTTTGCCGAACACGACTCTCCAACTACTCCTCCCTCGTTGATCTTCCAGATGCTTTGGCAAGAATCTGACCCACTTCTGCAAAGAGTTGCTCCAGAGGCGAGTGCTACTCGATCACACTAATGACACAAGGCTCTAAGTGACCTACATGTGGGTTGTGGGCTGTGGGCAGTGGCACACCGCTAGTGGTGCCTTTCAATAAAGTAAACCAATGTTTTAAACCAACATTTTAATCAAGTCCGCAGGGACATGCCTTCCAGTTCACGTCTTACTTTTTTATGTCTTTATGTTTGGTACAGTGAAACCCTTAGGACAAAGTCTCAACATTCCTCTACTACCAAAGTTCTCGATTCAGACCTCTGGGAACCAATAGCAGTCCACATTTTTGTCCTTATATCCTTAAGGTTTGTCTAGTGTAACCATAAGGACTAGCAGACTTCAGGGATTTGCCATTTATTCCATATTTTTGTTATGTTTTACTGTTGTGTACAGTGTAAGCCTCAATGAAAATCATTAGCTAGCTAGTACAAGTTCTCACTAAAACTTTTTTTTTGTCAAGTTTCATCATTCCTCTACTAGTGAAGGTCTCAATTCAGGCCTTTGGGACTCTCTAGCAATCCACATATATCTTTAGGTTTTGTGTAGTGTAAACTGTTTGAACCAACATTCTTAATCCAGACCCCAGGGATTTGCCATTTATTCTACACTTTTGTTCTGATGTTTTTTATGTTGTGTACAGTGTATCCCTCAATAACAAAAATCAGATAGCTTCTACTAGTAGTACAACTTCTTACTAGAACTATGTCATTAGTACCAAAGTTCTCAGTCCAGCTGTCAGGGAATATCATCTACCAGTTGCTCCACAGATATTTGCAACAGTTTACTAATGAATAGCATGTATATCTCTTCCATTTCTATTTTTACATCAAGCCTTAACATTCATTTTTCTTCATTAGCTTTATATAAATTTTAATGACGGATGAGATCAGACAGGAGTCCCCATGGACTATGAAGTTCGCAGATGACATTGTGATCTGTAGTGAGAGTAGGGAACAGGTTGAGATGAGCTTGGAGAGGTGGAAGTACGCACTGGAGAGAAGGGGAATGAAAATCAGTAGGAGCAAGACAGAATACATAAGCGTGAATGAGAGGGAGGCAGGCGGAATGGTGAGGTTGCAAGGAGTAGAGGTGAAGGTGGATGACTTTAAATACTTAGGGTCAACTGTCCAAAGTAATGGAGAGTGTGGTGGAGAAGTGAAGAAGACAGTGCAAGCAGGGTGGAGTGGATGGAGAAGAGTGGCAGGAGTGATTTGTGATCGAAGGGTATCTGCAAGCGTGAAGAGGAAAGTTTACAAGATGGTAGTGAGATCAGCTATGTTGTTTGGTTTGGAGGTGGTGGTACTGACAAAAAGACAGGAGATGGAGCTGGAAGTGGCAGAGTTGAAGATGCTGTGATTTTCGTTGGGAATGAAATTAGTATATTAGAGGGACAGTGCAGGTACGATGGTTTGGAGACAGTGAGAGAGGCAAGACTGAGTTGGTTTGGGCATGTGCCGAGGAGGGATGCGGGGTATATTGGGAGAAGAATGCTGAGGATGGAACCGCCAGGCAGGAGGAGAAGAGGAAAACCAAGGAGGTTTATGGATGTGGTGAGAGAGGACATGCAGGTGGTTGGTGTGACAGAGGAAGATGCAGAGGACATAATGAGATGGAGACAGATGATCCGCTGTGGCGACCCCTAACAGGAGCAGCAGAAAGAAGAAGAAAGAAGAAGCTTTATATAAATTTTAAATGAATGGACTTTTTATGTGTGTGAATCTTTGTGTATACACATTTTCTACTTTAGTACATTGAACGCATGTTTTAATAAATACGTATTAAAAATTATACATTTTTATTCATTTCCAAGTATACCTCAGCCAGGTCATGACCCTCCTACAGCTTTCAATGTATGCTAGCAGCTAGAACAGAACAGGGTTCTTGAGTAGCACAACCAGCTAAGAAGCTGCTTCTCCAAATGTAGACCTGGGTTCTATTGCTGTAAATTGGATTTGATGCCCAGTCAAGATTGCACACTGCTGGGGGTTGAGTCACCTGGGACCTTAGGAGAGTGTATGGTTTCCCAGAAGGCTTTCAGTCAATCAGGTCTTTGAATTGCCTAGTGATAATCAACAGAACTAGACGAGTGGTCCAATTTTGAAGATATTTTACCACTCATACAGGAGTGGGGAGGTCATCAGTTCAGAAGTGATGAAGTTCCCGAGTCATCAAGTTATATCCAGTTGCTTTCACTTACTTCTGCTAGACTATGTTGTGCAGTAGATAACATAGGTAAGCTAAGTCAGGGGTGGACAAATCACTATGCTGATAGCCAGGACATGAAGGAGTTTCTAGTACAGTATATATCTATAGAGTAAATATCTTTTATAT
Organism: Pangasianodon gigas; assembly: GCA_022758105.1. Lineage (NCBI taxonomy): Eukaryota > Metazoa > Chordata > Actinopteri > Siluriformes > Pangasiidae > Pangasianodon > Pangasianodon gigas. The sequence continues at coordinate 12,357,466 of CM040474.1, forward strand.
GTGATGCGAGAAGAGAATACCATGGCAAAATTACCGAAATATTGGTCAATGACTTGCTGACTTTTTGTCAAAGGCTCAAACTTGATGGGATACTTCAGAAACGTTCTTTGTTTCTGAAGAGAATAATTAAATGGCTAAACATGGCTCTCCCTTCCCTGGGAATTAAGTTAGTTTCCATTAGTCTGTATTAATACACTTAACTATCTAACTTGCTAACTGTATTCTATTAAATTACGCTAGCTACCACTTTTAAACTTAAGATTCTGGGCAACCAAAACATGTGACTGGTGAGCACACTGGAGCTTTCACCTGCCCAGTCCACTAATCAACATTCTTTGATTACCTGACACAGGTTGGGAATTGGATGGCTTGCACACATCTGCAATCTGTATAGGAGGCATTTCTTACTGGGATGGGAACTGCTAGTTTTTTATAACATGGTACCTAACATCTGCACACCTCTAAAGAAACGTTGTGTAAGTCATCAGCATCTGAAAACCAGTGGTGGCAGGAAGTAATTGGGAGAATCCAATGATAGTGGAAACTATTCTCATGAGCCAGACCCCTAGCTGTCCCTCGAGAGACTGACATGTTTCCTCACTAAACTTGGCCAAGAATCACCCAAGTGGAAACTGGCACTGTGCAGTGGCTCCTAGTCCTTTATTATTCCCAGCTCTAATCTGATCCAGATCATCAACTAAATCATTATGCAGATTCCGATGTGTTAGAGTAAGGAAAACACAACATGTCGTCCCCAGGACTAGAATCAGGAGCCATTGGTATTCCAAGGACCCGTTTATTTCCAGTAAGCAGTATTCTTATGTGAATGTGTGTGTTTTTGGACTCACTAGTGCAGGGCATGTCTGGCAGGTCTCCATCTGCTCTGTAGTAGCCGTTCCTGCACACACAAATGGTGGAGGCCTCAGATGTGGACCTGCTGTTGGGAGGACATTGCAGACACAGCCCTGTGCCCTGCATGGACTTAAAAGTACCAGGAGGACATGCTGTGAAAAAAGAGACAAAAAGAGATTGAATGTAGTGTTAGATCATGACCAACACAGCTGAAAACTGCTGAAAAAAACCTTCACTCTCATCATTGAACAACAAAACGAGCACAGTAAGGTCATACCTTTCTATGTTGCGCTAGATCCTAAAACTAAGTCCATCACAGAATCTACTCTATAGCCTAATGGATTAAAGGCACATTTATTATTTAACCCTGAATAATCCTCCTTAGACAACATTTTCATCCAGTTCTCCAAAACCTAGCCCAGAAATCTAAGCAATGAGGTATGATCTGGATCCACAGTACAACAGCTGTTCTTGCTCGAGGTTTTTTTTATAGCATATAACTGCCACGTAGGACATAGCAAAAAAAAAAAAAAAACAGACTCAAAAGAAGAACCCAAACGGCGATTCATTTCCATGCAATAAATGGCACCTGAGAGCAAATGTAGCTGGATGACACACAACAACATCATTAAATAAACCTTTACAAAAAAAGACCATATCTTTTTTATTGTTCACAAACTGGTATAAGCTTGATTTATGCGTCTCAGCCTGTGTTGTGGTACGACTCACTGTAGGACGACTCACTTGGGACTGATTTGCCAAAAGCATGTAAGTCGAAGTTTGAGTTCAATTTCAGCTGAAATACTGCAGAAGTAAGAGACTATCAAATGAATTCTTTACTATCCCTTGTTAGAATAGACACGTCTGCTTTGTTGTGACTGCTAACCACTTAGTTACGCCAATATTCTGTAACACAGTGTCATTATCTGCATCTGTATCTGTGTAGTGCTTTAAATACCTATAATCTGTATCTGGATTTAAATTCAATGTAAGTGTGGATTAAACCTGAAGTTTTTTTTCTTTAAATGCACTGTAAGCATGATCTGTTCCTCAACTACAGCTACATCACTCGAGTTCATAATTGGTCTTAACTAGAGATGTCGAAGAGACAGTTTTTTTTTAAACCCACTTGTGCAATTGTTATTTTTTTGTTTGTACCTGCCTGTTATATTTTCTAACAAATTTAGTTGGTTCTATTTCCTTATATATATATACAATATATATATATATATATATATATATATATATATATATATATAGATAGATAGATAGATAGATAGATAGACAGATATAAATAGATAGATAGATAGATAGATAGATAGATAGTAGCCAAATTTAAATGGCTACTGAACCTGACCAGGCAGTTACTAAAGATGAATGAATAAATGTAAATGTACATGTGGCCTTTATTTGTCCTGCAAGCTTCATATCTGACCTCTCGTTCACACTTGCATGGACGTAAAAACCTTGAGAGGAACCCAGTCGTGATGCACACCTTCAGTCTCAACCAGATGCCATGTGAAATATTTTGCCAATCCTTGTAAAAGCATAGTGTTGCCTATTCATATATGTATTTGTACATTGTGTCTTCATTTTGAATAATGGATTCATATTCAGTAACATTACTACAGGGAATTTGAGGGATGAACGATGCTAGCTGTTGTAAAGTTTAGGCAAGACTTCGCTATCTGAGTAGCACCGCGAGCCATGGTGCATAAGCAGATACCATGATATTCAATACCAAAGACAAATTCCCTGGTAGGCAGACTCAAAGTACTGAGCCTATACGAGTGCAAACAGAGATAACAGATTGAACAGCTGATATGACTGAAACACAGGCTAAAGTGATAGTGGCCTCCATGGACCTTGCTGGAATAGATTTGAACACACGGATAGCTTTGCTCGTCAAAGTAAGATAAAAGGATAGACATTAAGGACTAAAGGTTTAAGAGGACGAGAGATAGGAAAAAAAGAGAACTAGAAAGACACACAAAGAGAGAGTGTAACCGTTTAAATTACTGCAGTGAGAGGAGCAACTGATTTAGCCCGGAAAGTGGTTTACTTCTTGTCATATTTGCAAATGATGATGAAAGTGAAAATATAGATGTATTGCATTTAGGAAATTATAACAGCAGAACAATTTCAGCTGGGTTATTAAAATAAATATTACCTCCTATCTGCAATTTGGCTCGAATTTAACTAATATGGGAGGTGAGGGAGAATTAGGTGTTCTCAACACAACCACAAACAGCTGCACTCATCTGGAACACTGGCTAATTAATGTGCTATTATGTTGGCAACAAACGGCTGTCAAATCCTAATGTCTCCCCAAAACTAAATTTCAGCAATTACCTAGTGATACCGTACCAATATTGTGTATTGTTGTGCACTACTCATGCATATGCATCACTGCTCATTAATATGCATTACATGGCACACATGGGAGGGGCGTGTATGATTAATATGTTAATTATATCACTTGGCACATCCATTTGCACATTTGCATGCAGAGATAGATTGAGAGAGATAGAGTATAAACAAAAAGCAGAATGAGTGACCGGAAAAGATGGATCGCAGTCTCCCAGATCCAAAACAGGAAAGGATGAAGGAGTATTGTTCTCCTGTGTTTTAATAAGAGAGGACAGGAAAAACTCATCCCTCTTTCTCAGTCTTCCTGGTGATGGAGAGTTTGTATGCCCTCCCCGAAAGCCTTTTGAAATTTAATTAAACATTTTATGCCTCATTAACACAAAAAGATATGCAGAGTTCTGAGGGCAGATCAAATTTTATTAGACAATTAAATATTTAACTGTCCTTTAGCCCCACTGTGCAGAACGCAACTCTATCAACTTCAAGAGCACAAGAAGGCATTTATACATCTATTTTCCAGCCTGGTGAACAAAGGAGCTTCAGAGCATTATGTGCCATGATGTACAATAGGCTTAAAAGGCAAGCGAGGAGATGACCTGGAAAAACAGAG
>CM040474.1:12362579-12443725 GCA_022758105.1 Pangasianodon gigas
CAGGCTACACAGGCTATTCAAATTCCTCCAGCAGAAAAAACAAAAATTAAATATGAATTTAAAAAATGAAAAATGCATTAGCTTCAGTATTCAGGTATACCATTGTATCTGCTTGTATAGCACAAAATGAGCATGAGAATAAATGGCATACAAAGCAAGCATTCAATTATTTAATAAAAGTATCTGCTTGAATACCCTTTACCAAAACAAGGTAGAAATATATTCTTCTCTGAATTCTTTGCTATTTAAAAGGTAGGCTAGCACATTCTAAAAATCACATATAGTATATTATTATATACTGTATAATGGTAGGTCTACAGTATAACATAACATACAAGTGTAGAATAACATCTAATTATACGACAGTCTCAGTTTTTATTTTTAATTGCAGTATAATTTTCATTTTGGTAACACTTGAGTTGTTGATTTGTGTTTAAGCGACTATCTAGAGTCCAGAAGTCCTTTGTAACATCTGACATTTATCTATCTGACATTCTAACGAACGTCAGCCAGGAAAGTGTCATTATGCAGCATTATGTCAACAAACGTCTATCACTTGATTTATGAGTTGATGTCTAAATTGCAGTTTTTATGACAGCTGACACCTTCTGGAATAAGCCTTTAAAAATATTTATTCAGGTTTCAAGTTGTCATGAAGGGCTTATTCAAGTTTTATGTAGCCCTTTGAACACTTTTGTCTTAAGGGGCAATGTTATTGCACCCTCATGGCCTATAAGGCAGGATTTACATCCCTTCTTTGTCTGCACTCTATGTTCAATCAATCATTTTCTCCCCATTATCCCAGTGAAAGTGTACGTGCACACTGCACTCGGCGCAAATATCACCCTTGGCTCCCTCTCAGGTTGACATGCACACTGCCCGGAGCATTTGCAATCTATAAGGCATGTATGTCTACAATGCGGGTTACAACTGAACCTTTTAAATCAGAATATGGATTTCACATATATATTGTTTTTATTCTGATTACCTAGCTACCTAGATGGGCAAGTTAACAAACAGTAGATGTTATTTTAATCTTTTAACTCAACAAGAGCACTGAGAGTTTGGGAAACCTTCCGCTAGACGATATTTCTTTTATTTTTTACTTTTACAATCCTTCAGATTGGATTGTAAATTACAGAAAACCAAGGTACTGCTATAAATAACTGTTCATGCATGAAATTTAAGAGGAAAATATGACAGTTGGAGCTACCTACGCCAACGATTATTAGCAGTCGTACAACAGCACACTGGATCCCGAGTCACAATTGGTCAGCGCTACACCTAATTTGCATAAATTAAATCTACCTCAACGTTTCTCACAGCGCTGCGAGACTGCTTCTTGTCGCTCGCCATCCCACAATCCTTTGCTCATTTTTCCTCCCAGTTAATGATGAACAGGTACAAAATATTGGATGGCCAATTCACGTTCAGTGTGCATGTACTGTAACTCAACACTGTGGAACTCATGGAGAGAAAAAGAAACAGAGAAACGACAGTGAGAATAACAAGCAAAAATTTAGTGAAACATTTGGTTCACAATGCTGCCCACCACACACACTACACAAACACTACACACACAAATGACAGAATGCGTGGGCACTGTGGTGGGGGTTGACAGTAAGCTCTTGACCCTGCCCAACTGACGCTAATGCCACCTTCTGCTTCTGCAGCATACACAAGCATACAAACACACACACAAACACACTGCACTGGATCCCAAAAAATGCAACACCTTTTCCAGCCCACACAACAGAATAATATACCAGCTATGCAACAACACAGACTGCTGGTAAACTAGCTATACATAAAGTCATGCTGCAGGAGAAGGACATCAGTAAAGTATGTAGACACCTAACCATCACACAAATATGTGCCCATTCCAAAACTATGGGCATTAACATGGATTTGGTCCCTCATTTGATGTTATAGTAACCTCCACTCTTCTGGGAAGGCTTTCCACTATATTTTGGAGCATGGCTGTGGGGATTTGCTCATTCAGCCACAAGTTCATTAGTGAGGTCTGGCACTGATGTTAAGTGAGGCGGTCTGGTACATGGTCAGCGTTCCAATTCATCCCACAGGTGTTCAGTGACGTTGGAGTCAGGTCTCTGTGCAGGCCCCTTGAGTTCTTCCACATCAATCTTGGCAAACCATGTCTTTATGGACCTCGCTTTGTGTACAGGGGCATTGTCATGCTGGAACAGGTTCAGGCTCCTTAGTTCCATTAAAGGGAAATCATAATGTTATAGCATACAAAGACATTTTAGACAGTTATTTGCTTCAAAATTTGTGGCAACAGTTTGCTGAAGGCCCACATATGGGTGTGATGGTCAGGTGTCCACAAACATTTAGCCTTATGTATATTATCTTGAACTAATAGTGAGTTATTAAATCAAAATGATTTAATGACGAAATAACAAGTTACTAAGCCAAAATAACAAGTTTCTAACAAGATTATATATTGAAATAACAGGTTAACCCTTTACTGCATGGTGTTGCCATATGGCAACAATTAATTTATCTCCAATTTTTTTGATAGGCAATAATACGAAACTACTATTTTCCTATGTAACTGGAAAAAAGGGGCTTTAACTTTCACATGACCAGGAAGTGCTGTTTGCACTTCCTTTTCTGCAATCACATGGCATGGTGAAGGTCATCATCAGAGGGCTCTCAAATTTTGATTAATTTTTTCAATATTTATGCAAAACTACTTAAAGGGGAAAAAAGAAACACTATCTGAGATAAGTTAACATTTATTTTTGTCATTTAAAGAAGTTTTTATATTGTGAGTAATGGTAAAATGTAATTGTTGCCATATGGCAACAACACGCAATAATGGAACTATGGTATGTGCATTCATGAATTGAAACAGGCCTACATTATATATTGTACTATATACTACATACTATACTTACTATATTTACATTTTTTCACATTCAAAATAAGAAAAACTGTTGTAATTTGACATTTTGTAATTGCACCTTATTTTCTAAATCTTATGTTTCAAGAGAAAGAATTAAGAATTCAAGAGAAAGAATTAAAAAGATACTTCAACCAAAACATGTTTGGATCTAATTTTTGTATGTATTTTGAATGACTAAATGCATCCACATACTTTTTACAACTGTAATTCCGTATAGAATATATAACTTTTACATGCTTACTAGATGGCAAAAAACTCTGCAACTTATAGTCTAGAAAATGCAGCAATTGGAATTGTAATCTCATACATTTTGTATTATTTTTGACTATATGATACTCTGTAGAAAGCACTACAAATCTAGCTAGCATTAGTGTATTGATGTATTTATTGATGCAGGGATTCTCAATAGTTGTATACTGTATCTGAATAATGCATGCTGGCACAGCACTGATGAGCTAAACTACAATAAAAAAAATACACTGAGGCTGACATATACAAAGCAATACTATATAAGGGGGCAAATAACACATTAAATGCTAGTTTTATGGTGGAATGTCTCGTAAACAAATACATGGGTGGCAGTTCCTGGAGTGCCTCAAGAAGAGGGTTGAAAACACAATTTGACAGATGGATAGGCATGGTTTTGTATCAAATAGATCAAAGATAGCAATAGCCTACCAAATTGGATTTCTAAGACGTGATGTTTAAGCTTTCAAAACTGGGAAAGTTAAAGACTGAAAATGTAGTGAGAAAAAAAATGTTGAGCTGCCTCTACTAAAGGTTAATTCCTTAAGAGTCAAAAAGAAGTCTCTTTTAAAAAAATCTATTCAAAATGATTTCTAGCCATGTCATCTGGCATGCAAGCTTTGGAGGTTGTATCTAACTGGAAAAAGGCAAAGCAGAAAAATTGTAGTGAAAATCGTGATCATACAAAAGACTGGCAGAAAGGCAGAAAGTCTAACATGATTTGAGATTTCTGGTTCATAATGGCACTGGTATGTCAGAAGATGAACTGGCAAGAAATATTAAGCTGAATATCTGCTGATTTTTACAAAAAGTAGCCCAAAGTGCCAGTCAGCCAATGATGTACAGGATCTTATGAATATCAATTGATTAGTGTATGTTGAGAAACGTAAAGAGATTTTGATTCATTGCACTTTAGTCGATTAATTGGTAAACCATTTCTTTCAGCATGATAATGACTTGCCCAAACATAGTGCAAACACATATATATATATTTTGCTTTCTCAGCTAAACCAGCAGTCTGACCAAACATGGATCAAATTTATCTGGTGGAAAAGACCATTCAAGGAAGGAGGAAAGAATGCAAGATGTGAAACACATGCATTTCCCCAAGGTAAACTTTGACCTGTGGATCAAAAAGGTAGACTTTGACCTGCCTTGTGACCCAATGGAAAAAGAAATTCGCTACCTAACGTCACTCTCCATAATCACCTGCCATCATGACCACCTGTAATCAGAATCATTTGGAATCACCTGGAAGTGAGGAAACCAGTTTCGTGAAAATCTAGTGTTGCAGTGTCCCAGTTAGAGCCAACATAGTGTTGACACATGTGACCCGATGGTATCAAATAATCCGTAAGTCTACGTTTTCCCAAAAAGTCTGGCTGGATGTGAGTGGAGGAAATTGAAATCAAAACTGTATGCTAAAAGTTAGAGAGAAAAAAAACTAAAACAGACATGTTGTTTAATAATTAATAATAAAAGCACAGGGTGGATTGTGATATTCGTCAGCATTTAATATTTATGCAGCTTATTGTAGATTTTTTATTATGTATTTTGTATTTTTATTATTAGGCATTTTGTGTTTCTATTTCTGCAGACAAATTGTTTGATTTGTTTAATATTTTTCTTAACGCCATGCAGTAATGAAAGTAAAAAGGCCTTTTTTTTCATTGTCTGTATACTGGTGCTCTATAAGCATCTACAAAAGGTCACTTAATCGTTCATTACAGTTATAGACAGTTTATCATATCTGGACTGCAGTGCTAACAGGAACTTTTGTTAATTTTGTAACAATTGTGTAAAGTAAGCTTAAACACTAAGCAATGTTGGCACCACTGTCTGAGAGTGAGCAGTTAATAAGTTCCACAAAGATTTAGGTTTCCTTTGGGTTGTCCCATTGGTGATAGCAGCACTTGGACCTCTGAACACTTGGCTGTAAGTCTGGTTCCAACAGACTGCAGTAATAGCAACATCAATCTCAGTCTAGAAGAGCTAAGAACAGCAAAAATACTGCACTATAACCATAAACTCCATAAAGTGTCTTAGTAAGGTGCTGAGCCACTATAAGCCAACAGAACGGATTAAGCGGCAGAGATTGTACAAGTCACTGGAACTGTACTGGAGTGATAAATGTCATTCTTCTGAAAGATATTGTCTCAGTTGGTGTTTAGATGATGGTGATTGTGAGAGAGGTACAAAACATCACTCCAAAATCTCACTACTGATTTTTCCTTTAATTCGTCACCCATCTGTATATACACATATCTTTTTCCAGTCAAAATGTAAGAAAATAGGAAACTGAAAGGGGCCCAACACATAAAGATGACCGTATACAGCTGAGGACACAGCACTTTGCAGATTATTAACATTGCAGTGGATGAAAAGATGCTACACACACAAAAGTAAATCAAATTGTACGTGCATACAATGTGCTTACATATAGCTTTTCTTTCTCCTTCTCTGCCTTCGCCTTCTCTTTTTCTTCCCTACATAAAGGTCAGAGTTAAAATTCAACTCTCTCTCTCTCTCTCTCTCTCTCTCTGTTTATTGCTTTCTCTCGCTCTCTGATACAGACACACACAGACACTGAGTGAGTGTGTGTATGTGAGTATTTAATAATCTGCCCTAGGGTTGATGTTTACAGTCTGAGATGTGTTTAAGTGGACAGAATCTTCAGCTGACTCAGCAAACACATAACGAGTAGCCCACAGCTACTACATGTTCAGATACACACACACACACACTGAGATTGATTAATATATTAATATTCTTTGGCAAAAGAGAATCCTTCATAGTGTATACACTATGAAACACACACACTCACACACACACACACACACACACACACACACACTGGTTCCTCTGACCCTGCTAAATGCAATTCCAATAGCCACATTTCATGCCAATTGTTTCTGGCTTGTTCCAACCAGCCTGCAATTAATTCACTTTCAATCTTTGCCACGTCACACACACACACACACACATACTGAGGTTGACATGGCCAAGGGGGAAGAGAACAGACAAGAAAGAGAAAAAAAAATCAAAAGGCAAATTAGAAATTATAACAGGACCAGGCGCTGCTGGCCTAGCTTTTTAATTCATCAGAAAGCACTGGCAACTTTTATGCATTTATTTATTTATTTGTGCTGATTGAGCTCGCGCCTTATGAGCGTGAAGCTTCTGCATCAAATAAGTTAATTAGCTCGGCTGCCTTCCTCCGTCAGAGGGGAGGGAGCGCAGAGATCCACGAGGCGCTCAGCCGCAAACCTCAGAGGCCTTGAAAAAGGAGACAGAGGGAAAAAGAAAGAAAGAGAGAGGCAGGTTTTGGCGGACGGCCCGATGCATTCGCTGATTCAGAGGAGCAGAGGCGTTCTCTATTCCTCCAAAGAGCAATCCAGCTATTCTGAAAGAGATGAAAGAAAGTGTTTCCTCCAAGCTCAAATTTACTAAACCAGTACCAAAAATGAAATGCTTAGCCTTATGTGTGTGTGTGTGTGTGTGTGTGTGTGCGTGCGTGCGTGCATGTTTTTTTTTTTCTTTCTGTAAAAAGTGGAAAAGTAAGAGTAGAAACATGGCATCATGACAATTCTGAGTAATTAAAGCACAGATATTGAGCACAAAGTATTAGGAAAGTGCTGATGTACAGTTAAAAAAGTGTGTTGTCAAACTGGAAATTCCCTCATCACCATGGGCACAGAACACATCCTCACACATAACTATATTTTATCTACTGTATATCTAGCGCCAGTTTTTACTTTAAGCAGGGCTAAGGGCCTGCAGACCAGCAGGGGGTACCATGACTTTTTAAATAGATATGCAAAAAAAGACACTTTACTATCGTTTGGCGAAAAGTTATCTATGTATCAAGCAGTTGCAGAGTGCCTCCTTGTGGTGTGAAAAGAATAAAACTGCAATTTACTAACCTAATTAATTTAGGTATCTAATGTAACTAATGTCAGAAGATCATAAAGCGTTCATATTGATCTGGGGCGGAAAAATGCAAAAAGAAAAAAAATAGACACAAAATCACTGGTGAGAAAACAATGCTAATTAATTGGATTTAGTCACTTTCTAATTGGATTTGTCTACTTCCTGGTTTCCACTTATTCAAAAAGTTTGTGACTAACTAACCAGCTAGCTAGTATCTGGAGTAAGAAGTATTAGGCTAATACACAGCAAGTTGCTAGCTTGTTACTACTAGCTATAACAGTATTGTGTTAACTCATGCAAGATAATGAAAGACTAATTCTGTTCATTCTTACATACATAAAAATTGTTTGGTGTGGGTGGCGGACCCTGTGTAAGTTGTCACATAGGGCCCCTAAATGTTCAGAGATGTCTATATAGAGTAATTTAACTATATATAGATCTACGACTTTTAGGGAAGACTAGCTAGTACTTGCTCTGATTGACAGGTGAGAGAGAGTATGCTACCCCTCCCACACAGAGAGCACGGTTCATTTCTGCTCTCTTGGGCTCTCGGCCCCCAGACGGCTGTGGCTTCATCAGGATTCGGACTAGCAATCTCCCGACAACAGGAAGCTGTTTGTTCATTTTATTTTTCCATTCATTCATTCATTCATTCTTTTGTTCATTAATTTGTTTGTTTCTTTGTTTGAATTTGAAGTGTCAATGTATAGTACAGGAAGAAAATCTCAATTTGATCAATTTTTGGTTGATTTTTCAGCATTTTTGGCTGTTTACCAGAATTCAGCCACAATGACACCTCATGGGTTTTCCCAAGACATTACAGGCCCAAGATATAACTTATCTTATAAACTGACACAATTCATAACCTTACCATTATATAATCATATTTTACCTACCATATTTTTACCTATACCTACAGTATATCATCTTACCCATTGTATTTCCTTCCTTTCCTTACCTGATACAGAATCCTACCCAACCTAATCTTACCCAAAATATAGCCTTAGCAAATTCTACTTTTACTTAATATACGTATTATTAATAATATAATATAATTATTAGTTAGTATAAAACTATATATAATACTATTTATACTAGATATGAGGGTGAGTCAAATGAAAACCATATATATATATATATATATATATATATATATATATATATATATATATATATATATATATATATATATATATATATATATATGTTAATTTCTGCATTGTTTATTGCAAATAGGTGTCACAAAAGTGTATCATTTTTCTACATAATCTCCATTTCATTCAATGCCTGTGTTCCAGCGCTTAATGAATGTCCGGATTTTTTAGTAATTCATTCAACTCACCTTCGTACATAAATATCCCAAATATACACCCTAAAATTATCAACATATTTATTAAAGCTAGCCTGCAGCTGTGTGTCTATGTGTGTGTGCCTGTATGCGTGTGTGTGTTTGCTCACTTGCACCTGGTCTCAGGTTAGAGCTATAACTTCCGAGTATGTCTGTGATGTGTGTATGGATATTCATAGGCACACTGTGCTGTAAAACAAATCACACAGAGGCCATCTGGCCCTTTACTCTCCCACTGGGCTTTCTTCATAAGGAGAGTACAAATATTTACAGCACACACACACACACACAACTTCAAAGCTGCAGGTTGTGCAGCCCTAAGGGCCCGAAGGACACACGTTGTTCACGCTTTCAAACACACTCACGATGCACGTCCAACTGTACACACACACACACACACACACAAACCAAACTTTACTGTGGGCTATATTCTCAGTATGAATATAGCACACTAACAACTCAAAGTGAGAGTTTGACCTCAGTAACTGAATTTTATCAACAACTCTCTGATTGATTTTAATGTAAATAAGGCAATCTGTCTTTACTTATAAAATAAAGTTCCTTTTATATAATTAATTTAATAAATGAAGTGTGTACTCTCCAGAGTATCCTTATACATGAGAAAAACACCATATGGGTCTTTTGACCCATAAATGAATTGAAGAGGCCTCTTGAAAATGAAAGTCACTTTAGTCTCATCTATCATGTAGGCTGAAACCAAACACACACACACACACAGGTCAGAGGTCATGATCCCATTTGTCCCTAAAGCTTATTTGCTTTAGGGTGACAAGGACAGCCAACCCGTGTCAGCGTTTTACGCATGAGACTGTTGAGTGTCTGTGTGTGTGTGTGTGTGTGCATGTGTGTCTTCTGATATTTGTTTGTTCTCTTTTCTCTCTTGACAGTGGCATAGAAATCTGGCCAGATGACACTGAATTTACTTCAGGACAAAAAGCATGAGTATGTGTGTGTGTGTGTGTGCGTGTGTGCGTGTAATGATCATACTGTATGTACATGTTCACCTGGTTTCATGTCTTTGGCGACTTTTTACAAGTGTGTGTGTGTGTGTGTGTGTGTGTGTGTGTGTATACACTCGTCTATCATTTCATGTGTCATTTGTGTTCAATTATCTGGTTTTTTATGCATGTTATACAATTCAGTGAGTGTGTGTGTGAGTGTGTGTGTGTGTGTGTGTGTCTGTGAGTATTTTTTTCCCTCCTAAATGGAAACATGGTGCCTAAAGACACTAAACACACACTAAATAGAGAGGCTTCGCAGAAATGTTATGGAGGTCAGAGTGATCCAACCAACCTCAGCCTCAGGGGTTGGGTGTGTGTATACATGTGTGTGCATGTGTGAGTTGAATGAGGTCGTGTGTGAGTTTTATTCCCTCATCCTCTATCTATCTCTCCTATAAAATCAAACGTCTAAAGTTTTTTTTTCCAGTGTCTATCCTTTTATTCTCTCTCTCATTCTCCCCCCCTCCCCCCCAAAAAAAAATCACTAAGGTCATTAATCATTCCTCCATTCTCTTCATGTCAGGATCCATTTATCCTCATGACCATAAAAAGAGAAGAGAGAGAGGGAGAGAGAGAAAGTCAGAGAGAGAGAGAGAGAGAGAGAGAGAAATCAAACCTTCTATCTCTCCCCATTGCAGTTTCGCTACAGTATAACAGGTGGGATTTCAAATATATGTCAAATATACTTCCCTGCTTACATAAAATATGAAAGCTAATATCGCATTAATGTCATTGCTACACACAGACGTCTGTCAAATGCAGCCTGTTCCCTCAAGGCAAGACTCCCAGCAGAAAAAAAAAAAAAAAACGAAAATAAAGAGGAAAAAATTCTAATTACTCTGAGTTGCCAGCTTATTGGTAGGTTGAATAAAGTGGTATATATTACATTATATATTATTAGATATATTTTTGTTGTTAACTTTTTATTCTTCTTTTTATATTACTAATATATATATATATATATATATATATATATATATATATATATATATATATATATATACACACACACACAACACTCCTCACGTGACTGCCGGGCATGGTGCTGAAAGGACAGCGCCGGTTCAGCACCACTGATGTTTTGGACAAACGGACAGTGTGTGGCGACCAGGCGGGGTGGAGAAGCTCGGCACGGCTGGCGGCTGATGATTGTACCGGCGGCTCTCTACCCTCCTGTAGGAGATGGGAGAGTATAAAATCAACAGATCCCCAGGGACGAACCCATGCCTACCGAGCCGGACCCCTCCACCAATCATTGTGTCTACAAGCCCTGGCTCACAGGCTGTGCCCTTCATACGGCGACCCCACCCAGCTTCCCTACCTTCTCTGTGGAGGTCAATGACAGGCCAGCCTTGCTCGACACCGGAAGGACCGTGACTCTAGCCCGACCCTCCTTGCTTTGACCTCGCCTTAAGGCTGATGGGTCCCTAAGGGTCTCCTGTGTGCATGGGGACGCCCGAGAGGTGCCCACAGCAAGGGTCAAGGGAAAACAATGGGACAAGGAATGGCCACTTCTCTTAGGGTTCATCCCGGAGCTCCCCGTGCCCCTCCTCCTGGGTTGAGACTGGCCAGGCTTCCCTACCACCCAGAAGACAAGACCTCCTCAAAGGCATAGGACCAGGATGACGCGGCCACGGGTCCAGCAGGCCTGCCTTGCGCAGGGCAAAGACAAGTCTGAGACGACCTCAGCAGGTGAGACCCCCCCCCCCTTCTAACCCAGTCTCTTCTGTATCTTTGCAGGTCATCCGGGAGGGGAATTTCGGTCGGGAGCAGAAAGAGGACAACAGGTTAAAGCACTGCTGGAGCCAAGTGCATGTTATTGAAAGAGTCCAACAAAACCCCAGGCAGAGACTCCCAGTTACCTACTTCCTGGTATGGGGGGGCATTCTATACTATAAAACGGAGCGCTGAGGCCAACCCTGTGAGCTGTTGGTGATCCCCCACAACAGGACTCAAGCCCTCCTGCAGGAAGGACTGGTGAACGTTCCACGGACTGGTGGAACGTTTCAATCAGACATTGAAGAGGATGCTGAGGAGAGTGGTAGATGAGGAGGGAGGAACTGGGACTTTCTCCTCCCCTACGTCCTCTTTGCCGTCCAGGAGACACCACAAGCATCCACCAGGTTTACCCCCTTTGAACTTCTCTTCGGACAGCAACCTCGGGGACTGTTGGACGTAGCCTGGGAAACCTGGGAAGAGCAGCCCTCCCCCTTCTATTTGCTTGTTGACTACGTACAATAAATGCAGGAACAAATCGTTCGAGTGACGCCGATCGTCAACCGGCCCACACAACCCGAGCTGGAGCTGACAGAGCTGGTGGACCAGTTTGCAGACGTCTTCTCCTCCACCCTAACGCCTAATGCATCTGGTCCACCATCAAAATTCCCCCGGGAGTGGTGGTCAGGGAGCAGCCCTATTGTGTCCCAGAGGCCCGCCCCAAGGCAATCGAGGAAAAGGTCAGCCGGATGCTTCATGATGGTATCATCGAAAAGTCCACCAGCCCCTGGTCCAGGGTCCAGGGTCCATCGTTGTGGTACCCAAGCCCGACGGAAGCATCAGGCTGTGCAACGACTTCCGGAGGCTCAACCAGGTGTCGGAGTTTGATAGCTAACCCCTCCCTAGAGTCAACAACCTGCGGCTGGGGAGGGCCCATTTAATCTCCATGGTGGACCTAACTAAAGGATACTGGCAGGTGGCCTTGAGCCCGGAGGCCAAGCCGAAGATGGCCTTCTCTACCTCCGCCAGCCACTGGCAGTACCGGCCAACTTCCAGCGCTCGATGGACATCGTCCTGCGTCCCAACCGCCAGTTCACTGCAGCCTATATCGGTGACGTCATGATCCATTCCTCCACCTGGTCCGACCACCTTTATCATCTCAGGGAGGTCCTGGGCAAGCTCCGGAAGTCAGGGCTGACCGCCAACCCTAAGAAATGCCGCCTGAGACTCACTGAGGCACAATACCTATATAGAATAATGCTAATCTCTCTCTTTCTCTGCAGCAGAGGCCGACGTCAGCAAGGACGAGGAGCCGAGACTTAGGAGCGCCGACCCGCACCCGCTCTGAGAGCAGCCACAGTGCCGACTGGGGAACGCCGCCAAGCTACTGCTGCTAGCTCACCGTGCCCAGCCACAGAACAGCCATGACCTCACCTTCCCTCTCCAACCCTTCACACATCCACACCAGTCTTCTGCCTTCACCAATTTATAAAATAAAGAGCATGTTCCCCTCACTGTCCAGCCCACTTGCAACCTCAGAGCACTACAATATATATATACATATATATATATATATATATATATATATATTTATATATATATACAGTATATATATAATATGGCCAACAGTTTATGGACACCTGACCATCATGCATCACATTCCACAGTTGGTCCCTCTTTGCTGCTATAGCAGCCTCTGCTCTTCTGGGAAGGCTTTCCACTAGATTTCGGTATGTGGTTGTGGGAATTGTTACCCATTCAGCCACAAGAGCATTACTGAGGTCAGGCACTGATGCCGTGCTAGAAGGCCTGGGGTGCAGTCGCCGTTCCATTTCATCCCAGAGGTGTTCAGTGGGGTTGAGGTCAGGGGTCTGTGCAGGCCATTTGAGTTCTTTCACTCCAAACTTGGCAAACCTTGTGTTTATGAACCTCGATTTGTGCACATCCACATTGTCATGCTGGAAAAGGTTTGGGCCCTTTAATTCCATTGAAAGGAAAACTTAAAGCTACAGCATACAGAGACATTCTAAACAACTGTGTATGTATATATATATATATATATATATATATATATATATATATATATATATATATATATATACAGAGGCCATCTGGCCTTCTCTCCCTACATATGCTGTGTATATGTATATATGTATATACCTCCCTGCATTACAGTTAGAAGTCAGTTGCTTATGTAGGCAGTATTTTTTTGGCAGAACCTGTGTTATATTAAGATAATAGGGAGAGTATATAGACAGCTGTCCTAGTTCTGACTAAATTGATTATCCCTTGCAATCTGCAACTCTTTTTAATGGAAATGTTCTACAAAACACCACAGCAATAAGATGAAGCACTAGATTGCATTTCCACAAGTTGTCAAATTCACTATGCAAGTATAAGCAGCATATGACTGTGTTTTTTGTTTTTGTTTTTGTTTTTTTTTGTACACATGCAAATAGTGGCACTGACAGTTATTAACAGTCATGGCAAGTCAGGATATGAGAAAGCCACATGTCTGAACACATGATATGGTCTTGTCTCTTTGTGAATATTTGGTCTGAATCAGGGTTAAGGTAAATTCTTCTGGCCACATTTGAAGGCAGTACAAAACTCTAGCATCTGGGATCCCTGAGTGGCACAATGGAAAATCATGAGATCTCATGAGATCTCATGAGTACTCATGAGTTTAAATCCTGAAGATTTCACAGCCATCCGTTGGGAGCCAAGCGAGCAACTTTGGGAGGAATGGCATACTCTCTCCTGTGTTAATCACAGCAACATTAGATAACTGTGGGCATCTGTAAGCTCATGTATGCGGAAGAGGGTAGATAGCGCATTCCTCCAATGTGTTACAGTGTACTGTGAGGCAGGTTGAAAAGATGCGGTTGGCTGGTTTCATGCGTCTTGGAGGAAACAAGTATTAGCCTTCACCCTCCCCGGTAGCTATCTGGTGCATGGGAACTAGCAGGTTACTAAATTTGGGATAAAAAAAAACAGGGAAAAAAACACTCTGACTGATTCACCACTGGTCTTTTAGCTTCATTTTCCTTAATTTTGCTACCCATCATAGTATTTGTCTCGGGGACTTTTGTAAATCCTTTGATTAATCCTTTGATCATTTGAGCTAAATAATGTAACTTAATCTCACCCATAGCAATAGCAGTTTTGGAAATATGTATTAATGTAAAGTAAGGTAAAGGTAGAACCATAATCCTAACTCTTATACTCTCATACTTACTCATACTCATACATACTCATACAAGCTTAGCTTTATATACAAGATGGCATGTATGGACTCTTGACCTTGTTGCCTAGCTCATTTAACTTCCTAATTAAGTAGGTTGCACTGAAGCTGCTGCGTTTGATCACACTAAAGGGAGTCCTGAACGAGATGCCTGCCAAGGTAAAATGTAATTTTAGCACATGCCTACTGGTGAGTGTTTGTGTTGGTGTGTGCATGCACAGCCATGTGTTCGGAAGAAAAATAAGGATTGCCAAAGAATTAATAAGAGAGGGAGAGAGGGAGAGAGGGAGAGCGAGCATTAGTCCACAGTCAAATTCCCATTTCTAAGGCCATCTTCACTACCAAATCCCTGGCACAAGAGCCACTTAGTAAATCACACAACCAAAACAAAAAAGACTTCTACAATTTATTCCAATGTTTACCTCACTTTAGAAATCCAGCCAAAAGCACTCTTTAATTATACAGTGCCTTACATAAATATTCTCCCCATGACCTTTTCCACATTTTGTAGTATTGCGACCCAGAACGTAATTAAAATTTACAGTTAAAACTACTGTATATGTCACAAATTTATACAAAATAGCCCATAATATTGAACTGTGTGTGGAGTGCATGGATCAGTATAGATTTTTATTAAAAAAAATTTAAAATAAATCCTCCTTACTATGAAACCTCTAAATTAATGCTGGTATATTTTAAACCAATCCTGATCTGTGAGAACTATTAAATTAAACAATTCTGTCACATTTTCCCAATGCAAAACCATCTTTTTGAGCTTTTTGGATAATTACCAAACCATTTGAACCTGGAGTTACAGCTACAGAAGGGTTACAGAGAGAAAAGTAGCAAAGTGAGCAATTTAAAGACACCCCAGGGCCGTAATTGGAAAAATACTGTTGAAACTATATTTAGAGACATTCTTCTAGACTATAATGCATTTGGCCATTAGGTCTGGTTCATGAGTTCTGGGTTAACACAGGAAGAAGTTAGATGGCTGTATTTAATAAACAAAACAGCTTGGAGCTATTAGAGCTTTTGATGCTTTGATGTACACTAGCTCATTAGAGCTAGTGTACATTAGAGTTAGTGTACATTAGAAGCGTTTCTGATAACACATATCGGGAAAAAATATGGATTCATACATTTTCTGTTAATAATATAGCAATGATAGTGCTTGATCTTAAACTGTTTTGCACTCTTCCACCAAGAAAAAGGCATTTTTGGCTCGTTAAATTCATTCGGTTCAGGATTTCAATGCTAAACCCAAGAACTGTTGATGTCAGAGGAATGGAGGTGAAATTGTTTTGTTGTCATAACAAGTTGATCAACTCAAATCCCGCTTCGAATCCCGCTTCCGCCCTGTGTGCACGGAGTTTGCATGTTTTCCCCGTGCTTTGGGAGTTTCCTCCGGCTACTCCGGCTTCCTCCCCTAGTCCAAAGACATGCGTTATAGGCTGACATTTCCAAATTGTTTGTAGTGTGGGAATGGGTTTGTGAGTGTGTGTGTGACAGTGCCTTGCGATGGGTTGGCACCCCGTCCAGGGTGTCCCCCACCTTTTCCCAGTCCCCTGGAATAGGCTCCAGGCTCCCCCGTGACCCTGTGTAGGATAAGCAGTACTGAAAATGGATGGATGAATAGCCAGGGTGATTTAGCAATTTGATTAGGACTGCAGGTAAAAAAAAACTGTTTTAGTTTCTGATCTAATGGACAAACCATTCATTGTGATACCAACCACATCAGTCAACGACATTTATAGCTGCTACGTACTGTGTGTGCTAATTATTATTATTATTAGTAGTATTATTATTAGTATTATTATTATTAATTTATTTATTTTACTGCACAATGCATGATCTATAAAATAGTCTATAAAAAACGCTCTGGAACTGGAAAAAACAGGAAGTGTGTGGATAACACAGCCTTCTGGAAAGCATGGTTCATTACTGCATGTGTGGCTCATTGGGTGGAGAAGACAATGAAGAGAGAGAAAGAGAGAAAGTAGTTCCTCTGCTCTGTGTGTTTTGTGCAAGTGCCCATTAGCTTTGTCTTCAGTAGAAGCTGTCTCTTACTGAGGGCTCCAGCTCATTAAGTTCATGGGAGGATCAATTAATCTAAAGCAGTTTAGTGCAAGAGACCCGAGCCACCCCATTTCACCTTCTGCCTCTTTTAACCGTGACAACTCTTAAACTTGCTGTACGTACTGCTTTTTTTCCCCCTGTCTCGCTCTCTACTCCTACCCCATGGATCTTTCTTGCTTTCCTTTAAACCCCTCTCTCATTATTTCTCTCTTTTACCCTTTTAACAGCCAATTTTACACAAAACAATACGGTGACTTTCTATCAAGGGGATAAAAAGAACCTCGAGCGAAGACATGAAAAATAAATAACGCTAGGCACTTTGTCTTGATCTTGCTAATGAAATGATGAGGGGGAGGGACAGGGAGTGAGAGAGATAGAGAGATATGCACATACTCCTTAAGCCAATTTGATGAAAAGACAAAACGAAGCAATTAGTCAGTTAACCTTCCTGAGTTTCTCTCTGTGAGGCTGGAGTATAGCTGAAGAGATAAAACCATTTCACACAAGGAAACATTCATTTACATCAGAAACTAAAATTTGTGAAGGTCCAATACCATAAAATTGCTTGCTTACAAAGGGGTAAGCAATTAACATGACTGAACGGAGATAAGAGCTACCTATTAATACTTAAACATCAATAATTGCTTCGTGGTTCTATATGATTTGAAGTGTTTATGTTTTGTTTGGTAGTGGTGCTTTACAGTGACACTTTTTATTAGCATCAACAACTCTGAACAGATGAGATGCAACGGTTTTGAATTTGATACAGACGTCCATCTGCCTTTAAGCTATTTTTAAAACCTTTTTTTTTTTTTTTAAACAAGCCATATAATCTGGTTGCTAATCAGACTGCATGAAAAAAATGTAATATGTAATTCAAATGCATACACTGGTTCACCATGACTGAACTGAGTTACATTAACATTATTTGTTTTCATACATCCAATATGATTTGTTCATGTATTTTCTAAGCCCAGAATAAAATCAAACACACTTTCACATGAGTTTGAACCCCAGTCGCTGGCCTTCTGCAACAGCCCTTCCATGACGTATGTATATTTCATGATGTAATTGGTATATGTTAATACTTCGTGAATTGATCACTCTCCCTCTACATAATTCAATCTAACAATCTAGTAATTAAAATTAAGTTTAGTAGCAATGACGCAATGAAATCAGATTTTGATGAGAAACGTAATTTTTTTATGTAAACTATATGTAATATATTCTCTTGTATCTGACCTACCACATATTCCCTTTTTTCGAGCATAAATAAATGTAAAATCTATGCAACTGTATGAAAACTCTCTTCTCTTCTCTTTCTGACCTAATGCTCTAGCCCAGTAGCTAGCCTCTGGTGTGATGAGCTGCCTTCAGCTAAATAATTTACATAAATGCACGTGAATAACAGAAGATCTGCTACAGAAGCCGCGACGGTTCTTCGGTTCTTGTTTAGAAAACTAGGGTTGCTGAACTACAGTCAGTTTTGTTTGTTTTTTTTCCATAGGCATTGCCTATGAAGTATGCTTAAAGTAGGGGCATGACTACTTTATCGATCATGCATGTGAAGGAAAAAATAAATAAATAAATAAATAAACACATGCTCTGTATGTAGCTCTGTGTGTAGCTGCTATAAATGCCATTGTCTGATGTAGTATCACAATGAAAGTTTTGTTCATTAGATCAGAAGCTAAAACATATTGTGATTTTGCAATGTGAATTTGAACAATGCTCACTTCATTTGAGTTGATCGGGAGCTGGAAAGAAGGTCTTAATTATGCAGCGTTCACGTTTTCCAGTAAATAGGACCTAAGAAAAAAAAAATACATAGCTAGACTAGCCAAGAGAAACTCAATCTATCACTGTTCTGTGATGACAGAGGAAGTCCAGACAGATTTTGTCATGGATTTGGATTAAGAATAATCCATCAGCTCTATTGTTAGCACTGACCCAACAGCTTTGGGACACTTTTCAATTTAGTACAAACCTTTCATGACAGGGAGCCGATAAAACCCACAACAGAGTACCGCTGCGGCTGTACAAAGTACAAAAGCCTCTCAGTGTCCACTACTCTGTCCACAATCATTTAAAGTGAGAGCTCAGATTCTCCGCTCAGTGAGTTTTGCTGCGTGTACTCTAAAAGACAATGGTGTGTGTGTGTGTGTGTGTGTGTGTGTGTGTGCATGTGTGTGTGTGTCTCTGGAGGATTTCAAACAGCTTGAGAGAGACAGAGAAAGCACTAAATGTTTTAGAAGCTGCAAGAAATGAGGAAGTAGTGGAGAGTATTAAAAAAATGAACATGAAGGTTCACTGCTGTAAAAAAAAAAAAAAAGAATGAACATGGAGGTTCACGGATTCGGCTACCTTCAGATTTCAGAAAATCATTGTAGACAAGCACTTTCCGCTAGTTCTGTGAGTTCGCTTTGGTTCTGACGGAAGCTGACTGACTGCTCTGGTTAAATCTGAAGTTGTGTTCACTGACTCCGCCCATTTCTAGAGATTTAAATGCTTTCTTGCTTGAAGAAAGACCTGACTGGAAGCTGCTTGCATTGCAACAAAAATGGCCACAACGTATAATGCCTGGGACTCATTACAATATTTATATAATCCTATACAGATTTATTTTTAGTCATCAAACCACCTACACTACAAGATTTCCACAGAATAATACACAGCACACTCACAAATCAGAATTCCAAACAATAATCCTAACTCAATTTGAGATCTCAGAGAATTACTTCTGAATTGTAAAATGTGACACATGATGGTTCAACTCGCCTGTTATTGGTTATTGGTCTTTCACGCACAACATGAATAGACTGTTAGGAGACTGCAGGGTGAAGACTGGACTTAACACACCATGTATTACAAGATAATTGTTTAAGATGAGGCTAAAACTGGAACACTTTTTGCAGAAACAAATCAGATTGAAATCCCCCATTTCAATCCTGAGCTTGTGTTACTGTTTCTATGGACTTTTGCATGCTCGCCTCATGTCTGTGTGGGTTTCCTCGCACCTCCCAAAAACATAGCAGGTGGATTGGCTGCACTGAATTACCCCTAGGTGTCAATGACCCTGACCAAGATAACGCAATTACAATACAATGCAACTGTAATATTAAATTGTATTGCATATTCTGTATCTATATCATGCTAAATTGCATTATAGCAAAAGACTTATGGATGCTTGATACACAAAACCCCTTCACACACCTCCTAAAAGTAACATTTGCGTGGATGATGAGCATCACTGTAAGTCGGATCAACGTGTGGGATTCTTATTCTTATTATTTGCAAATGTGTGTGTTTTTATGAGTGTGCTAAATTGTAAAGAAAGAAATCAGCTCTACAAAAAGCACCTGATGAAATATCTGATATAATGCTAGGCACACAAAGTGGCACATTTAAGCTTTAAAGGTCAAGTCATGCTACAGTAAAGGCGCTTATGCCCTATAAATATATAGTGATGAATGATTTGTTTATCTTTTCAGCACAGCCAAACATTTGCTGTTTTATTTCTTTTTAATTAATGAATCTAGCAAAATCAAGGCACATTTTTTTCTGTCCTTAACTGACATTTGGACAGACGGGAAATCTCAAGTTGTGCCAAGCTTTCAAGGTGAATGACACTAATATAACCACCTACACATATGCACACATACACACACACAAACACACACACAAACACACACACACAAACACATACACACACACAAATCTGAGTCCTAGTTGACTTTGATGACTTTGTGAAAGACATCATGGTGTGGCCAAAAGAAGGATTAAAGCCAGTGAGTTGCTGCGCCAACTCTCTCTCACGCAAGCACACCCACCCACACACACACACACACACACACACACACACACACATATATACATATACATGATAAACAAGGAGGCAACGACAGCTAACATTACCAAACAGATGGTCAAGATCAAGAGATCAAAAACATCTATATACTGTATGTGTGTATGTGTGTGTGTGTGTGTGTGCGTGTGTGTGTTCTCTCTGATGGCCACACCTCAACATATTATTAATCTTAAGATCTCTCCCTGGTGCACCACTGTGCCAGCCACCTAATAAGTCTTCATTATAAATAAATGAATGAACAATTGAACAAACAAATAATTTAATAATAATAATAATAATAATAATAATAATAATAATACACACATGCAAAGTCACTTGTTTTTATTCTTATGCACTTTTTTGGAAAACTATTTATCAAAAGAAGAAGAAGAAGAATGCATTATTATTATTATTATTATTATTATTATTATTATTATTATTATTACTGACTAATTACTATTTGTTAAGTTTAGAATAAATACTAATTATTATTAACATTATTATAGTAATAATTAGTAAATAACATGTTAAGTGACGCATCACTGAGCTATTTAAAATAATGGAACTTACTTATAACTTATTTGTTTATATATTTTTTCAATAAAAAGCTTTCCAAAAACAGTATATAAGAATAAAAACAAGCGACTTTGTATGTATCCGTGTGTGCGCTTGTGTGTGTGTGTGTGTGTGTGCGCGCGCTTGTGTGTGTGTATGTCTGACTGCCTCCTTATCCCTCACCTTGCAAATCAAAGCGGACATTTTCTATATAATACGATGCTGAAATGCTTTTTTGATGTGGTGCCTAGACAAAACCTAATGAACAGTGCATTTCTTTTCCCCTTTCTTCTTCATGAGTCATTTCACTTTTGATACCTTTCTCTCCTACGCAGATGTAAGCACTGCTCACAATAGGGATGCTCTTTTGATCTTGCTCAACATTTAACGTTACGTCTGGGTTTGCACAAAGAACAGCACCTCGTGTATGTGTGGTGTGTATGTGTGGTGTGTGTGTGTGTTGACAGACAGGCAGATGTCTGTGCAGACGCTGGACATACGTGGCACCTCAGGAGCGCAGGGTGAGATAGTTGGCACCGCTACTGCCATCTGGAGCCAGCAGACATCTGACTGACTTACAGAGACCTACTGCTCCCTCTCTCTTCTCCATCAATTTATATATCTCCTTCTCTCTCCACTCTCTGTCAATTTCTCCGGTGCCCACACAAGATGAGAACACACACATACACACACACATGCATCGACACATAATTGGAATTCACTGACCTCCATACTCTCATACACACACAGAGCTCATTAACTTTCGTTTATGTCTTGTGTGATGAGAAAGGAAGTGATTTGTGAGTTTAGCTTGGAGAAATATTGGTATATAGGGAGTGTGTGTGTCTGTATTTTGGTGTGTAGAGCTGGCTGTATGCCTTGTCTCTGTATCGATCCATACAGGCCAATTGCTTTCACACTAGATTAAGGTGTTATGGCCTAGTTACAGCCTGGAACAGGACCCCAGCCTTAATCATGTTAATTCTACAAGTGCTGCAGGGGCTTATACACAAATACACACACAGACGTGCACACACACACACGCTGACTGAAATTTAGAACAACCCGTCACTAATCGCATTTGACCCCTGGATTGCAGTGCCATGGGCGGCGACCTGTATAGCCCGAAGGACAGAGAATTCCCACAGTGGGAGTAAATGATAAGTGAACACAGCATTGCTGGGATTTTATATGCAGCTAAGAGCAGTCATGTGGTCATGATCTGAGAATGACGAAAGGTAGGGGATGATTAATTCTGCTGTCGACTCATAACACACTTCTACTGCTGTGGCTATTCTCCCCTTCTGGACCTTCCTGATTCATCCTAAAGCTTGGAACTTGGAGCTTCTGTGACTTGTGACTCACCTTCTGCTCTTGTGGATGGTCCTACAGGTATACTCTAAAGATTTGCACATCCAAAAAAAAAAAACAGTTTATCTTTAAAACTCACTGTTGATTCAGTGGATAATTTCAATTGGATACCTTGGAACTATTGCAGTGATCATAAAAACTGTTCTGTGTTCATCACATGACACTTATTCACTGAACATCCTTTCAACACACTTAGTATTGTTTGACTTTACAGTATACAATTGTAGAAGGATAATGATTATAATCCAACCATCCAGTATCACTGAGAACTCTCAAGGATTCTTTCTCATGTCTTCTCAGCGAGTTTTTCCTTGCCACTGTCTCCTCCGGTTTGTTCATCAGGGATCTAAATCCACTTCCAGATTTCTGTAAGGCTGCTTCGTGACAATATCTATTGTTAAAGGCACTATACAAATAAAGCTGAATTGAAGAAAGTACTGTAAGATGCGGACAAATGAGTTATATTTGTGAGTGTGAGTGATTGGCGTCTCGGCCAACCAAGAAGCATTGTCATGTCAAGTCCACGGTTGGGGTGTAACAGTAACAAACTAGAACAATCCATGATCATAATCAGAAGAACAGGTGACTAATCAAAACTAGAAACACCAAAGTATAGCAGACATTCTTTACTAAACAATTACTAATAATATTCGCTAGAAGCAGTTCTTCCACCATACAATGTAATCCATTAACAGTACGTTTGGGTTGCTAAGCAACATAACAGACAAAATTCTATGGAAAGAACAATGACAATAATAAGTTTACCCGTTTTGTTAGTTTAAAACCTGGAGCATTAATACAGAATTAAATTATTATATGAGCTCGCAGGTGTGTGTATACTGAGGATTTTATAGTGGCTTCAAACATGGCTCAGCCAATCAGATTTTAGAACTGAATCTGTTTTGTAATATTTATGCTAACACACTGACCCATGCATTTGTTTCCAAGCGTGACATGTATTAATAATGGCAACCTGATTTTTCACACCTAATGATTCATTCATCCGTAAATGAGAATTCACTTTTTATACCCAAGATCCCAGTAATAATGTTGAATTCATAGTCTAGCTTAGTTAAAAGAATGCTGTATTCAGATCATTGGTATGGAAATCTTTCCACATTCTCTGCTGTGGTGTTATTTTAATTAGGACCTGCAGCTATTGGACGCGGAGCTTGATTAAACACTATAAAATCGTTTAATTGAGCTAAAGCAAATATGGAATGTATAATTTATGTTCTGCCTTGCTGAGGGGCAGCCGTCATGCTTCCACACCCATCAGTCATCTGAAAGGACACATACACTCACCACACACACACACACACACACACACACACACAAACAGGCAAAAAAAAAAAAAAAGATTTTTTTTCACTACACATATATGAACCAAATCAACATCTTAGATGGTTCTTTGCATGCAGAGATGCACACACACACACACACACACACATAAAGAGAGATGCTCAGAGAATTGATTCAGGCAGAATCTTCTAGGAGCATGAACGTAATCTATGTTTGTGTCCTCTCTACAACCATTATTCCACCCATCCTCAGTATTAACCACTGAACGGAGTGTGACAATGAGGGCTTTTGTATGTGTGTGTGTGTGTGTGTGTGTGTGTTTGACCAGGCCAGTGTGACCCAAAGGGGTTCCTATTGTGTAGGCTGAGATCTGCTAATACAACCACTGGGGTCTAAAGGACTCATGGGATATTAAGCCTAGGAGAACAAAGGTCCAGGCTGGTAAGAGCGTACGAGAAAGGGGCTTAGTAAGAGGTGAAAAGAGGTCTACACAGCCCAAAACAGGGGTAACAGGGTAAATTAGAGTCTGCTCCTTCAATATGGACAGTGTCTTCCTTAAAAAAAATGAGGGGACTAGGAGGGAAGAGGTTTTGTGTAGCTCTAAGACTTCTGTCAGAGTTCTACAGGAGCCTTAGAAGACTCACAGAAGACTTCTGTTGTTACTCGTCTTTTGTTACTTGGCACAATAAGGGAGGGGAAAAAAAGAGACTGAGCTTATTAAATAAAGATTTAAGAGAAGGGATGTTCATGCCCAACAGAACAGAGGATCTGTTCATAATCAGGGATTTGGAAATGCAGCACAAAGTTAGCAATTTAAATCAGCCAATCTCCTTAGCAAAACAGAGGATTTGGTGAAGAATTTATATTTAACCAAAGCAAAGATAAGCAGAACTCCACCCACGCCTAATAAACCATAATTGAAAAAATATGTTTAAACAAGCCTGATCGGTGAAGAATGTTTTTTTTGAATGTCTTATTATTTTATATTAAGATCTGCCACCACAAGCAAAAGACACAATTCAGAGGAATTATAATGAACAAAAGTGATTTTGCTGGCAATGCCATTAAAATGTCTGCAACGTCCATTAAATTTCCATTTCTGAAACGCTGTTGGCCAAATTCTAGTTCTGGAAGACTCCAGCACTCTAAAACCCCAGGTTTAGTCTTCATGATCGCAGTAAATGAATTGGATTTGATTGATCAGGGCACAGAAAGTGCAAATGGTTTATGCGAATTCAAGAACCACACTAATACACCTGTTTGTGTCAAGTACTATAGACTACCACAATGCCCTGATGTCTGTTTTTACCGAAGGTCTCTGTGTTGAGCTTACAACATGTTT
This sequence comes from Pangasianodon gigas, assembly GCA_022758105.1. Classification (NCBI taxonomy): domain Eukaryota; kingdom Metazoa; phylum Chordata; class Actinopteri; order Siluriformes; family Pangasiidae; genus Pangasianodon; species Pangasianodon gigas. Next base: position 12,387,511 of record CM040474.1, read on the forward strand.
TACCACGACCGGAAAAAAGAGAATAGCATTATACCAGCCTTCAAATCTCGCCACCAGCTCCTGTTAGCCTTTAGAACTCATTATAATGTATTTCTTTTACACTGCATTCACACTAGTGACAGGACACCATTCTTTTCACTGTTACACAAAGCCACGATTCCGGCGACAGAAACAAGCATGTCAGCAAATGGCATTTAAATTGAGGCTCTAAACTGAGTTTTATGCAAATTAACCATCACAATTAAAGCAACAAATTTAAATCATTGACTCCAGTTAATTTCACAGACTAATCTTATGGCCGATTCCCCTGAATTCATTCTTCATTCATCTTTATTAGGTACTTTATCCTGCCCAGTGTTATAGTGGATACAGAGTCTATCATGGGAACACAGGCAGTGATACACCCTGAATGGGACGCTGGGCCACACATTCCCAGGGCACACATTCTGTGCACACACATTCACACCTAGAGGCAATTTAGAGTACCCAATCCACCTACTGGAGGACCTGGAGAACCCTGTTTGGACGCTGGGAGAACACGTAGGATGCAGACAGTAACCCAAAGCTGTGAACATGCAATGCGGTGCCACTATACCGAATTCTCTACTCTTAAACTTCAGTTTCTATCTGTGTTTACTTCAGATTCAACAGTGTTAAGCAAAAATGGAATGGTACCATAAGAAATAATATTCAAATACATTTTCAACAACACTGATGTGTTTAAATTATACAGTAGACGGTAGACATTTCTTAGCAGATCCTCAGATAGTGCACTGCCAGAAGCAATAATAGTTATGGTGAGTACACAACCACCCGAGACAAGCCTTGCACTACATCAGTGACATGTCACTCACTAGAGTAAACACAAGATTAGTTTCTAAATATGTTCTCTCTCTTGCTCCTGTCTACCTGACTGATACGATTACCAAATATATTCCATCTAGGACACAATGGGTTTTCCCTGGGAACCCAGGTGAAAACTTATTTATGTATTGCTTTTTTAATAGATGGACCGTTTCTTCTAGGTTTCATTTCTTCTAATCAAATATTTTTTTCTTTTATTGCTTTTTTTTTTTTTTTAGATTTCTACCACTCTCAATACACAATAACTTTACGATGCTGTATAAATAAAGCTGATTACTATTATATTATTACCTGGTTTAAGTATTTGTCTATAAGTACAGGTTTGGTCTTATGCCACAGTTTGGCTATATTGTCATTCAGAAAGAATTTTAGACTCTCATCTTCTCATGAAGGGGTCGTATTTCAAATTCAGAAAACCACAAATACATTACAATTCACAGCCTTCTTCTTTCATGCGCAACAAATCAATGCAAATATACTCAGCCATTAAATATACTAACATTTCTAACAAAGAGTTTAAGATAGTATGGACCCTCTTACATGGGTGATTCCATGATCAGGGTGACATTTGTGTCCCACTTATAGTACATTTACAAATATGCACGCAAATAAAGATAAAGGTTAAAGACATTATAAACACAGGTATGTGGACGTTTCAGATAAATAACTTAAAATGCAAATGCAAATCTTATTATTTTTGCATTAATGCGTGAAATTGAACACCTCATGCTTGAAACATCCTTTTCCATGAGTATTTCATTACAGGTTATGAAAAATCTCTCAAAACATTTACGCAACCCTGTTACCTAAACACATTCATCTCTATGAAATATTTGGAATATTCCACAAGTCACATGTTCAACAGAAAGTTACATCAACCAAATTTCCTGAACATCATGAAAAGAAGAAAAATAAGTTCTCTTGTTATTTTTTCTTTATTTTTCCAAAGATATTGTGATGTTGACTGACAATGTCACTTTGAAAGAACACATTTCAGATTAAAATTAATTCTTTTTAATTCTTAATTAAAAAAAGACAAATACATCCATCCATTCTCTGCACCGCTTATCCTACACAGGGTGACGGGGTAACCTGGAGCCTATCCCAGGGGACTTGAGGGACAAAGCAGGGGACACCCTGGACAGGGTGCCAACCCATCGCAGGGCACAATCACACACATACACTCACACACCCATTCACACACTACGAACAATTTGGAAATGCCAATCAGCCTACAGTGCATGTCTTTGGACTTGGGGAGGAAACCGGAATATCCGGAGGAACCCCCTGAAGCACGGGGAGAACATGCAAAATCCACGCACACAGGGCGGAGGCGCGAATCGAACCCCTGCGGTGCGAGGCAACAGTGCTATCCACTAAGCCATCCTACCCCAGATAAATACATTTTAAGTAATTTATTAGAAGGCACGGGCTAAAAAACTCAACCCTGTTACTTATTTAATAGCAAAATGCAGCCACTGTCAACAAAGAAAATGTTAAAATGTAAAACTATTATTGCCTTATGTATGGGGTAACACATGTTTAATAGTTAAATGCATGTTTTCTTAGATTCAATAATGAAAATGATAAATAATAATAATAATAATAATAAAGTTGAACTTTTAAGCTCTACAAGGGCTAAATGGCAGCCTAATCATGGGAGCACCTAGACAATGGTGTATAAATGAAATCATAGTGAATTTGGGGTGTTTCAGACAATATGATACATGTGTTGATATGTAGTATATGATACAATACACTTCTATTCACTACTGATCCGATTCAGTACTGATACTATTCGATTCAGGTGTGATTCAGTAAGCTTCAGTTCACTTCTTTTTAACATGTATTGATGTATCCTAGTTTTGACTCTGTATGGAACAACAATTTCAAACATTTCTTTAGTGTTTTTAATCTGGCTGAGAATTAGTACTACAATAATTCTCTGAACTACCCTAATTCTCTTCCCAAATCTTTTTTACAGAGACCCCAAAGAGAGCCCGTGATAAATACTGCAGCCGTAAAATCTTTCAAAATGTTTTATAAGAATGATGAAATGGCAAATCCTCAAAAAATGAGTCCTTTCAACCACCGGATGAATAAATGCATGTAATGTCTTGTAATAGGATGTGACAATTCTTCGTTGACGCCACATGCACAAGCCAGCTTCGCCTCTCGCTAAGACAGACGTTTGAAAAATCCTCCAGCAGTTCTCTTTAGCACCCAAGAACAGAGCTCAGCCACACTCGAGCCCATTTGTCTGTCAAGCCACAATCAGAACTCAGAAATCTCTCCACTGCCATTCTATCCCTGCCAAACTCTCATCAAACCACCGAACTGACAACGGAATCTGAAATTATATCTCTCCCGCCGTTCCGCCACAATGTCTGACTTTAATCATTCCAACCAGAAAGCAAAAAAGGAAGAAATAAAGGGTAAGAAACAGGAGGGGAAAAAAAGGCTTGCAGCTTTAAAATTCCCTGACGGTAGATCATAAATCTTGTGGCGAGACCTGAGGCGGTGATGGATGGCCGAGCACACAGCACAAGCTGTCTGAAACCTTCCCTGGAGCTCTCTGCTTTGAATAATCACCAGCCAAAGATAGGAAAAGAGCTTTGCAAAAGTGGAATGGACTATGTGTTATTCGCTTAATATTAACACACACTATCTACATAGCAAGTCCAACAAGTCAGCTGGAACCTTTGGAGGGAACCTCGTAAGCCTACAAAGGTGTCCCCGACCCATATATATCAAAGTAAGACAGCTAGATAGTGTTCATACCGAGACGTGCCCACAACGGGCCTCATTTATAAATGTAAATGTTTTTGTAGGCCAAACCAAACTACAAATCCCCGCCAGATTTGTAAAACTTTTGTTAGCACTGATTTTTTTTTAGACTTATCTGTGTATATGTAGTTAATAAATTCTAATCATTCATCAATTACCAAGCCTGATCGGAAGGTTGTGAGTTCAAATCTAAACACCACCAAGCTGCCACTGTTGGGCCCTTGAGCAAGGCCCTTAGCCCTCAACTGCTCAATTGTATCCTGTCTCAAATGTAAACTGGATGAAAGTGTCAGCCAAATAATGTATATGTAAATGTACCATAAACACAGACTTCCTATTTTTTATAGGGCGCCATTTCTTTTGTCTTAAATGAATGGCTAGTCTTATTTCACAAATGTTTCATTCAATTCATGTGTGCAATTAAAATAACTTGTCATTGAAATCCATACATAAAATTTGCAGTAACTCATCGCCAATTCTAAAACTGAAGCTGTTCAGGAGATGCTCACGTTACTGAGTCTCCTTACTTTACAGAAACGCAAGAGCTTTCATATGATATGAACATTTTTCCGAATTAACCGGATTGTCATAAACACCACACTTCTTGAGTAAATGCTCCTACAAACTTTTCTGCATTTTTTTTCATATCTAGCTTGAAAATGAGGCCCAAACTCCAAATCACTTTCATGTAGTAATAATGTCATATTCCACCAAATGCTTTTAGATGGATAACCGCTAGTCTTAGTGCTATACAAAGTCAAGCATGAAAGGCCCTAGAAGAAAAAATTGAGCTAAAATTCTCAGGGTAAAAGCCTCACATGATGCCAGCTATAACATTCTGTCATAATCCGGAGCTCTTTAAACTGCTCTTCCAAGACAACAGCTGAGAGAAATTCTCCGGATTTCAGCATCCAGCAGAGTGACACCCTGTGTGTTTGTGTGTGTGTGTGATCACTCTGGGGAGACATGCTGATCTGCTCATTAAGCTCCACTGAATCAACAGTTGTGTTTCCTGACACAGTGTGAGAGAGAGAGAGAAAGAGAGAGAGAGAGAGAGGAAGAGACAGAAGTTGCCTATGCAAATGCAGCCCTCAACCCTAAATAGTAGCAAGCTTCCTATTGAGAATCTCAGCAAGTTTTGAAAACAACTCACACACACAAAGCACGAGTTAGTGTTTCCACTCCTACCATCTCTACCGCAGATCCGCGCCTCTGTCTCTCCTAGCTATTTGAAAGTTTGCACAGGCACTGGCACAAGCACAGCCCTGCTGTGAGGCCCTCTCCATCAAAACAGCTCTCTAATCAATAATTTGTCACATGAGCTTTGCTCAATACCCGACTGTGACCAAAGAATGGCTGGCTTTCAGTCGGACCACCAGTAACAACACCGTATCGAAGTTTCTGGGGTGACCAGCATTGATCTGAACAGAGATACCAGGGGACACCTGCTGAGTCCAAGTGTGTGGCCTTCCAACACAGAAAACAACAAATAAAAGTATTAAGCTGTGAACTGAATTCTGATCCACCCAAAGGCAGATATACTACAAGTCACAGCTGTCAGAACTGAGTAGACATTAGCAAATGAGTAGACATTAGCCAGAACCAGACATATTATCAGAAATATTATCCTCCAGGGTCTCCAGTTTCCTCCATCTCCCAAACACATGCCAGTAGGTGGATTAGCGACTCTAAGTTGTACCTAAGTGTGAATGTGTGCGCATGTTGGTGTCCCATCCAGGGTGTGTTCCCGCCTCACACCCAATGTTCCTGGGATAGGTTCCGGGTTCACGTCCACCCCGACCAAGATAAAGTGTTACAAACACAACGTTCCTGCAATGTTCTGAAAACATCTGCTTTGCAACGTTATTAGAACATTCCAGCACAATGTTCATTTCCAATTAAACAATACTGAAACACACGTTATGGAAAGTACTGTCTTATTATTTCTTAACCTAATGTATGTAGGAAATTTATAAGCATAATGGAAATACATTCTCAAGACACCCATGTAACATTCTTAGAAGCAAAGGTTATAACATTTAAAAAATAATAAAATTGCTAGCATCCGCAGGTAAACTAGAAAACTAGCGCATGATAGTAAATAAACAAATACCATAAGCACACAGTGCGAAATTTTATCATGACCAAACTGAAGGGTGTTCCAAACATCCTAAGGTTGCTTTTCCATTTGCACAAAATGATGCAGTTCCTTCAAAGGATGTGGCCTCTCAAAACAACACCTCTGAAACACTTTAGCTTTAGGATCTACGTATTATAATAATAATAATAATAACGGAACAAGAAGAGTTACAGAGGATGTCTAAAATGATCAGACACCAGTGGACTTAACAGACCGCAATAAACGTGGAGAGTGAACGCACAGCAGGAGAGATATAAAGTGATCAAACCAGAGTGGCATGTATAATGATAAACAAGTAATAAACAATAAATAAATCACTCCGGTGAGTGCTCAGACAACAGGATACCTGTAGCTGTGGAGAGTTATCAAACAGCAGTACGCCTGCAAAGGGAACTCACACCAGGAGAGCCATATAGCTATCAGACCCAAGGAGACATGTAGACTGAAAGGAACAGTATGGGTAAGAATTAAATGTACATCATTTTTTTATACATCTCAATAAAAAAAGCCATATTTGCTGTCATAAGTGTCTTTCTTTCTTTACTTTTGCTAAAGAAGTTGGCATGGTGGCGCAGTGGTTAGCACTGTTGTCCTTACAGTGGGAGTGTGTATGCGACTGTGCCCTGTGATGGGTTGGCACCCCATCCAGGGTGTTTCCCCGCTTTGTGCTGTGAGTCCCCTGGGATTGGCTTCAGGCTCCCCCGCGACCCTGGATGGATGGATGGATGGATGGATGGACTTTCGCACTGGAGCTACAAGTACAAATTACCATTTGTACATAAATTGCTGTATAATACAGCACAATAATCCATCATCCACCTCATGTGGGAGAAATCTGGAGGACAGGAATTTATTATTATTCCAACTCAAAAATCTACACACATTTTAAGTAGACAGTAGCTCTGTTAGGTGAATATTAATGCGCTCATTCTAATTCTCATCCTAATACTATAGTTTTAAACTAACACAGTGACTTGAATGGCAGTCAATCCACAAAAATGGATTTTTAAAAAAAGGGTACAATAATTGATACATTAAGTTTCCTGTGAGTAGATTATTTGGTATTGAGGTATTTTTGGATAGAGTCCTCAGTGTCAGTAACAGTCAGAAGCAAAACTGTAACTTTAAGTTTTGTGACACGGGAAATTTTCCCTTGGAGAGAAACATATAAAACTTGAAGCCAAATGCGTTAACAGGGTTCCCTCCACCGCCGAAAAGCCTAGCCCTTCTTGTTACTAATCTATATGCCTAACATACCCTTAACATATACTTTAAAGAGGAGCTATTGAAGAAAAACTATTTCAGACATCTGACCCTGTTAAATTGACCCTGTATTAATTCCAAAATCTAATCAGTTCATTTGCTGATTCATCTGCGATGATAATGCCACATAACAAACAATCAACCACCCGTTCTTGCCATATTGCACTTACGAGACTCTCGGATGGATGGACACATGAACGGATAACCCAAAAACATAATATCTTCACCACTTATTAATGGAGGCATTAAAAGAGAGGCTGGTGAGGGAATGACTGTTAATAGCTGCTATAATGCAAGTTATTACAGGATTATTTGTTTCGCAGACATTCCATGACTTTAAACGTAACTCTAAATGGATAAAATGTACAATGTGTCGTTCTTTAAGAAATAAAAAAAGGAATCTCTGGCAATTTGCTTTGGTACAAAAGGAATAAAACACTTCAGGATGTGCTGTTATTGCAAAATAATGAACATTGGAATGGTAACAGGAACACACACCACTCTGTCATTAAGTTGCTTATTTTCTATAATATCCCTTCCTGCTTACTGAAGCAGTGTTACGACTTACTTTTAAGACTTTATCTTCCTGAAAGCACAGCATTGTTGGCAGTTGCCGCACTTCAGGCTATGGCTGGGGAAATCTGGGGTGTCAAAAAGCTTCCCTTTGCATCAGATTCAGACTTTTTCCCAATCAGAAGGTGGTAATTCTCCCATATGACATGAATCCACCATTAGTCTTCAACTCATGTGACATGAAGAGACCTAAAGTCAGACATGTTTCCCACAACGATGAAAGCTCAGTGGAGCTGAAACAAGCTGCTGTGTCTGAGCAGAGGTTCACCAGGACGATCTATTTTTGACTAGTACCAAGTTAGTTACACATTTTTCACAACGTCCTTGGTGTTTACTATGTATGTTAGGTATTTCACTCAATAAGAAGAGCACCCAATTAGTGTGCTTTTTCCTCATTTTTTACTTTTAATGTTCTTTTTCTTAGCTAATTATCTTTAGTAATGCTAAACCATATGTAGTAGAGGTTTGAAACTTGTAGTCTGCCTAAACCAGAAGCATTTTTATATGAACCCAACCACTAATCTGTACTTGTCTATCATATTTTCTAACTGATTTAGTTAGAAAATATTGTGCCACACATTCACGTAAATGAGCGTGGTCTTTCTTTGTCCTGTAAGTTTTATATCTGACTGTTCGTTCATGCCCAGAGGAAAGTAAAAACCTCCCACTCACACGCCTCTGTGTTCATCTGTATTTGTACCTGTTTTGAATGCAATATCTGTTCATTCCAAATAATGTTTTCATATTCAGTAACATCCCTAAATCATAGAGTCTTGCCTTACTTGACTTGACTTACTTGCCCCAACGGAAAAGCATTAGATTTCCATTATTTTATATAATTTCTCAGTTTTTCGGGGTGGCTGGTACCTCAAGTCATTTCCATTATTTCCATAGACACCCATTGTTGAGCTGTAGCACCATTATGGCACAAAGTGAACAATGTCATAGTGTATCTAGTTCTATAATTTATCAATGTGCACAGAATAAGGTTCCCAGCCTTGGAATAGTAAAGCAGTGACCTGCAGTTATCAAACATCACTCTCGTGCCCTTGACAAGCTTCACTTACTCCAGGTATTTAAGTTTGTCTGGTCAGTTTTGATGAGTATGACAGCCACGTGACAAGTTTTTCCAGGTTCTAACAAAAAAGATGAGAAAACCTTTTCATTAGTCACGTTTTCTTGCTTTGCTAAGCTTAGACATCTGACCACAGAGGCTGCAGGCAGAGCAAATTTTGAGGCCACTGGGCTCAACTAAGACAGAACTGTGATATCGTTTGAATATGCAGAGGCAGTGCTTGCATGATGGAGCATACAGAAACGGACTTGCACAGTTCTGATGAGGGCAATGAAAGCAGAGCTCTGAAGTCTTTGTGCTCTGAGTGTGTGTGTGTGTGTGTGTGTGCGCGAGGGGCGCCAGAGGCCAGGAGACAGAGAATTCACAAGCGCCTCATTAAAAACAAAGATAAAAGTCCTGCAAACGCGAAAGTGATTTGTCACACTTCTCATCAGCTAATTTCCAGTGAGAAAGAAATAATCATTCGGCATTCCAAAAATTTTATTTCTAAGGGAAACGCCATGTTTTCAGTTGTTACTAATGCTCCTGTTTTGTGGACTGTAGGTATCATTCATACAAAGGCATAGGGCAGTGAAGCAGTGAAGATCTGGGGTGAGAGAGGGATGAGAGATCCAGTCGCCTGCGGATTCTTTCTCACTTTGTTTTGTCAACAGCAACAAAAGTAGAGTCCATCTGCTGAATCGACTGTGTGTGTGTGTGTGTGTGTGTGTGTGTGTGTGTGTGTGTGTGCGCGTGGGTGGTTGGGTGGTTTTGTGTGTGTGTGTGTGTGTGTGTGAGCGTGTGTATTAGGAGCTGCGTTTAATTAGAGTAGAACACAGGATGTGATGGCAGGACCACACTGGGGTTAAAGGCAGAAAGAGAGAGAGAGAGAGAGACATAGAGAGAGAGAGGATGTTACCTTTTCATTATAGATTGCTATTCATTAAAAGAAGGTCAGTCAGTAAATGAATGTGTGTCCAATGCCGTTATCACTACACTTCCTGCTTCACCCAGTTCTATTCACCATTCTGCCTTACAAATGTTTTCCCCCTACCTTTAAAAATAAAAATGCCCTGTCATTGTAGACTATTTGTATATCATTCGATCTGTATGTGTGTGTGTGTGTGTGTGTTTGTGTGGGTGTGCGTGGGTGGGTGGCTGTGTGTGTACTATATGTGTGTGCGCATCTTCTGCCTTTATGAATTTTATGTCTGCGATTTCTATTTGCTTTTACTTTTATTTAAATAATAATAATAATGATAATAATAATAGTCATAATAATAATAATGATAATAATGCCAGTTGCCCTTTACATTGAGTGAACATTTTATTCTGAAATGACCAGCAGAAATAGCTCTAGAAATGTCCAAGGCCTCCACTGAAACATCAACATTCCACAGCAAAGAAATCACTTCTGCAGTACTCCCTAAAAATGAGTTTAGTTAGTATTCTGTATTACCATCACACTTCTTATTAAAATCTTACATTAATAACAGTTTTTGGTCAGATAATAGCAGTCCCGCAGGTGTGGGTGGACTTAAATACATTTTATCAATAGAATAACACTTTATAATAACGTAGTAATAGTCCAGTATCTGTGCACGAGAAGAACATTGACGCATGTAGTAAAGTTCTGAAATTAATAATGCATTGTGCTTTGTTACTACTAAATGAAGGATAGTGTACCACTTAAGACACCACACTTTACATCTGCAAAGCCACCAGCATTGTGGATTATCCCACGCGCCCCTCACACAAAGTCTTCACCCTCTTGCCGTCTGGCAAACGGTACTGAAGCATTCGGACACTCATGGCCAGACTGTGAAACAGTTTCGTTCACTTTTATTATATTGATATTCTTTTGCATTACTGTTATATCTGACACTTTCATACTAGAAGTGTGTACTGGTCAGTGCTGCACTGTCTCTTACTGTTCCTATTGTCTTATTTTAGTAGTTATTGTACTGCCTTAGTTATTGTCCTGTATTAGTGGTTATTGTACTATCTTAGTTATTGTACTGTTTTATTAGTTATTGTCCTGTTTTAGTGGTTATTGTACTGTCTTGTGCTGTTTGCACACGTTTGCACATGCACTTTATGTAGAAATGTGTAGTCTCTTGTAGTTCTGTGTTATTTGATGTAGCACCATGGTCCTGGAGGAACGTTGTGTACTGTACCAGCTGTATATGGTTGAAATGACAATAAAGCCACTTGACTTGACTTTATCTCTAGGGGGCGCAAATACACTATATGGCCAAAAGTTTGTGGATACCTGACCATCACACCCATTATGTGGTTCGTCCCCAATCTGTTGCCCCAAAGTTGGAAGCACACAATTGTCTAGAATGTCTTTGTATGCTGTAGCGTTAAGATTTCATTCACTGGAACTAAGAGGCCCAAACCTGTTCCAGCATGACAATGCCCCTGTGCACAAAGCGAGCTCCATGAAGACATGGTTTGCTAAAGGTTGGTGTAGAAGAACTTGAGTGTCCTGCACAGAGCCCTGACCTCAACCCTACTGAACACCTTTGTTTACTTTAACATAGCTCACTTGGTTAGTTAACATAATTGTTCCGAAATGCATTTCTCAGATATAGAACATTACTTGTATCAATAGCAGACCTATGAAAAAGTAATCTGTAAAGTAATTAGTCCAATAGCTTCTCACCAGATATCTTATTCACTCTACTTGAGTAATTTTCTTGATCACTACTTTTACTTTAACTTAAGTGATTTATTACTACAGTAGCAGTAGCAGTGTGTCTTCTACTATTTCCACCACTGGCCAACTCCTGTTTAGGCTCCTGTTTCCAACATTAGTGTTTATTATTAGTGTTTTTAGGCTAATTATGATGCATTAGCACTGTCCCTGACTAGGATATAGTGGTTACTGAAAATGAATTAATGAATGATGCATTAGTATGGCTGTTCATGGTAGTTACTATATCACATTATCTATATGCTTATGCCATAAATTTATGTTAACTACTAGGGGAACAAATAATTCTTTCTCATGTTCTTTTATTAGTAATGAAGCATCATGCACTATTCATTTCCATTACTTACTGCATTTGTTCATGATCTGCTTGTGCGTAGTTATGAGTTATTAAGGAACCTTATTGTAAAGTGTTACCTAATAGCTCGGAGATACTATTATTAGGTGTCTGGTATAAACAGGCTAGCAAAGATAAAAAGGCATCAATATTTTCCCACAATGGTTTTAGAGGAGAAAAAGTAGATAGACTAAGATAGACTGTTTTGTTGTGCAAACAAGATACAAATTACACAAAAGGACATACAACAGAACCGTGGGTTGTTTGTTTGTTTGTTTGTTTGTTTCTGTTTACAATATTTGGTATTCGAGAGAAATCCATAGAGCATTACGGTGTTTTAGAAATCACGAATTCTGCTGCCTATCTGTCTTTAAGTGTGTGTGTGTAATACTTTGGCCCATATCATTCTTATTATACCATTAATGAGACCCTGTGATATAATGCATTGCTCAGGCTTAATAGTTTCTTTCTCGAGCTGTTGAGAGATATTAGATTTTAGCCTCCCATCTAATATCATCACCAGCCGTCACTGCGCTCTGTAGCCTGAGGGCGGAGTGTCTGCGGCTGAGATTACATTAGCAGGTAAACATCAGTGCCATAAGAAAGCCCAGAAAAACCTTTTTAAAACGTCATACTCCCTTCTAGAAAGATTGGTGAAAATGTATTTATGGCTTTATTCTTCAGTAGACAGGATGATGGAGATGACTAAACTGCCATAATGATGGACACAGAGAGCTGCGGTCCACTGCTCCCCATGCCTCATCATCACCGTCATTATGCATATAAAGCAGACACAATGGATCTCTCTCTCTATCTCTCTGTCTCTCTCTCTCTCTCTCTCTCTCTCTCTCTCTTCCTCTGTCTCTCACTCTTTTTCTCTCTCTGTGTGTGTTCACTCAACCACCCGTGAGCCCATCTATCTCTCTTCCCTCTCTTTCCTCTCTCTCTCTCTCTCTCTCTCTCTCTCTCTCACACACACACACACCCCATGCTAGCATTTGGCTGAATCTTAAATAAAGTTATTTGAATATTTGTAACATTAATGTCTGAGTGTCGAGCGCTCGCTGATGCTGAACCGAGGAGAGACAGAATACATCATTCTGCCTTCATCCCTCCAGCACATGAATGGTTGAATAGAGGAGATGACAGGATGGATGGAAAAACAGCGTCCTTTAGGAGGGAAAGAGAGACTTTATTCATCGAGGCAGCCCATCAGTACAGCTCTCTCCAAACACACATAATGAGTGAATCTCTCTAGCTATTCTATGAGTGTGTTTATGTTGCTGTGTGTGATTGTGAGAGAAAAAGGGAAAGAGAAAGTGCATATGCATGCTCAGTCACACATACACACACTCACTCTGCATAGAAATGGGCCGTAACACAAAAGCTACCAGCTCCGCACTATGGGTACAGCATGGTAAAGCAATTACAAAGGAATAAAACCCAACCACGCTCCATAGAGCAAGAAAAGAACTTCACAACGCCACAAGAGAGGAGCATCAATCACGGCAGCGGAGCGCAAGCATCCCTTGCCCAAAAATACACAATGACATATGGCACTTGATGCCATATGCCGTAGCGCTGGAAACATGGATCAGACTCAAGCACTAACACTCCGGATGTCAATATATAGCACAGATTCCTTTCATTTTATGCACTTCTTGTTTTGTTGTTACCATGTACTCCAACTACAAATTAACCACATCTCCTGATCATGTATCTTGTAATCTGTCTCATCTTGTTAACATGCATACTTGTGTGTCAGTCAGGGAAAACCTTCCACATGGTGAGATCTTCTATTATTCATACAGTCTTTGCTGAACTGACATATGCTTCTTTTCGTATGTAAATTCCCTTTGCATGAAAATTGCATGTAAAAATCCCATGTGGTGCAGCAGACATATTGACAGCTGATGAAATGCTGGCTTATGAGACACCAGTCCATTGCAAGGCACCATGCGCACACGTTCACGAAATCATTTTACATCTACAAGCAATTTAGCATAGCCAAGCCACCTACCTGCATGTTTTTTGTTGGACATTGGGAAAAAAAAAACAGAGAACTCCGAGGAAACCCACACAAACACTGGATGAACACACGAAACTCCACAGTAACCCAAGCTCAGGATCGAACCCTAGACCCTGGAGCTATAAAATGGCAACGTTACCTGCTTCACCACCGTGTCAGTCCTCAAGAAGAAAAACAAAACCTGATTGGGTTTTCCCAGTCTGCCACACATACCCTTATTATGCACGTGTGTATGTATTTATGCTGCGATTGTGTTTGCCTGGTCCCTTTCATACTTCAGATAACTATAAAATTCAGTAAGCTAAACCTCACTATGAATTCTGGTCATGTTTGGAAATGTCTGAATAAACAGAATGACTCTGGGTCCCCACTGCACCAATTTTACACACATTACTTATATTTCATAAATATTTACGCTTCTATAATGTTATAAAATAAATATGCTTTTATGAAGCTACTTCCATAAAAACTGCAGTCCTAAACTGCAGAATAAAACACCAATGCAATGATGGGTGGAAAATGTTATTTTTTTTATCAGCTTGAGGTCTTAGAACGCTGGCAGGCTCCTGCCAGCCACATTCATTCATTTCTGAAACAACTAGCCAGTGAACAGTGCTCAAAAACCTGAGCATCACACTACCCCTGATTTAAAATGAGACAGAGACTGATGAAGCTTTCCTCCGTGTAAACTTATAATCCTTTAAAATTTGGCAGTAATATTGTTTTTCCATAAGCAGATTAGATTATAAATAGAGGTAGGTGGGGCATGTTTCAGTGGAAATGAATGGATTCTTTTCTCTCTTTTCACTTCTGGAAGTAAGCAGGCTTTAAAATGCAGATTTGTGATTTGTGAAAAGATATGTGCAACACTGAAACATATTTCACAACTATATATAGACCATGTGAAGGGTTTGGAACCAGAAATCCCCCTCAGTGCACTCTTCATTTATAGTAAACAATAATAATAATAAATCATACTCCATTACTCTGAAGTATCTAGTGAACAGAGGTGGAGAAATACTGATATATTATACTTAAGTGAAAGTATAGCTAATATGTTAAAATCTTAATTAAAAGTGGAAGTATCTAGCCAAAAATGTATTCAAGTGAAAGTAAAAAGTATTAAAACATAAAAAGAAAATGTTTTAACTGATGAAATGTTCCATCAGAAGTGAAATATCATGTAAATAAACATCCATCGATCCTTTCTCTGTACTGCTTATCCTACACTGGGTCATGGGGAAGCGTGGAGCCTATCCCAGGTGACTTGGGGCACATGGCGGGGGACACCCTGGACGGGGTGCCAGCTCATCGCAGGGCACAATCGCATACACTACAGACAATTTGGAAATGCCAATCAGCCTACAACACGTGTCTTTGGACTGGGGGAGGAAACCGGAGTACCCGGAGGAAACCCCTGAAGCATGGGGAGAACATGCAAACCCCACAAACACGGGGGAGAGGCGGGATTCAAACCCCCAACCCTGCCACAGTGCAAGGCCACAGTGCTAACCACCTAGGCAATTGCATTAGCTACCTGAATTGATGCTAGTCTATTTCTACCTCAACATGCTTTTTCAGTTCGGATGGAGTTCATGCCTTCTAGGTAGATAAAGGAGACGCCTCATTTAACCACATCTTCGCTTACTCTAGCATAGTGAAATAATTTACTGAGGTAGGGTCAGGGGCGCTCATCCTCAATTTCCACACTGCAGTCTGGTGGCATATCTGTATTCAAACACACACTGATAGCTGTAGCATAAAACTGCATTGTGTAGCATGAGAAGGTCAAGGCAGATGATGAATTGGTGTGATTCTTGATGAATCTACACTACGTTGATGACTCTGATAGGATGTTTTAATTGAAATGTAAATAAAATGCACAGGAGTCCATTTGATTCATGTACAGTGATTGGCTAGATGAGAGAAGAAGAGATCTTCGAGATTTATAAGGAGAATTTTCAAGCCCGAAATAAAAATGTAAGAAAAACGAAGTAAGTACAATTATTCATTTTCAATATTACTCAAGTAAAATATAAATATGCCAACATAATACTTAATTATAGTAAAAAAAGTACAACTATTTTCCATCCCTGTTAGTGAACAGATTCCCTGATCTCAATATTACAATTGGAACCTGAAACCAATGTTCAAACAAACACACACGCACACACACGCACACACACACACAAAGTAAAACCCATCCATTTCTTTCCTGAGCTTTACTGTGCCACATGGACGGCGTGATAGCATGGTCCGAATACAAAGGAAACATGTCTAGTTTCAGTATCTGAAAGACACAAAGACATGAGTTGCATCCGACCCCTTTCGGCAGACAGCATGAAATATTCACTATTCTTCTAGCAGTGTGGAGAGCTACACTCGAAACGGGAGTGAATAAATATATAAACAAATAACAAAACGCAGTCACAAATCAGTGTTGACACAGAGAGGAAGAGAGTGCAGGGGAGAGGGAGAGAGAGAGAGGAATAATGAGATACAAACTGAAGATTGTGTGTATTTATGAGTCCCTGCAGTCCTTGTATCACACACTTGCCCACACACGCAGCAAGGCTCCCTCTGGTTGTTGTCACTGATGCAGAAGTAGCTCACCAGAAGCCTCACTCTCTTTGGCTTTCACAGCGCCGGGATCCTCCGATAAACACAAAGCATCAGGGAGAATAGCATAGACTTTAAGCAAATTAAGTCATTTACTGCTGTTTATGATTCGGATTTAATTAAGACTTAGCAAAAAAAAATCTGTTCTGGTCAGCATGACCTGTGTAATGACATTATTTTCCAAATATGAAACGTTTGCTGAAGTCATGCTTGAGAAAACAACCTGATATTTCAGACTTCAGGTCATTTTGACCAAGGACTGGTCTTCATAAATGTATTTCGGATATTTTGAGATGTACTTTCCAACTGTGTTTCCATGAAAGAGCTCACCAGGACCTCCACTGTTAAATAGTAAATATAACATGAGGTTGAAACATAGCTAGATGCCTACAGCATGCACAGAATCCTAAATTGAGGGCAATTACTAATGTTTTTCAGTAGTGGAGTCGGTGAATAGTTGTTAAAGATGTAGAAGTAGCTGTGTACAGCTTCTCCCTTCAGTCTTCCCATTAAAACTAGATGCACCCAAACCATGCACCTACATTGCCTAGCTTTCTGAATTGACAATCAACATGACTGACAGGCAAGTGCAGATGCCTCCTGATGTCCTGATTGATTAAAAGCTAGTGGTTCTCTTAATGTACACATCCTGCAACACCACAGAGACAAGAGTCTAAGAAAGACCAAGCACATATTTAATGGACAGCTGCTGAAATGGAAGAGAAAATTTATCAAATATTATGTTGTATTAAGAAATAATGTTCAGAATTGAAAATGGCTGAACATAGCTTTAAAGAAATACTCCATCTTGAACGTATCATGAAATATGTTGAAATATATGTGTTAATTTGTTGGTTAGTGCTGTATTTTTGTTACACCTGTGAGAGGTTAGTATTTGCAAGTAGCGCAATTACAATGCTATCGTTTAAATGGAAAAAAAAACTTGAAGGATCTCAAATCTCAAAGGGATAACGTTCAGGTTTTGCTGTTTTCCAGTGATGTTTGTTGCCATATTAATGAGAAATCCACCATAGTAGTGGTGACAACAAATGCTGGATTGCAATGCAGCTACAGTATACAACGTAGCTGCACTAAGTTAGGGCTCTGCTAGTTAGCGAGCTACAAGATGACAATTACGATAGCTTTGATGGTGATATTACCACACAAGTTGAAGCTTTGGACCCTGAGCTGTTGAGCAGAATGAGAAAAGCTGGACAGATTAAAGTACTAAAGTGCTGCTGCATCAGTCTCTTTAGGTAGAGATGAAGCAAGGGTTAATGCTATATTCAATTTATCTCAGAAGTAGGAAGTCGGAATTACTGTATAGTCAATGTTATAGATTTAAACAAGCTAATATGGCTGTTTGTTGATTGATCTAAAGCAAACACCTGTTTATACAGCATAATTCATTTAAAGGTAAGAGGTGCTACTTTGTTTACTTCTGATGCTGTGAGCAGCCATGTTGCTTTGACGTCACTTGCTGAATTCGGGGTTGAGGAAACCGTCCCAAGTTCCTGAGCAGGAATTCAGAGTTGAGGGGTGTTTTCTTTGTTTCTAGGTCAGAAATTATGACTTAGGATCCTTAGTTGAATGCAGGATGAATCCCACTGGCACCTCTATAGCAAGTAGTTGAAAGGCATTGTGGGTAATGTAGGAAATTGTTAGCCAAAATGAAAATAGACCAATGTGTTGATGAAAGAAGGTGAAACCAAAACAGTAACTCATGATTTCATTACAAAATAAATCTTGGATGCCACTGAATATCCAAGTTGTGGGTTTGGGCCCTACGTCGGGTGCCAGTCCCAAGCCCGGATAAAATGGGAGTGCCAAATCAAATAAACCGGATTTCCATAACGAAGACGGAGGATCCGCCGTGCCGACCCCTAACGGGAGCAGCCAAAAGAAGAACAAAAACATATAGATATGTAAACTGTTCAGGGTGTATTTGTCCTATTATGCTTGGAATGGAACAGAAAACAGAATCCAACAGAAGCTCTTTCCTTCTGAAACTAGTGATTAGTCAACTCTAACACATTGTCCTCTGATGCTGACATCACAGAGTGACCAATGAGAAAAAGACCTTGGCCCAGCTTGGGAATTGGCTTTGGCTATGATGATGTCCTTGCTGGGTGGAAAATGTAGAAAAATGAGACCATTAGGAAAGATAAGGGAAGACAGATGAAGATGAATAACAGCGAGGAGGAGAGAGAGATGATCCAGTGATGAGGTTTGATAGAGAACAGAGCAGACAGACAGTCGGCTATTCCCTTGATTAATTAGGCTTCATAAGGGCCAGTATGACCTGTGGAATTTTGATTAAGCCAACACATCCACTGTCTGAGTCACTGTTGCTGTACTGACAGCAGCGGCTATGTGTGGGTTTGTGTGTGAATCATTGATGAGGGTGTGTGTGAAAAGCATCATCCAAACTGACAGGGTACTTTCTCTCCCCTATGCTTCACACTGTCATGGGAGCGCACAGGGTATCTCCTCTCGAAACAACATCTCTACGTCCTTCAAAAAAGTGCTTAACAACAGTGTTTCTATCAATAAAACCCCACGAGCAGCTTCCACAAAGAAAACTCAACTCCTTCAAAGCATCCCACACGCAATCTAATTAACACGTAAATCCAAAAATAGACCAAATATAGTACATAATATACTCTGCAAAACCGCTTTGTGATACTAAGCTAGCATTGCTAAGCCTCCCGTCTCTTTCAAGGAAAAAAAAAAAAAAACCCAAACAATAAGGCTTAATTTTTTTTAGCCACAATGTCTTATTAGCTGTTAACAAATGGACAAGTGGATTATATTTGTCTTTTATTGAATTATGAACAATAGCAGCACTAATGGTTGTAAGTAAAAATGCACAGGATGGTATGAAGAGGCTGAGGCTGATTTCTTTTCAGCCCAGACTGTAGAGTCATGCAGACTATCACTGAGAGCCATGTCAAGTGATTACGCTTGGTTAAAGGCCTCTTAGAGTCCATGTGCATTAGGGGTAATTTATGTAATCAACTTCCATAGCACATCGTGAATGCAGTGTCCAGAGTGTGTATGTGTGTGTGTGTGTGTGGTACATTTTAGTCTTAAGCAATTTATTGGCCTCTATAATGTCAGTCACACTTTATTCTTAAAGAGGGCCTTTAGCTTTTTTGGTAATTGATCTGTTCTCTAAAGGGTTACATGCAAAATGTAATGAGTGATGAGTGCACCAACAGGATGATCTTACTGCTTGCTTAATAGTGTCTAATCAATAATCAGACTTGGTTCATGTCACTTTGCTTTTAGAGGTTTTAATGGTTCTGAGCTCTGACAGTGTTCTGATAAGTACCAGGACCTCAGTAAGAGCACCCAGGACAAACATTGATTTCTCTCCTAACAATCCCAACAATCCTAGCTATTCACATTCAGTCAAACCCTGAGTTAGGGATTTTAAATGAAAACTCCACTCTGAAACACATCAAATACTCTCACTGGCCACTTTATTCGTACGCCTGTCCATGACCGACTTGGCATGATTGTTGGTGGTAGACAGACAGGTTTGAGTATTTCACAAACTGCTGATCTGCTGGGGTTTTCACACACACAAACAGTCTCTAGAGTTCATACAGAATAGTAAGAAAAACAAACAAAAAAATATCCAGTAAGCAGCAGTTCTGCAGGCAGAAATGCCTTGTTGATGAGAGACATCAGAGGAGAATGGCCAGACTGGTTCAAGCTGACAGAAGGGTTATAGTACAGTAAATCAAATTTACTTACATTTAGTTAATTTAATTTAATTTAATACAACAGTAGTGAGCAGAAAGGCATCTCAGAATGCACATCAAACCTTGTGGCAGGTGGGCTACAACCCAGGAAGACAACATCAGGTTCCAGTCAGGTAAGAACAAGAATCTGAGGCTACGTGCTACCTGCATGATGTATGCATTGCGCTGCTACTGTTACATGATTGGCTGTTTGGAGAATTGCATGCATGTGCAGGCATATTAATAAAGTGGTCATTGAGTGTATTGTTATATTGAAATATCTTTGTGAAGCTCTTAGCGATTGTGGTACTAATTTGTTGGGTGGTGCTGTATTTTTGTTATTCCTATGAGAAGTTAGAGACTTCTCATGCACTCTGCGCTCTAAGGACTGAACCCTGTTACCCAAAGTGAAAATAGACCAAAAAGTCAACTCAGAATGTCCTTATAAAATAAAATTCAGATGCCACTGAAGATCATATGTTCAGTCATTCAAGGTGGATTTTTCCTATAGGTTCCACAAACCTCATGCACTTATTACCTAATCGGTAACCTGAGACTGGATCAGTGACTGTAAATAATATTATAGGGTAAGAAGAATTTTAATGTAAACCTGATCACTCTCTGATGGATGGTGGTTAGTTCAATTACTGTAATTGTAGTAATTATGTATTTGAGATAATTAAGTATTTAAGAGAATAGGTAACATGATGATCTAGGGAAGAAGCGGATCCAGCATGACCATAGGACATATTCATATTCATAGGATTCCACTTATTTTGAGTCAAAATGATTAAGGTTAGGGGTCAGGAAGTGTTTGCAGTGTTATGATGTGACTACATTTGTGTAATGACTTATCAAAATCAAGAAAAGACACCCTAAAACCCAGACCCAGACCCGAATCCTCTCAGTATCGGTATACAGTATATCGTGGTATAATGGGATGTCCCCATTTAATTTATTAACAAAATTAATTACATGAATGAATTAATTACACATTTATTAACAGAGTTAAAATATTTTAATGAACCAAAGAGATAGATAAATAGATAAACATTTAAAACTAGCCACTAAAATGTTAGACTGGCAATAAAATTAAAAGAACACTGCTCCATCATTAGTGGATATAAAAATAAATGGAGCATTTTGCATTTTGAGGCTCTAACGTCTCCTCCCCACATGCTGTGAGCGAGCGAAACTGTTCCACCATGGCGCTGCAGTCTATTCCAACCTATTCCAAGTTTTAATCAGGAAAGGCCAACACGAGAGCCAACATAGCAGTCAGTTCCAATGCTGCACATTTTCCTACTTCTGAATGAAAATGAGCATCTTCATACCCTGTTTATAGTAAAATATTTATGAAATGCAGAGTCATATCTGTTATTTTGGGAATATAGACATGAGTATGTTCTAAAAACTGGCTCTGGGTGTCATTAAAAGTGAATGTTTAAATGAATGATGTTACTGGCAGTAGGCTTAATAGTGAAGGGTGGATTCAGTGCAGCCATAGAGCACAGCAGAGGCGGGAAAAGTACCGAAATTCATCTCAAGTGCAATTACTCATTAAACTACAATCTACATTTTACATTCTTGACTGAAGTTAAAGTAGCAACATATAAACTCTATATAACTTTGCTTAAAATATGAAAGTAAAAGTATGAGAAGGTTTCACACACACACACACACAAAAACATCTACCTCAATCACATGGATGGTAAATTTGTGTCCCCTTCACCAAGGAACCAAGGAATGCAGAAAACATATGCTAAGTAAAGAATAAAATACAAGCTGTTATAGGAAATGAATTAACATTAACATTAATCATGGTGTGATTAAAACCTCAGATTTGTTGATATTTCAATAACAGCACAGCCAAAGAGTTCTATTCCTCTTATACCATAGCAGTTTGCAACTATTACAGTTTTGAATTTGTTAATGAATGACACACTATACTTTTAACCGTTTATAGTTACATCTAATGTTGTAGAATGTCCACACTTCTTGTCATTGCTCATAGTATGTTATAGCAGCTATAAACATTCATTCCTGCATCTGCTTTTCTTTTATTTCTCTCCAAGTTAATTAGAAAAAAAAAGCGCAGCTTGTCATGTCACTGAGAAACTGGACAAAGTGGAAATTCCTCTGAAGTACTGAAGACACTCCCATGGAAACTCCCGAAACTCCTTCCATAAACGTTAAATAAACGTCTCCTTACAGAAAGCTTCAACATATCAATGATTACACAGTTTTCTTGGTTAAATAACATCCTTTTTGATTTGTTTATTACTATGCTTAGCAGTAGATTTTTCCACTGTAAAAGCCCTGTGAATCAATTGTTACTACAAAAACAACATTTTAGAACAAGCGTGTTAACATAAACCTGTGATTTGATTAACAGCTAATCTCTCAAATGTTAGCTAGCATGACAATAAATCTGATGATACAAACTTGCTGAATGCTAATAGCTAGCTGTAACAATTACAAGCTGCCGTGAAAAACGCAAAGCGTATGAAACAACAGATTGATTACAGTGGCTGGAATTAGGGCTCATGGTGTGACGTGAAAGTTTAGATTTTTCAGGAATTTAGTTTGACTACTTGAAGCTGTCTGATGCTAAAAATTCACCTTATAACTTTAATATATGACTGTAGAGAAATGTAGTGAAGTAGTTTCGAAATGTGTTAAGTAGAAAGTAGAGATTTGTCTTTTGAAATGCAGTATATAACAGTCCAAAGTATTAGGTGCAAGAAAAACTCAAGGAAAAGTACAAATATTTCAAAAGCGCAATTAAATTGATTGCATTTTTTTTTTTTTACTTCCCACCTCTGGAGCGCAGACTACAAAGTAATTAGCAGAGTCTGCATTTTGACAATATTTTTGTCTCTTCACATTAATTTACTGATTACTTTGGAGCGGACGAGTGAAAAAAATGTCACTGAAATAAAGAATTTTCAGTTGAAAGCGAAGAATTTTCAGTTGCTGAGCCACATCACACAGGGTTTGTTGTCACATGCACACTGCATGGATATCGCAAGCAGTGTGCAAATCATATTCCCTGTTTCTCACATCGTTTAATCTTTTGTTCTGTTGCATCACATTCTGAATGTACTATGTGTTATACATTGATTTCTCCTATAAATGTGGTCCATACCAGTATAATGGTATGAACCAAATCTATACCTTATATAAATATATGACTGGTACACCAGATCAATCATCATACTGAAGACTACAAAACTCATATCCTAAATACAGATCAATTTTAGACTATGCAAGCCTCAGATCCTGATCAGGACCAGTCTTCACAAGCAAACATCTGTTTCTGAGATCTCCATATGGCTAGCAAGCTGAAGCTGAATCAAATTTAAGGATAAAGTAATGCCTGAGTCAGATTCTTTAGATATGAGTACAGCGTGTATTCATTTCACATTTATTCATGAAAGACTGCTGTTTCTCTATAACACAGGTGAAAGTTGCTAGCTAGTTAATGCTAATATTAATATTAGTGGCCTGTAATCATTACGTGATGCTGAGTGATTGTGTGGAAGAGGGCATTGCTGAACAGGATTAGGAAAAGATATATTAAACATGAGAATAGAAAAAATTGAGCTTTGGTAATACCACTAAAGGATCAAATTCATTAAATTATATATGATACTTAATAGGGGTGTAACGCAATGCCACTATCTGTATCTGTATATGTTTAGTGCTCCAAATATCCATATCTGATCAGGCCGTTACTAAGGATGAATGAATGAATACATGAATGTGTTCATGTACTCTAACCACTCGCTCACGCCCGCATGAAAGAGAAAAAAACTCAAACTTACACAAAATTTGTTGTGTCCTGCGGGATCCCATTCCCGACGCACAACTCTAGTCTCAACCAGATGCCCTGTGAACCTTTCTGGCAAGAAAAAAAGTGTGCCTATGTATTTTTTATTTGATTACGTTCCTATTTTTACCCTGATGATAGAAAGACTATGATGTATACTGAGCATGATTTAAGCCCATTTAATTACAGTGAACTGGATAAATTAAAGCAAGGGAATATTTCTGCTCAAATCAATGCTATAAATTGATTTTTGTAATGGTCTGATGTGTAGTGATGTATTGTTTTGTCTTTACTCAAGAACCCCAGCTTATTTGTGAGCCTGAGCTGCAGGAAAGCGGTGAGCTGACAGCCTGTACATGTCTCTCTGAGTGTGTGTCAAAATAAATAAATAAATAAATAAATAAATAAATAATATTTAAAAAGTGACCTGACGGAGACAGAGAAGAGGCGTCTGTTTGTGCACACTCTCTATAATTAGCCAGCCACTAAAAAGCGTCTCTTGATTTAGAGTCTGCACTCCGCGGCTTTGTTTCTCTCACCTCCTAGGGAGAGAGAAAGAGAGCAAGAGATATGGAGACAGCGAAACAAGAGATTTAGGAGGCAAAGAGAAACAGACAGACAGATAGAAAGAAAACAGCGGGATGCCTCGTTTCTCTAGCATGTATTTGGCAGGAAATGAAGTGGATCGGGTGAATTAAAACTTGTTGCTGTGCCATTCGTGAATCTTTCTGTTTCATCTGGAGCTGCTTTTTTGCTTGATACCAGAGGGCAACACCAGATTATGTTTTCCCATTCTACCTGCTTCTACTTCTCTACCTCTATATCTCTTTATCAGTCCCTCAGTTCTTTAGATCAACAGATCTCTTAAAAACACCATCTAAGCACTAGCAAACTTGATTTTTTGGATGTAGTGGAGATGGAAAAGTCTGTATAAATCTGACCGGCGATTGCTATTCAGTAATGAATGTAGGATGTTAATGGTTCAGTGAAGCCTGAAGTATTTTTGTCTCACAGGATCCTGAATTAACATTTGGTGGATCAGTTCCCATAAAATGTGTGCATGTCCCATTTAACACAGCATGCACACATCTGCTGAAGCACGCTGAAGATTTTTACTCGTTTTTTTACTGTTGAGTCTTATGTGACTGGATAATATGAGAGTTATGTGAGTATGAGAGTAAAAAATTTAATTATCACTATAAATGTTGTGAGAAAACTAAAATTGTCTATTTTTACTCAAAGGTTCATTACAGTGTTAATATGTACACACTTTTTATTCTTACTCATACTTGTAAAAATGCTCTGATGCCAGCATCTGATACCTAGGTGACATAAGCCTAGTGTATGTTATTGCACATTAGTGGACAGATGACACAAAATGACAGCAATTTGGATGTATTTCACAACTAATGATAGCAAGAAAAGCAAAGCAGACTGCAAACTGCTCTGTAAAAATATCAAGAGGAGAAACTATAGCGTCTTCCTACAATACAAGTAACCTAATAAAACATCATCAGCATAAAACTCAGAGACTACATAAAGACTTCATTGCTAGCTGCTAGGCGAGAAACACGTCTACAGGCAACATGAGGTGAGTGAAAATAACGGCTCTTATCCAGCATGCTGTTCTTGACAATCAACTATTATCGCACAAGGAGGCATTCTGACGCAATGTAGCTAACAAGTGAAGAAACAAAAAACAAGAAAGGAACAAAACCTGCTCTCCTCAAATACATACCTGCTTGATCCAAGCTAACTAATGCTGGTAGCTACATGTCATTTAAAATCAACGTTTTCATGGTGTCACGTCAGCGCCAGATTCGGCGCCAAACTCCCAGATTCCTACCAGATTCCCAGAACGCCTTGCGGCATGCAAACATGGCCGCCACGGACTACGATTCCCGGCACTCTCCAGCACTCTCACCCGCGCAGTCACAAGATTACTAATTGCACACAGCTGGACTCAACCATCACCACGCTATACGTATAAGCACACACAAGACACTCACACACTCACTGTGAAGTGTATCACTGACTTAACAAAGCCTTTGTTCATTGTTTATGCTATTCTGTTTTTTGACTTTTTTTGCTCCTGGTTTTCACGTGCTTGGATTTGTCCTGTTCCCGTTGTTTGCTGATCATCTGAACCCCTGCCTGTTTCTGACCTTGCTCTTGCTTAACGTTTTGGATTGCTCGCTGAACTTTAATAAACCTCATCTGTACCTGCAACCGTCTCTGCCGCCTGACACACAGCCACTTTGTAAACCGAGGAAACATAAACAGAGCTAAATAAGATATTCTGTGATGCCTCTGATTGATTCATACTAAATAGGTTACTTATTTAGGTAGCGGTACTGGTATTAGCATGGATGAATACCAAAAAAACATGTACTCATGCTCATAGTTGGCCTGAAAAACATTTTATTGATGCATTACATTGCTTTATTTTAGTCCACTGACTAATATGTATGTCTATGGCCATACTTCACTGCAAGCACAAATTAATCAGACCACAGACAGTTCCTGCAGTGAGAGACTCCACATTCAATTATGTTGTGTGTGTGTGTGTATGTGTGTGTGTGTGTGCATGCATGTATGCCTGGCATCTAGCCCTGTGGCTACAGCGGTTTGAACGCTTGAGGCATAAACAAGCCAAACGCCTGACCACAATAACCACCTTCGGTTTCATGTTCACATCTGCGCGTGTTGCCTCAGAATGGCCTGGCTGCAGCTTCCTCCATTACTCACATATGAGTCCGAGTGCGACTGCGGAGTCGTTAATCCGACATGGCTGCCACATAGGGAGCTGTGGTTAGAGCAGAGGACGTGGGAGCTTTATTGAAAGAGAGCCGTTGGTGACTGTCCAGACTTGCCCTGAAGGGGGTGATCTTATCTGACACAACATCTGGAAGGGTTGCAGGAATGAATAACACGTACACACACTTACACCTGTTAATGAGTATTCACTTTCCCCTAAGCAGGATCGGAATACTGACAACACAGATTTCTATGTGCAAGTGTGTGTGTGAGGAAGAGACACAGAATGCAGATAGAAATACTACCCTCATGGTAAAAAAAAGAAAAAAAAGTCATTACGAACATACTGGATGCAAAGACAACCAAAAAATGAACAGAACAAGCTAATAAACATTAAAGCAGACACTTATTACCTTTATAATGTCAGTAAACCTTTTAAATCTTTACTGTAGCGTCACTAGCTGTATGCTAGCACTTCAGGCCTTTCTGCAGTACATTACCACATCAAACCACGTTACAGCAGCCTTCAGATCAGAGTAGAGCTAATTAACAGAGACCTGCTGCGCAAAACATCATTATTAGAGCAGAAAAGAGGCACTGCTATGGCTTATTCACACTAACACACACACACACACCCACACCTTAAGAGCTTCATGCTACAGTCAAAATAAATAAAGTCACCTACCATACAACTATACCAGATGAAATGATTTTCATTTTTGGAACATTGTTAAAAATATATTGTTTTATTATTAAATGTGTGTGTTTAATAGTTTTCCCTAGATCATTCATATTATCTCCATCAATGAGACCTCGTGATATAATGCATTGCTCAACCCTCATGGTTTCATTCTTGAGATATTGATAGATGTTAGATGTTATCCATCCCATCTCATATCATGACCAGCCATCATGGATTTTCAGACATTCAAGAACAACAACAAAAAAAAAAAAATCAAAATTGAATGCTCCATGGTTAAACTCGTTCCAAAGCTGGAAGTGATCTAATTAAAGGTGCACTTAACATAACATTTTTTTTAAGAAGAAAAAAAGAAAACAGCTTTTATAAAAGTACAGGACACTGAATTTCTTTTCTTCACCTATCTGAGTTTGTTAGAAAGCTAGGGTCAGAGCACTAGGTCAGCCCTGATCCAGCGCTCCAGGTCAAGGGCCTGGCTCAAAGACCCAGCACTGGTAGCTTTGTAGTACTGGGGCTTGAACTCATGACCTTCTGAGCAGAGCTCAAAGCCTTAACTAGTAAGCCACCACTTCCTTATTACTATGACTAAGAAAGAAATATCTGGGGAATATGATGGAACTTAGGGTTAGGGTTATTGCGTTTACATCTCTTCTTTCTTCCATGTTATCAACATGCCTCAAAATGCCCTTCCCTCAGCCGCCATTTTAACCACTCAGTAATGCAAACATGGCAGAATCCAGGGATAAACATACAGCATTGATAAATACTAATATTATGAGCTGTTTTGCCAAAATGAAGCAGTCTGGTAACCATGAAGGCATTGGCACTAGACACCAAAATTAGCAATATTTCTCATTTGTAAATTAGTAGTGAGATCATTAATGGTATAAACTGATAAACTTCTTGGCTCAGGAATGCATCAGTAATTTGTCTGGTGTGTCAGTATTTCTTATGGTTATAGCCAAGTATAATCATAAATGGCCAAATAAGAAGAAGAAGAAGAAGAAGAAGAAGAAGAAGAAGAAGAAGAAGAAGAACCTTTCTTACAAATCAACAAATTAGTAAATATTTGTGCACTTAGAGCTAACTTCAGAATTAAATGGCCAAGTAAAACGAGACTATGGAAAGGTAGCTCGCTAGTTTCCATAAATTTATGTATAAACAGACCTCAAGGCTTCCAATCAAATTATTCAAATGAGATACTGCAATTTAATATGCAGGCTTTGCTGTCAAATTTAAATTACAGATTTGTTTTAATTGCATGCACAAATTTAGTGAAAATGAGTTGAAATTTAGTCATTTCATATTAATGAAAGAAAGCAAACCAAACTCATAAATGAAGACAAATAAGACTAGACATTCAATTAAGCCAAAAAAAGAAATGGCACCCTATAACAGGAGGTATAGCTGTGTAGTCTGTGCCTGTGTGAGCTGACGCATTGCAGTGGCTGAGCTGCATTAGTGGAAGATTTAGTGTACTTAGGAGGCACTGTTTCACTGTGTAGTTGTTTTCAGCTCTCTGTGTGTTTTGTGGGTGTCACTAAATGTTAATCACCTGTGCTGTGAACACACTTGTTAATTCATGAAGAACATCAGCGTTACTGAAACTTT
The DNA here is from genome assembly GCA_022758105.1 of Pangasianodon gigas. NCBI lineage: Eukaryota > Metazoa > Chordata > Actinopteri > Siluriformes > Pangasiidae > Pangasianodon > Pangasianodon gigas. Next base: position 12,416,542 of record CM040474.1, read on the forward strand.
TGTAAATCTGGTGGGAATTTTTAGTGTGGCTGTTAGGTTTGGCTTACGAAAGGCATTTACACAGAACTTTATTAAAAGAGTGATAAATGAGGCCCAGTGTGTCCTAAGAGCGATATAGCATGAAATTTCCAATAGGAATTTATTAAAATCGCACCTTTTCTGTGGATTTGAAATGGACATCTGTTAGAAATATGGTGCACTTCATAGGACATCATAATATTGTACCCGAAGAACCCACATTAATGTGATACAAACACACATTGTAGCACTGCTGCTAACCTTCTTCCTGGCTATAGTGGTGCGAAACTAAATTATAGGCTGATTAATATTTGAAAGTGTGCAAATGCTAAATATTTTAAGTAGTTGCATTTGAACGATATTGCTTAAAGGATTTTATAGTCCTCCTTTCACCTAAACACAGCCAAACCTCTCCCAAAGCACTAGTTCTTCTGCCCCAAGTAGTGTTAAATGCACTGTGTGGTAAATCTGGCTTGTGTAAAAGGTGCTTCAAGCAGAAAGAGGTTTTTTATGGCTTTGTGGAGTTGGTCCAGCGCATCACTCTGGTGATAAGAAAACCTTGCCTGAGGACTAGAATAGACTAGGTGCCACTGTGTGTGAGTCAATGCACACATGTCTGCTATGCTTTTCAACATTGACCTCTCCCAGCCCAAGGATTGCTCTTTTTTTTCTCTATCTGACTGTTGATCACAGCAGATGTCCGTCAATCAATCTTATCAGCTCTGAGCATGCTCAGTTTGTGCGTCAAGGACAGGCCTGGGGGATTCAATATGGCAGCACAGTTCCTGAGTGAAGGATCAGATATAGAATCACAAGACCTAGAAAGACAACATATGACTGCATGGGTGTGTGAGAGCGATAGAGAGAGGTAGACAGATATCTAAAGAAACAGTCAGAAAGTGAGAAGCGGCATCAGTTCAGAAGAGAGTAGAAGAGTTGAGGTTATGAGGCATTGCCAGCTGACATTAGGTCTGAATGTGTGTGAGTAAGTGTGTGTATGTATCTTTGTGAGGCTCTGTGCTCTCTGAGGGAAAGTGGATGACTGGATGTTTCTACATTTTTATGTGCAAGCTAAACCACCAAAATTCAGAGCTGTCAGTTAGAAGCAAGCTTTACAAATAAGTTTAATAAATAACTATCAAGATAGATAATAACTAACACATAGATCGATAGATCGACAGATAGATAGATAGATAGATAGATAGATAGATAGGTCCATAAGTAAGTAAATAATTAAACAATAGAATTATAATTAAATAAATCAATAAATGAATACACACCCTAAGTAAATGGATGAATTAGACAAATAAATAGATTTTATCTTTATCTAGATAAAGATATTAATAAATCAATACATAGATAGATAGATAGATAGATAGATAGATAGATGTTAAAGGTAGAAGTAATGAATATATACAAACAGCTGACAAATTAAAGGAAAAAACCTGGTGACTCTTAAGCTGAGGGGTATTTTGCTGTGGGGGGGGGGCATTTTGGTGGCATAGTTTGTGTCCACTTGTCTATTTAGAATAAAGCACCACTGCAAATCAATACAAAGTTATTCTGACTGATCAGCTTTATCCTATGATGAAATATTTCTATCCTGATGGGAGGGGTCTCGTCAAGATGACAAATGCTACGGCCCAACTGAAGACCTAAAGATTTTGGAGTGACAAGTTAGACAGCGCTCTCCACCACTACATTTAAAACACCTACTGAGGGAATATATTTTGGAAGAATGGGGCTCATCTCTGCAGTACAGTTTCAGATACTTGTAGAATCTATTCAGTGCCAAGGTGCACTGAAGCTGTTCTGAAGACTTGTGGTTATCCAACACCTTATTAAAATACTTAATGTTATTTTTTTGACTTTAATTTCTCACTCATTACACTTACATTCTTAGTTAATTAGTTGGGAAGTAAGAGGACACCAGAGCCTATACACTATAAGCTATCGAACTGGTCTAATATGTGTATGAAGTGTTTGTGTATGTGGGTCATGTAGTGTCACAGGATTAATATGCAAATTTGGGAATTCTGCCAAAATGCTAAGGCTGAGAGAATCAGTACTGCATAATAAATGTAACATAAAAAGCATATTAAATGCCAGTTTTATGCTTCTTTAATTGTCTGCCTATACGTTATGCATTACTGTACCAACTCCCTTCATTACAATAGCATACCGTAACATGTTTTTCAACTGATAAAATGAAACCATGGTAGTGGACTCAACAAGAACCAAGCCCATCTGCTGGCCTCTTACCTCTGCAGATATTGCCGTTGTCAGGCTCAAAGCCAGACTTACAGGTGCAGCCACCGATGGGCACCATCCACTCGCCATCGCCGTTGCAGTACAGTTTGATGGGCACGTCAGCCTCCTCTGAGTTTGGGATGCAGGACCCACGAGCAATCACCAGCGACGTGCTCTCAGCACCGGTTGTAGTCTCAGGGAAGACTGCAAAGTTCTGCACAACGCTCGGGCACTTCTTGTAGAAGACACGTACGGACAGCAGTGACATGCATGCTCCGTAGTCTTGGAAGGCCAAGTAGAAGCCGTTTTTGGAGAGCGGCCCAAAGCTGCGCACCTCTGTGTTGACCTTCATGAGGCGCCCACCGAAGTCCACCTGAGAGAAGCTCTCGTCGGCAGCAATGGTGTCCACCTTGAGGTAGGGCGCCTCTGTCCAGAATGTGGCCCCCTTGGTGGCAATCACCTGGTCGCTCTCGTAGTAGTACAGGTTGAATGTCTCTTTGCAGGAGCCGGGAACACGTGGGATGCTGCTGCAGTCGCGTACTGTGAAGCGCATCTCTACGTAGACACGCTGGGCGGCACGACGCCGTACAAAGGTGGTCACTAACCAGTTGTTTTGGCTTGACTCAAACACGTTGCACACTTGGTACGTGCGAATGGTGTTTAGGTTCTCGTCATAGCCGCTCACCTCCTCCCACTGATAAGGCAAAACACACAGAGACAGAAAGCTTTGGGTTAGTGAAGGAGACTGACAGACAATAATGATCAGGAGTGTTTTGTTTTCTCATCACAGAGTTTGGGTCAGCAGGAAGTGCTATCAAGCAGTCATGCTCGGCAGTTTGATTGCAAACAAAGCAATAACTGCTGTTCTCATTCTCCCATTCTCATCCATTCTCACATTGTGAAAATGTAAACTGTGTAAACATTGTCACACTCTCACACTTAGTTGTAGAAATAAGCCAAGGTGACTAGACTTGTGTTAAATCCTTATAGACGTTTTGCAGCTTATCCAAGCAGCTTAATAAGTGCTCAAGGTGACAGAACTGATCGAGCCCACTGGATGAGTGACAAAATGATTAGAAGGAGAATCCTGTCACCTTGACTTTAATACTAGCACACATTCAAAATGATCTAGATGACCGCAAGTCTATATAGTAGGGGTGTAACGCGATGCCATATTATTTTGTCTGCACCAGCTTGTGACATTTTCTAATGAATTTGGTTGGTATTATTTCCCAAAATATAATTAAACTAGTGGCTTTAATTAAAACCACCATGACCCTGACCAGGCAGTTTCTAAAGATTAATGAATGAATGTTGTAGTGTATTCATGTGAAAGAATGTATTATTAACTGTTTAGGCGTTTCCCATGGAATCCCAGTCCCAATGCACACCTCCAGTCTCAACCAGATTCCCGTGAACCTTTCTGGCACATTTTTTCTATTTGTACCTGTATCTGTTAGGAACATATCTGTTGATTCTGCATAACGTGTTCATACAGTATTCAGTTACATCCCTTCTTCACACACAAGATCAGTGATGATTTGGAAAGTAAATGGCATTAAACTGATGTGTGCACATACAAATAATGTGTCATTGCAAAATATCAAGCAAAAGTAAGTCAGAAGAAGGTAAGAACCTGGACTAATCTTAAGGATTTTTTCTTCTTTTTTTTTTTTTTTTTGCCATTGAGAAAGGTCACTGGATGAGTCCTACTACTTGACATTTAAAATAACCAGCACCACTGAGCTGAAAGATCTGAGATGTTTCATTTTCTTTCATTTCCTTGTTGCAGGGTTTGGGTCAGCTGGAAGTGCCATCCAACAACTTGTGAAGCTTAACATATAAAGATGCATAGGAAAAAAAAAACAAGTAATAAATAAAAAATAATAATAAATCTGAGATGTCTAGTAATAGTAAACCAAAGTAACAAGGCTGATCTAACAATATTGAAGACACTTCACCACTTATCCCAAGAGCTTCACTAGTTCCTACAGTCAGTGATTTCAAGATTAAGACTACTACTAGATATTCAGACTGACCTTAGTGACCTGTATGAAAAATCTTTCTCGTTGTATAATTTGGATCATCATGAACAGCCACCAAAGAGTTGTTCTTGGTTAAAAAAAAAAAGCCATCATCCCTGAATTTCCCATGAAACTGCCATTCATTCATCTGAAGTGTTCTCAAATATATTAGAGTCCAAATAATACCAAATTTTACTCAGTTGCTAGATTTTTATAATAAAAGGTATGCAAGGTATGGAAGGATATACAGTAGATTGAAGACTGAGCAACGCGTGAGAGTGTCCTGGAAATGTAATGATTTTATCATATATTCATACATATATTAATTATGATATTAATTAGTTGCATTATACTATGTGTTATACTTTACGGTACTGTATGCATCATGGGGGCCCCATTTTATGTGAAACTGAGGGAGCAAAGTTGGGGTTGGGGTTCTTTTTTACTACTATTTTCTTTCTATTTCCTTCCAGTGTGAGAATTTAGGGATAAATTCCCACATTTACAATTTATTTTGATTTAATTATTTTGAATGTATTTATTTCTGTGAAGCTGCTTTGTGAAAATGTTAAAAGTGCTATATATTTATATTTTGTATATATATATATATATATATATATATATATATATATATATATATATATATATATATATATATATAAATATTTATTCGTTTTAAAATGTATCCATGCAAGTTCAACTTTATTTTGAAAAATTACGTGAAAAGCCACAGAAACAGCTTTTCAAGTCAGAAACTTTAATGACTTGGATTACAGTCACCACTGTCAATCTCTTAAAAATTATTTCACGTTCTTCAAGATGACGACTGTACATCAAGTCATCAAAGTTTCAGCCTTGAAAAACTGTTTCTGTGTTTAAACTACATGTGTGTAGCTCTTGAAAATAAAGTCAAACTATACTGCACATAAACATAAACATAAAAATAAAAAAAAATCAGTGGCTTCATACTGTATGAACTAAGCTATATGATTTTGCTGTCTGTGTGCAGGACCATGTGATATTACGCACATGACAAATGCATAAAGACTAGTGATGCTGCTCACTGTGGCATGCACGTTTTGTGTCCAGTGTGTCGCACGTGTAAACTGATCTGCGTTGTGCCACTTTGTAGCTCACGCCAGGCGGTCTAGTAGTTTGCGCAGTGGTCCGCGTTGTGCGTTTTTTGCCGTTTCACAGCTTCGTCATGCTTTTGGATTGTTCTATTTCCCATAGTTCTATCTTGCTTGCACAACATGCAGAAGCAAATCCAGTGGCAAAGAGCAAGGCATATGCACTGCACTCCTTCTCAAGTGGATGTTTTGTTAATTAAATTACATGAAACATATTGGTCAGTTATGCTTATGCTCATACAGTTATTTACAATGAAAGTCTTTTTTTATTCAAATACAAAGTGGGGTAAAACTAAGTACATCATGGTGGCAACGGGGGCATGGCCGAGCGTCAGCTGCGGACGGAGAGGAAGCGGGCTGAACCGGCAGGTAATGCGTGATGATTCTCACCTGTGTCTGTCTACTTATGTGTGTTTCTTTGTGCTTTCAGTGACTCCCGTAACCTGAGAGAGAGAGTGGCATAGCTGGTGGAGCTTGAGAGATGCACACAGATGCCCTCTTTTCTGTTTGTGTCTCCCTGTGTTGAGTTTTGAAGGTGTGCTGAAGGCTCAGTGAAAATAAACCTGAGCCCAGAGCTCTGCTAACACTCTGCCTGCCTCCCGAGTCTCCCTCCGCACCTATCCACACCGGTATCTACAATCACTAATTAAGGCTTTTCTGTAAGGTATGATTCTTGGCTGATTTAATTCAAAACAATCCATGATTGTAGGACTTATTCTTCTATGTTCATAGTGTATAAATGTAACCAAAATGACAGCAGTGATAAAGCTGACAAGTTACAGCACACACGGAAAACAACAAAAAAAAAGATGACATAAGGTGACAGAAATAATGAAGTGACAAAACTGTTTGAAGATTCCACATATCTAGTCTAATACTTGACATTAAAAATGATCAGATTGACTGAAAACTGATAAAACACTGCCACTAAGCCATTGTTGTATTACAAGCAAAGCCATTATTGCTGTACTTATGCAGCCATTTTCACATTATGCAATCATAAACCAATTAAATTTCACTTTTTTAGATTTGAATGTAGTTATTTTAATGGTTATTGTAATCATCATTATGATTTAGAGTAGAGCTTGAATGTCCTGAATCTGTACTATTGTTTGCATTTATTACCTCTCATAAAATAGTCATGCCAGTAGAATTCACAAAAAAATCTTTGGTGCCTCTTATAAACGTCAAATAAAAAAAAAACTTATTTGCGGCACCTTATATATAATGAATATCAACGTTCTGTCACAAGCACGCAGAGGCAGATTAGTAAATCCTGTGCCAATGGTCAGGAACCTACACAGGGCCATGACTGTATATCATTGGCCACTCCATGATCCAATGATATACAATGTATTATACACAATCAATTACGAGTATGCTCTGCTTCTTTCTTCCCTTCTCACCTTACAAACTCATCCAATAAATCATCAAAGTCCAGCTCTTTACAAGCTCTGACTCCATGACCAGCAGTGACAGCATGTTGAGTCTTCTCAACATGTTCTCTGGAGTTCGCTTTTAATCCCACCCATTAGGGAAAAATGAATGTTCTCTGGCTTCTCTTTCCTTTTCACGTTTTCTTTTCATTGACACACAGATATCTATGGTTTTTTCTGCTCCAGTTTAAAACAGTGAATATCAACGTGTTCACTAGATGTGTAATAAATAACTTGACTTTTTTATTTTTTAACATATCGAGCATAGCCTGCTTCATATGTAATTCAGTGCGTGTAATGACATATGATTAGACAGAAGGTTCATGAAATAAACCTAATTTATGCTCTGTCATAGTTAAAGACAGTCAGGCTTGCAAGTCATGTGGTAATGCGGGTATTAAGGTTTTTTTTTTTTTTTTTTTTTCCTCCTGTTGGGGCAATAGAAACAGATTCTGAAGAGTTTTTTTTTTTTTTTTTTTTTTAAACATTCAGCAACAGTAAACAGTAGGCTGGTTATCAGATTTAACATCAGCATTTAAACAGAATAAATAAATACTCGTTAAAGGTACACAGATCATCAAAGTCGTTGTTTGGATAATTTAGCACAGAAGCCATTATTTCATAAATAACTCCCTGCCGTTGTGGTGATGATATGCATTCATATTGGAATGGCTCACAACTAATCCACATGCGATGTCACAAACTGTTGAAATACTTTACATGCACACTGGACTACTGATGGGAAGGTTGTAAGTTCAAATCCCAGCACTGCCAAGCTGTTACTGTTGGGCTCTTGAGCAAGGCCCTTGACCTTCAACTGCTCTGTTATATAAATAAGATAAATGTAAATTGTACCTTTCACTTCTGTAAGTCGCTCTGGATAAGGCATTTGTCAAAATACATAAATGTAAAAAAAAAAAAAACATAGAAAGTTATTTAGAATGTAATTTCTATATGGCCTGTTCCATTTTATGTCTATACATACTGTAGCTTGGTATGTTGAGAGATGACAAGGCTTATGGGTAGTAGAGCTTGTAGTAGTATGGGAGTGAAATATTCTGTAGGTGATCGAGATTGTCCCTGAAATCTCAGGAAGACTACACGATCTGTCATTTGAACATGTTTCCGAAAGTACCAGGATGATATAGACTGCGACTCTGATTGGTTAAGAGGTGACAAGGGCTCTGTGTATTGCAGTAGGTGTCATGGCAACATTAGAACCTGATGGTTAAAAAAAAAAAAAAAAAAAAAAAAAACTCAAATGTTTGAAATGCTCATAATCATTATTATTATTTATCACTTTACAGTGTCTTGTTTTTCCATGTTGAAAGGTGTACTTGGCATGACAGCTATGAAAACTGGAAAAGCATACAGATGAATGACTGGCTTAAATGTGAAAAAAAAAAATTACCATGTGACTTGCAAGCATGATTGTCTTAAACTACGGCTGAGAAGAAGAGAAATTACATTAATTTTATGAGTCTGCAACATGTAGTCATATGTTGTGCACTAAATTACACTAAAGCACTAAAGACACAGGTCAAAATGTTTAAAAATTAAAGTAAAAAAATGAAGTAAAACTATTTATACCAGAGCACGGTTGCATTCTCGAATCTGATTGGTCAGAAGGTGTATAACAGCATGGCTCGGACAGTAGTTCTATTAATAATAGATTAATATTAATGCACTTCTTCTAATGTGTCATTGTTTCTATACTAACAGCTCATACACAGGGACTTGTACGGCGAATGCTCCATATAATCTAAGACTAATAATAAAGACGGTGTGTAACAAAGAAATTCTTATATTCATTAATGTGGTGGTGTTTTTTTTTTTTTAGGAGGCATTTATTTATCATTTATGGAAGGAGCCTCAGTTGTAAGTGCTTTGTAACAGTCTATGTTTCCCGGCTCAGGAAAGTCTTCAGGACAGAATAGATTACACTGGTGACAGAATGACTGTTTATCGCAGCTATAACGTAAGCAAGAACAGGAACTAACTTGTCCCTCGGTCATTCCACAACATTAAATCTAATTATAAACCGTTAAAATGTGTGACGTGTCATTCATTAATAAATTAAACATTGTAATCGCTGGCAAATAGCTGTGGTATAAGCGGTACAACACACTCGAGACTGTGCTAAATCTAAACACACACACCCCCCCCCAGACCCCCCTGCCCCCAAAACCTCCTCCACCCATCCATCAGTGTGCATTATTTTCATATAACAGCACAGTCTGTCACGTGTTATTCCATAATTATCACAAAGTGACCTTATATGCAAATAGCGTACTGGAGATGTGGGCGTGGTTAAGTTAAATTATTGCAGAACGTGATCTACACAGCGGTTGAGTGAAAGTCTGATATGTGGAAGTACGTCATGTGCCTGTGACAGAAAACTGATTTTTATTGTATATAATGTGCTGCAAATAAAGTGTATGTGAAGGACTGGGTTGAAAAAAAGAATTCCTAATGGACTTTAAGTGCTTTTTAACCTAATCTCCTCCATCAGCTGCACAGATGCATCTCTTTTTTTACTTTTATTTTCCCTTTAAATTGCAGTCCATGCACACACACACACACACACACACACACATTCTTGGCTTTCACATGCACTGCCATGGACCAGGCACATTAGCAGCTACGATGTGGAACAAATTCATAATTACGTGATCTCAAACTGAAATTAGTGTGAACCAGAGGAGAATATAGCAGTGAACTGTGTCTATAGAGCCATCGTGTTAAAAAGAGAACATTCGGCTCTGTGGCATGTATGTGCTAGAGAGAGAGAGAGTGAGAGAGAGAGAGAGAGAGAGAGAGAGAGGGGTGACAGTTATTTTCCGATGGCTGTTTGTATTATAATATTAGTGTAATGTAGAGAAATACATTAGCACTCCAGTGATAATGGCACCAGTACACACTGTGATAACACATATCCTGACTGGATTAGTCTCCTAAGAATTCATATAAGCCAACTCATTAAAGTCAAAAAACTAAAAAAAAACATTAAGGTGAGGGGCGAGGTTAGTGTTTTTATTTATTTATTTGTGTGTTTGTTTGTTTGTTTGTTTTTAATGATGTCCAGTGTACACTGCTCTTACAAAAAAATTGCATTAGATATGGATCATAAAGAAGAAATGATTGGTTAGGGGGAAATATTAAAGTAAAAATAAGCATGTTCCTGAGTCCATTTTCCCTGCATTTGTGACAAACAAATAAATAAATAAATAAATAAATAAATAAATAAATAAATAAATGATGTTACTCCAATTTTTCCTCACTGTTGAGGGTATTATCTAGCTAAGAATTAACACACATACACACCAATAATAATAATAATAATAATAATAATAATAAAATCACTAGCATTTATTAGCCTGTTATACTAGTTTCAGTCAGAAGGGGCAGGTGAAAAACAAACACAGGTGTGACAGGTTTTAGCAATGAAATGTAGAAATATAAACTGGTACTAGAGTTTTTCATTTATTTATAAGCTATTTTTGTTGTGTTACAAAAATCTGAAAAAGATGCATTAACAGTGTTAACTGTTTTATTATATATAATCTAACAGTAGTGTGGTGAGATTTTGTATGACTTCACACAAATTTACATGTTCAAATCTTTGTATACAAGTTTATTTGAGCAGATCAAATCTTATATATACGTATTTGACAATGTTTGGACCATGCTGGTTTTTTAGATAAATAGGACAATGCATTTGTGAAGCATGACCTCTTATAGTTTAACTTAATTGTATTACTTACATACTGAAATACAAACTTGTTTTTTTTAGGGGTTACAAAAGCTAAATGTAGCTTCCATACTACTACTACTACTACTACTACTGCTACTACTAGTACTACAACACACACACACACACACACACACACATTGCCCCAGTTAAAGTGAGTTAGGTCTTTTGTTGACATGCTCTCTGACCCTAGCTGTCTCTCTGATAGAGGGAGCGCTGTGAGGTCACCTAATGGTCTGTGTATCATGCCAAGTCAGTGTGTGAAGTTCTGAACTGCTGCAAAGCCACATGGGTAATCACTCGCACTTTTTAACAGAACTAGGACTGGGGGAAAAATTATTTTGAGGAAAATGAGGAAAATTATGAAAAATTGAGGGTGAGAGACACTCACAGAAAGAGAGAGAGAGAGGGAGAGAGGGAGAGAGGGAGAGCAAATGCAAAAGTCTCTAAAAACTCAGATGAATCAGAGCCCCTGAATATATTCGATGGCTATGTATACATGAAGACTTAAAGTAAATCAAATCCAAATGAATTCATTTTAATTACAGATTCAGAACAAGTTGTTTTTAAGTACCTTAATATTGGCAACATGTTAAAATCTTTATTTGAATGTACATTTCATTCTGTACTGAATATACTTTTTAGTCCTTCCTAAGAAGCAAAGATTTCAGTATTTTTTTTTTAAATGTCCCTTTTAACTGTGTAATATTAATCTCACAGGGCATTTTTTTATTATTTTTTTTCTGACCCCCTGCATGGCCGCTAGTGTGACCCAAACATCCACAGAATGCGAAGAATAATCATCATGTAAATGTTTCAGTGACCCGATTCAAATGTTTCCGTGATGACGGTTCCTCTGTTTAATGGATTATAATCAGTGCAATGGATTTTCCTTCACTGTGGAATCCAGAACAAATCGATGTGGCGAGAGTAAGCATGCACAAGCGTCAGTCTTAACAAAACAGTCTCCATGATGAGGCTTCGAACAAACAAAGCAACGCTGCATCTGATTCTGCTCAGAGATTTATAACGAGAGACTGGAAATCTATGCTCACAACAATGCAGGCAGGCCAAATAAAGTAAATACATTCATTAAAAAAAGATAATCCTTAATTTAGACATAAGCATGCTTGTCAAAAAATATTACAAATAAAAATAATATGTAAGTAGATAAATATGAGTCAGTAAGTGAGTGTAAGTAAATAAATAAATAAGAAAGAAATGAGCAGGGGGGTTATTAAAAATAAAATAAATGATCACACTGACAGGGTAGTAAATTTTGCTAATTCCTTTGTGTTGCAAAATCACTTTGGCTCATGATAAGTGCTGCAAATTTTTCATAACGTCAATTGAAAATGAAGACGGATCTTCCATTTACTCCCTATATCTGTTAAACCCACCGTGAGAACTGAGATGGAAAGCGCACACCATTAACCCTCAACCCCGCACACATTTCATCATTTTAATGGTGGAAGCTGCTGAAAGAAAGAATCCTGACCTTTCTTAGGCAAATAAACACCAAAAAAAAAGCTTTATAACAGTGTAATAAATGTGTAATAACAGAATTACTACATATAATAACTAAGCAACTGCTGAAAAACCAAAGGAATTTTGTAGCAAGCCCGTGATTGGAGATGGAAAATTGGAAAATGAAATGACGATCCTGGATAGGGATCGAATTGCGAAACAAGTGCTGAGATGATAAACGAGTTTGCAGAAAGCCCAAGCTCAAATGAAAGCCTATTTTTTCTCTCCATCTCCCTCCATCCAAAATTCGCCTCCACCTCCGCCCCCTTGCCTCTCTTCACTAATGCTAATTTATCAGCATTACATGGAGCTGTCCAACAGCTCGGTCATTAATCCAGCGGAGTCTGGGACCCAGGGGCCGTCAGTCTGGGGAGTGTCTTCTCTCCGTCTGCTCAAATGACTGCCATCGCTCACCAGCCCCATGCCACACACACACGCACACACACACTCAGCCAGAGGCACTTCACATCTCACACCTGCTTGTGTGTGTTGTAGCACGTAAGAGCACACATACACACACACACACAAATTCATATATTGCAATAATGTTTCAAGACAATATTGGGTATAACACAAAAAATGCACACACCTACACACAAAGACACACACTGGAGCACACTCATATATCATCCTAATCTAATAGATGCTTTGTGTGACACTCCCGGTTATTGGGTGTGGCAGCTGCGCTCATATTCACATCCACAACCACCCGAACACATCGAATCTGGTAGATTTGTATCTTTCTACTGCATAAACTCACACAAAAACAAACACTTCCCCTCTCCTTCATTACCTCGTGACAAAAAAATAAGGAATCGAAGTGAACATGGCTGCACTAGAGTCAATTTAATGCCTTATGATATGTACAGACATGTATGTTAGGTTTAAGGGGTTAAAAATAGTATATTTTAAATACAGAATTTACATGCACACTTTCTTATTAATTACTGTAAGTAACATATTTTTCTTATAATAAGAAGAAAGTGTGTATAGTGTACTTTACTAGTGTCTACATCTTAATTAAAACAGATGAACGGCAGCTTTTTTCTCCAAATGCCTGGTGGTTATTATAAAACCACTTATACATACACACTCCAGTTTCTACCACAAAAGATATTAAACAGCATTTTTAATCACTCTCTATCATTGCCATTAAAATGATTCTTTATATAAAGTATTAGATTAGATGCTTCGTTAGGCCTATTTAATCTTTTTCGTTTTTTAATTGAACATTATCTATAGCTATACTTCTAACTCTTACCTAATTCAAACATATATTAATAGATTTTATTTCACATTAATTAACTCAAAACATGCTCCATTTATCGGGACAGAATGTAAGACTCTGCATCTTTAGCACATTTTAGAACTTTAGCTGCACTTGGGGAAAGAGCACGGGCTGAAAGATTACTTCTGTGAGATAGGAGGAAGGGGGCGGGGCTTCCAGGGGGTCAGGTGATATCAGAGAGTTCAAAACACCTACGCAACTGTCAGTCATTCCAGATTTGTATGTTGATTGGCTCATCTGTCATTTTTATTGTCATTCTTTTGCCGCATTTTTAAGTGATAACTCATAGCAGCGTACTCCGATGTTAAACTGTGGATCTCCTACGCAAAAAAAAACATAAAGGTTGGCAGGTCTGTATGGATCTATATTAATAAATGAATATGCAGATGAACAGAAAATAATTATTGCATGTATGAATTTTGTATAAAATTTTTTTTTTCTAATTGTTATTATTTTATGAGTATGTTAATATTGTGTCTGTACTAATGGTATGAAGAGTACACTGAAATAATAAAAAAAAAAAGTTAATTGAATTTACTCAATTCACAGTGTGTACATCGGTTCCACGTGAATGAACCGGGTTACATTAACACAGTTTGTTTTCTTAGATCTGATCTGATCATGATGTGATCATGATTTGATCACAAAGCCCTGGATAAAATCAGTACTCTTACTGGAGCTGAGAACTGAACCTGGGTTAGTGGCATTCTGTGAGAGCCATGTTACCACTGCACTATTCTACCACAAGTGTATTGCTCAGGTCAGTTTAATACTATAGTCATTTATTCCTGTCAGTGGCAACATCTTTGCAAGATTTTAGAATGTAATCAGTTTACATTAATACTATGCACTGTAAGACATTTCAAGTTGGTTAAACTTAGGAACAAAAGTTCACCTGCTGCCTTAAAAACATGACTGAACTCAACTTGAAGATAACCTTTGTTTCAACTCAAAGTCAAGTCAAGACAATGGATTACTTTAATTTTAATTTTTGAAAACTTATCAACTTGAGTTCAGTATCCAAAACTTGTCATGACAGCTGGAGTTAAAGAGAAGAAATAAGTTCACATAACTTAATGTGGTTATCATGTTTTACAGTGTATGAATTGCTCAAGCTCACTCTATATAATTCAATCTAGTAATTAGAAATTAGTTTAAATTAAGTTTAATATAAGCAATGAAATCATGTTTTGATGAGAAGCGTAATATTTGTAAGTAAGCTACACGTAATATATATTCTCTTAAATCTGACTGACCACATATTCCATTTTTTTTCAGTGATAAGTTCACCAACCAGAAAAAAATAAAACCCCTCCTTTCTTCTGACTTTCACAAAACAAAATCCCCTCAATGCTGTAACTATGACGTCCGCAAATCTAGTCTTCTGCTGCACTACACACACAAGCACAAAGCTCTCATATAGGCTCTTAAGGTGGTTGGACTTAAGTCCGCTTTTGAGACATTTTCTGTATTGACTTGGACTTGTCTTGGACTTATTATTGTTTATACTTGGACTTGTCTCAGTCTTAGGCATTGATCTCACTAAATATGATCTCAGCTAGTCCTGATCTTGGAATTACGTTTAATTGGCATTCTTGATTACAGCCCTATTAACTCTGCTACTATAAATAAACGTCACCTCAAAAAATAAAGATCCTAATGCGACTTCAATAATATAATTTACATGAAATGCAACGAGAGGACCGAGCACACCAGCTCATGGCTGAAACATTGACCATCAACCTGGATGCAAACACAGTGTGCTACACTAAAAGGATAATAATCACATATTGTTACTTTAACCTGTAATAATGCACTTATCTAGCTAACTAGCTCACCATTTGTTATTATATTTTGTTAGCTACCAGTTTTTAGGCTAGTTATTTAGGGTTTGGAAATCCAAACCATGTAACTGAGCATCACATTACAGCGTTTACTCTTTTACTTTTTGGACTCGCTAATAAATGTATGTTTTGTTCACCCCTTGAAGATGCTACACAAAATGATCGGCTAGTTTTCTCCTTTTTTTGTTACTCGAATTACAGCTGATTGCATATCTTGCAGAAGAGAATCCTTTGTGTTCATGAATTTGCATGTAGAACATCTTGAACAGCGTATGCTTCAGTGCCAGAGTTTACCTGACAGAATATCTAGGACATTTCTGATAAAAGTCTTTCACTTGCTGTCAGCTATGCAAGTAAAATGCTTCTGAAACTGCAGGAGGTAAAACCGGTAAATTTGATATGACACTATAAGATTAAGTTATGTATATTTATTATAAGTTCTTTGTAATGATTAAATCCTTTGCACTGAAAAAGGTGAGAGATGAATATGTAATGAGAAAGTGATATAGAGATTAAGAGAAAAAAAAAAGATAGAGACAGCAGGATACTAGATACGAACCTGATCTGATTTAATACATATCATATGAATCTGAAATTTATCCATCTATCTATCTATCTATCTATCTAATGTGGATGTCATCCATACAAATGAAGATATGACCACTAAGCCTGAACTTCACCTTTGGTTCACTAATCAGACCAGAGATGGAAAATAAACTGAAAAATCCATAAAAAGTCTGAAAAGTTTTCCTTTCTGATCGAATGCCTCGAGCCCTGTAGCTAGTATCTGATCCATAAGCTTCCTTCAGTGAAATATTCTTTACAAACTGTCATACAGGAACAGCACAATACACAATTCCCTCATAGACACAGATAAAGTTACATTTGGACAATTAGTTTTTGTGTTGTACTTATTATGTTGTACATATTGTACAGTGTTTAATCATTGTTTTGTCTAACTTGTCTATCTGCCATATAACTTTTTCCTAATTTCCTGTACATGTTGTCCAGTGATGATCTTGTACTCCACTGTTTTTTATTTCATATATGTGTATAATATATTGCACCAAGGCCTCAGAGGATGCTCTGTCATTCTACTGTATACTTGTACATGTTTAGAATGACAATATATTGTAGCTCATGAATACACACGACTGGATAAATCATAACTGCTACAGATGCTGCGTTAGTTCATGTTAAAAAAGTAATGTCGTTTTCATACATGTATCGGTTCGGTTCAATCATCTGAAATACTTTGCTGGGTGTGCACCTGCCAGTTAATGACACCTGATATAGAGGACGCTGCCATCTTGTTAAAAAAATAAATAAAAAAAAAACCTGTTTGTTGGCAGGACCCGGTCTATTGTCTAGATTTTACATCCGTCAGAGAGAAAGCATCCTAAGAAGAAAGCGAGAAGAGAACAAGCTACATCAAGCATATAAATCCATTTGCTTTTGACAGCGAAAAAAAAAAGGTTTTTCCTATATGGAGCAAGAGTGGAGAGAAAATGAAAAAAATTGACAGCAGCGTTACATAAGGAGTCATCTTTGCCATAATGGAAGAGCCAGTGTTCCAAACATCAAACATCTCCACACGGATTTTAAAATAGCTGTGTGTGTGTGTGTGTGTGTGTGTGTGTGTGCGCATGTGTGTGTGTACTTATTGCTGAGTAATAGCAGATGAATGTTAGTGAGTGTATTATTCAGAACCTTATGGAGGTAAAGGGGAACAGGGGAAGACAAAGAGAAAGAAAAGTGCAAAAGAAAAAGAGATGAGTGTCTGTGTGCTGTTTAATCTTTGCCCAAATGTGGACTGTTTTACTGTCTCTCGTTCCTTTTCTCTTTTCATCTCTCTCGCTGTCTAGCTTTCTCTCTCTCTCACTCTCAAGACCGCTTAAGATGATGAAAAATACAACGTGAACAAATCTCCATGATCCACTATCATGAATCAAAGTCTCTCCTGCACTGCCGGCTTGTAAAAATTTCATGTGCGAGGTCATTTCCTAGGAAGCTCGGTGTTCATATATCAGAGCACTGCCTGCACACTACATACACACATACGTGCACACACATACCATTGTCTCAAATATGACTACTCTCCCATATGTCTTTACACACACACACACACACACACAACTGTAACAGCCTGTCTAAAGGCTGTTCCACCATCGCACATGTTAGATACATGTTAGATATCTTAACTTTATGTCTCTTGACATAACCAGGTTGCAATGTTTTGCCTTGCTTCTCTCCCCAAATTAACGCAACATCGCCAATTTAAGAGTTGAATGACGTGAGACAGCATCTGAAGTTTGTGTAACAGACAGAGAGAGAGAGAGAGAGAGAGAGAGAGAGAAAGAGAGAGGGAGGCAGAATAGGAAATTAGCCAAAGATATAAACATTGGACAGAGCAGAACAGAAATAGTGAGACAGAGGCAGATAGCAAAAGAGAAGAGAAAAAGAAAAAAATAAATTCCTCTCAACACTCCTCTGCTCAGTCCTCTTAAGAATTCAGCACACCATCCACACAACCATAGAACTCTCCATCATAGATAGAGAGTGTGTGTGTGTGTGTTTCATTTTGTGAGAGAGAATGTGTATACTGTATAATAGAGAGAGTGTGTGTCTATGAGAGTGTGTTTCTATGACAGATTGTGTGTATGAGAGTGTGTGTCTATGAGAGTGTGTATGTCTAGGAGTGTGTGTATGAGAGAGTGTGTTTATGTGAGTGTGTGTATAAGAGAGAGTGTATCTATGAGAGAGTTCTATACTAGTCTATAATACTGTGGGTCTATGAAAGAGTGTGTGTCTGTGAGAGAGTGTATCTATGGGAGAGAGTGTGTCTATGGGAGTGTGTGTCTATGAGAGAGTGTGTGTCTTTGAGAGAGTGTGTCTATGAGACTGTGGGTCTATGAAAGAGTGTGAGTCTGTGAGAGATAAAGTGTATCTGAAAGAGTGTGTGTCTATAGGAGAGTGTGTTTATGAAAGAGATTGTATATATGAGAGAGTGTATCTATGGGAGAGAGTGTGTCTATGAGAGAGTGTGTGTCTTTGAGAGATGGTGTCTGTGAGACTGTGGGTCTATCAAAGAATGTGTCTATGGGAGAGAGTGTGTCTATGGGAAAGTGTGTTTATGAAAGAGACTGTATATATGAACAAGAGTGTCTATAAGAGAGTGTGTCTATGGGAGAGAGTGTGTCTATGGGAAAGTGTGTTTATGAAAGAGACCGTATATATGAAAGAGAGTGTGTCTATGAGAGAGTGTGTGTCTATGAGTCTGTGGGTCTATGAAAGAGAGCGTGTCTATGAGAGAGTGTGTCTATGGGAGGGAGTGTTTATGAAAGAGTGTTTATGAAAGAGACTGTATATATGAAAGAGAGTGTCTATAAGAGAGTGTGTCTATGAGAGAGTGTGTCTATGGGAGGGAGTGTTTATGAAAGAGTGTTTATGAAAGAGACTGTATATATGAAAGAGAGTGTCTATAAGAGAGTGTATCTATGAGAGAGTGTGTCTATGGGAGGGAGTGTGTCTATGAGTGAGTGTGTCTATGGGAGAAAATCTGTCTATGAGTGAGTGTGTCTATGATAATGTATCTAGAGAGAGAGACAGAGAGAGACACACAGAGAGAGAGAAAGGAATAAGAGAGACATTGTCTATGAGAAAGAGAGAGAGAGAGAGAGAGAGAGTATTTGTATGCATACGTCTATCATGTGTCTTCTCTGGAGCTTATTAAAGATTGCTGTCATGGTCACTGACCCAGTGATGGAACACGAGCAAGGCTATTGTGTGTTGTGTGAACATGACATTTTCTTTTCTTTTGAAAGAGCAGTTCTCTCAGGTTTTTATATTCCCATGAGTATAACTTCTTCTTACTTGTGCATTTTAGCTGTTCCTTGACAACACGGATTTGAGCAAGGACAGTGTGTGCTGTATTCTGTGTGTGTGTGTGTGTTTGTGCGTGTGTATGTATGTGTGTTAGAGTTTAGCTGGTCCAGAATAAAAAGCGTCTTTCTTGAGAGCGGAAAAGGCCTTAGCATGCTCGCTCACAGACAAAAGAAACAGTGCTCACACACACACACACACATTTTATTTTAGAAACACATATACAGTCATCTCCACCAAGGTTATTTTGAGTAGATAAAAACATGTATAACAGACTATACCAAGTAAACACGTGTGCCTGTGCAACTACGCACACACACACACGCACACACACACACACACACAAACAAAATCTTGAGTGTAATAAAAGAACCAAAGAAAAGTGTGTAAATCAGACACACTTAATGCTGTATGTGCCACGAAGTTCAGCAACGCTCACAATGTCCATTACAGGTTCAACTCTCTCTCTCCTGGAAGAAAGCAGCAAGCAAGTGCACTCCATTAACACCAGTCAAACAAGCCTGCTGTTGCCAAATGGAACAAGGCCTTCAGAGTGTTACTGCTGCGCTGGAATCCAGCCACTCTTACTCTGAAATGTGCATTAGAGTAGGGATACAATGAACCCAACAAAAAAAATGTATGTTTTTATTTTATTAAGTTTATTGTTTTGTTGTCTCACACTCACACAGTCTCACACAGGTTTACAATGTTCCAAGGTGTTAAAGTTCACCTAAGTATACTTGGCTCTAATGTGAATGCGCTAAATAGGAAAAAGCTATTTGACCAGCATTCCAAGTTAATTCCGATTAATAAAGTCAGAGATCAGAAAGAGCTCAGAATTGGAATTTAATCAGAATTTAAAGTTTGTCTATGATATATTTTTAGATCACTAAATAGGGGGGTATTTGGATAATTCCACAAGTTCATTAGTTTATGAATAAACTGCAGACTATCTTTGTTTCAGTGAAATTAACTTACAAATGTATAAAACTGTAGGATATGATAATAACAATTATCATAATAAGAATTATCATATCCTACAGACTATCTTTGTTTCAGTGAAATTAACTTACAAACGTATAAAACTGTAGGATATGATAATAACAATTATCATAATAAGAATTATCATATCCTACAGACTATCTTTGTTTCAGTGAAATTAACTTACAAACGTTTTTAATTGTAGGATATGATAATAACAATTATCATATCCTACATCCTATATAATCTTTTAAAATAGATGCTTCACTAACCAAACAACTGTTCTTTTGCATTTTTATATATTTAAGAACTTTTTTTATATTTACACTAACAAGCACTAGCTTACTGTGAGCATCTATTCTGTTTCAGACCTCGAACAGGTGGGAAGTAGAAAGTTTTAGGTCAGAAAATACAGAGGCCTTCAGCTGTATACACAGTATAAGTGAAATGGACTGCTATGGAGGCGTTTATTTATTTTTTGACCAGGTGGGTTTTATTTGTGTTCGATCTGACCACCCCAGGCATGCGGCTAAAAACCAAGCAGCCTACGATCAAATTTAAGAGGGAAAAAAAAAGGTTGTTGAGAAAGTGGGCACAGGTTCAGGTTCACTGACACCGGGCAGTTAAAGATTGAAAAAAAGACCAGGTGACATTTTTGCAATCTTCAACTGCCCAGTTTTGGTGAACTTGTGTCCACTGTAGCCTCAGATTCCTGTTTTTGGCTGAAAGAAGTGGAACATGATGTGGTCTTCTGCTGTTGTAGCACATCCACCTCGATGTCTGGTGTGTTGTGCATTCTGAGATGCTTTTCAGCTCAGCACGGTTGTAAAGAGTGCTTACTTGAGTTAGAGCAGCCTTCCTATCGGATTGAACCATTTCTCTCGTTATCATTTCTGTCAGACATCGCTCATCAACAAGAATTACTGCTCACTGGATGTTTTCGTGCCATTCTGTGTAAACTGTAGAAACTGTTGTGTGTGAAAATACCAGGAGATCGGCAGTTTCTGAAATACTCAAACCAAACCTGGCACCAACAACCATGCCACAAAGTCAGAGATCCCCATTCTGATGTTTGATGTGAACATTGTTGTGAAGCTCTTGACCTGTAGCTGCGTGATTTTATGCATTGCGCTGCCACCACATGATTGGTTGATTGGATAATTGCATGCTTGATCAGGTGTACAGGTGTTCCTATTCAAGTATCTGGTGAGTGTATCAGTCGCCAAACTGCTCTTGCACAAAAGCGCAGTTCTTATCAACAGATTCCTACTGCTTCTTACTCCCAATGTACCATTATGCTTGTGTTTATATGCGTGTGTTCTCGGCTTTACAGCCTTGCCATGTGATAAGGGTGTGTACGGGGTTTGATAATTCAGTGCATGCTGAGTTGAATGGCGTGCTAGTTAAGCTCACTCTGTCTTTCAGCACAGTTAAAATATGCAGTAACATGATCACTGTTATCATTGCTGATCTGCTCTGCCACTCCATTATAAGCCAACATGTCACTGCATTATTGCACTCGGAGATGTGGGAGGGAGATGAGAGTGAGATGAGGAGAAATGCAGAGAGATAGTAAGAGAAAACGTGAATATGGGATACAACGAAGCAGGGACAGACAAGAAATCAGGACTGATTCGCTAACAGACAGCTCATGTAACTCGCGGTGTTGTGTTTGTTTCGCTGTAACAGACTAACTGTAAGAGCAAATGAATAAAAACAAAAGAGATAGACTGACCAGATGAGAGAATCAGACAGTACCTGTCAGTCCGTAATACTGCTCTCCTTCTATCTCTCTCGCCTCATTTCTCTGCTCACAGGACTCCTTATATAAAAAAAAGTGTGTACCATGAAATATGCACCGTGGTGTTATTTACGTAGACTTTCTGATAGGTGCACATGCCTCTGCACTGCAACCGAGCCTCATGGTGGCTTTTATATTCACTTTCTCCGGTTTTGTTAGTGATTTCACTACCAAATGTCATGCAAACATGAATCCTAATGAGTGTTTGACAAAATTTGTAAAAATTTGGACTTTGTACAAATGAAACTGGTAGAAAAGCTACAGTCACTAAACCCTCATGTTGCTCTAACTTTAAACATTCATAACATTTTACCAGTTTGTGGGAATTATTAGTGTATTATTACAGATATGTAATGATGAGACTATGTTGATTTTTTTTTGTCACAGGAAGCCAACTGGTTATCCGAGATTCCAAGAGCGTTTTATTATTTAGAGAAACGTTAAAAGAAAAACCGGATTAATGGGTCATCAGTGCCAGGTATACACTGACACATACAGTATAAGGTAATAAGCCGTGTTCTTGTTTGAATTAATTGTTTATTTGTTTCTTTTCTTTAGGTTCTTAAAGTTATTTTCTTTTATTGCATCATTTCCTATGTATTTTGCAATGCTTGTTGTACAGGAAAGAAAAAAAAGAGGGGGATTAGATGGATGGATAGATGGATAGATGGATGAAGAACCTAGTTTGTATATAAATGATTTTAATATAAAATAGATTTTAATAAAAATTACATAATCAAATAGTATTATGCAAGAAATAACACGCGACAGCTGGGGTGATGTGATACTGTCCGACATAATATATTTGTATAACAGCATGGTGTGTGTGTGTGTGTGTGTTATTAATGAATGACACACTGAGCAATTTTAACAGTCAAACAAGTTACTTTCTGTTTTCACTTACATTATAGCAACGATAAACAGTCGTTCCCTTACATCTCTCTCTCTCTCTCTGTCTCTCTCTCTCTTTCTCTCTCTTAAAAAAACACAGCTGATCATTTTATCGAGAAACCAGAAAGTGTAAACTCCTCTGTCCTGAAGACTTTCCCTTGCTGGGAAACTCTGCAAAGCACCGTAGCAGTCGCAAAGCTCTGACACCTGAGACTCCATCCATAAATCTTAAATAAACGAAAACATTACTCACATCAACAATTCTTTATAATTAGTCTTAGATTATGTGGAGTATCAGCTGTACACGTCCCTGTGTATAAGCTGTTACTATAGAAACAATAACATATCAGCACCAGCGCATTAATATAAACCAGCTGGAACTACTACTGAGGTATAATTAATTTTATTGTATTTAAATAAAATAAAAAACTAAAACACATTAGTTTCCTTTTCTGTTGTTTGCTTGTCCTTTTTTTATTATTTCGGCTCGAGGTAGTTACACAGCTTATTGAGATTAACAGTTATACACACATTGAGGGTTATTTATTTATTTGTTTGTTTCTTTCTTTCTTTTTTTGTTTGTTGGTTGGAATGTATAGCATAAGAAATGTCAATTTATAATTCTAAGCCTGTCCATGAGGAAAACTGTGTAAAAGATTGATACCTGTGATCACGAAGAGACTGACCCGACCTGAGAAAGTAAAAACGAAAACCGATTTCAAACACAAGCATGGCTAATCATGTATGAACACTAGCAGGGCAGTTAGCATTTTCTAAATTCTCTTTCTAACCTGTCACTGATCGAGCGTGACAGTAAGCCACATTAGTACTCAGGGTGAGGTATTCGTTTAACTAGCATCAACACACAACTATCACAACATGTTTGGGCAAACTACTGTAACTGTTTATTGTTAAAAATGATATTGTATGCAGAGTGCTGCTAATGAATTTGTATTCTGAGCAGATCAACCAGTTTCTATAGGTACAGAGTGGAGTTTTATAAACGAGCTTTGATTTTTAGTGATATCCAGATGTGAGAGAATAATCAACCTTACACACAGTCAACAAGACCTGTCTAAAAATGTCTAACATTTCTAAAAAAGCAAGAGTGATTTTGTTAGATTTTATTTGAAGAAAAGCTATAAGCACTACCCTAGGTCTGGGCAATATGACAATATAATATCAATATTGCAATAAAATATGTTGTAATATACATTTCTGAGATATTGTCTATTTTGTGATATCTTTTTTTTTTTTTTTAATATAAACATGTTTCTATATTTTTTTAACTAACAATTACAAACTCTGCTTATTTAATGTTAAAGTTTTAAAGGTTATGAATGTTATATACTGTACTTTATAGTTCTATATAGTTTATAAACTTAAAATGTATATCTTAAATGTATATATTTCTGTAAAGCCACTTTGTGACAATGTCCATTGTTAAAAGCACTATACAAATAAAACTGAATTGAAGTGAATTGAAATGTTTAAATTTTATTGCAATTTCCACTGTTGCTTTATTTCAGCAGATATTAAAGTATTATTCGACTGAGTTTTTATACTTTTTAATGCAGCACTACTGTATTAAAAACACATATTGTGTATTGCAGAAATGTCTTCTAGGATCGTATCAATATTTTGGTTATACGCCTACACTAACCTCACCCCTGTCCATAACTTTATTCTTATAAATATCTTATAAAAAATCCTTGTGAGATTGTGTTCTCTTAATCAGCCTGAAAGATGGCTTGGTTCTTCTACTACTGTAAATATCAAGTGTAGAGGATTGAGCAACTACCTCTGAATATTTACTACAGCTCCAAGTGATGGCTTGCTTACTGTATATATTCTGAAATTGTTATGTGATTTAAAAAAAAAAAAAAAAAAACTGACTAACACTATCACTGGAGGAAATACTGGACTCACTTTATTATTTTCTTCTGAAAGTTGTGCAAAGTGTTCCACTTTGCAAAATGTGTTCTGCAAAATGAAATAATATTTCTGGTGGAGTCAGCTGTTTAAAAAAAGTCAAGTCACATCAAGCATTCAAGGAAAACCATATTCCAACTGTACGTACTTCAGAAACTCAATATGTGTGTGCGTAAGTGAGAGAGAGTGTTGAGGAGAGACAGAAAGGAGAGAGTAAGAGAGAACATGGATGTTAATTTAGTATTAAAAATGAGTATGAGCATAGAAATAGTTCAGAGCAGTAAATTTGCCTCGTAAGTAATGGTGTGAAAAGGTTCATTGAGAAACTCCCATCAGCCGAAAACTAACCCAACCCCAAAGCTGAGTGAATTTCAATCTGTTCGCATATTACAACAAATTCAATGTCTGTTCAATTTTATGCCATGAAATAGAGTCCAAATGAGAAAATTATTGCTGGAAGGCACTGGAGCCATCCATTGCTATTCAAAAACAGGCTGCAGAACAGCAGTGAATGAGAACTATTCATATAATCTTCTATGAAAAAGTGTGCTGCATGGGGAGAGGCGGTCTGAATAGAGAATCGGACTTGCGTATTGGGGACACACTTCTTTGTGTGTGTGTGTGTGTGTGTGTGTGTGTGTGTGTGTGCACATGAGGGTCATGGTTAGATACGGAGACGTTGGGTAAGTTCACGTGCACTGCGGTGCTTTTGAAAAACAAATTGGTGTTCTCTGTGACTCACTTTAATTTTTTATTTTCTTTCTCTTATCGAACTTCTACATTGGTTTTGTTGCATTTTTCTTCTGTAACATTTCTGAGTAAACCAGGCTCTTTAACTTTAACTTGAGCTTTAACATGATGATAGTTAGTAGGTTGGGAGGGAAAGGTGAAGCATGACACAATATTTTTAGCTAATAATATGTATTGTCTTATTGGTCTCTTTACAGATTGTCTTTTGTATTACTTTTTGGTTTTCTGAACTTAATTATAGGTTAGTTTATGCACTTAGGTTGAAATTTGTCATTTTTAGTTATAGCCTACACTTCAATTCAATTAAATTCAATTTTATTAGTATAGCGCTTTTAACAGTGGACATTGTCACAAAGCAGCTTTATAGAAATAAATCCGTTCAAAATAAATTAAATCAAAATAAATTGTAAAGGTGGGAATTTATACGTAATGAGCAAGCCAGAGGCGAAGGCGGCAAGGAAAAACTCCCTGAGACGGTATGAGGAAGAAACCTTGAGAGGAATCAGACTCAAAAGGGAACCCATCCTCGTCTTGGTTACAACGGATAGTGCAATTATAAATAAATCCCTTCTATAACTGTGTACTACATGGACAAATAGGGCAATTAGTGCAGTTTACTGCAAATAGTGCAGTAAATTCATTAGTTTTCACACATAGTCCAGTTTGTTGAACCTATCCACTGTCCACTGATGGAGACCTGAGTGCAAAACTGCTCGCAGCAAACCGCAGCCCCAAAGCCACCACAGCAATCACAGTCCCAAGCCATCACAGTACAACTCCCCATATGAGATCCCCAAGCCATCTCCACAGCCCCCAAGCAACACCATCCCTAGCAATCCCAATGATCTTCAGGCCATCCATGTGGGGCCACCCCCAGCAGTAGCGAGCGATCTCCAACCGATGACAACTCCAACCAGAAGTAGGGCATCAGGATGGATCAGGCAGGTCCGCAGAGCAGAAGAGGTCCAACGTTCACACCAACGTTCTAGTTCTTGTACACACCAGGACTAGTGTGTTATCTTTCAGGGTATCTCTCCTTGCAGATAAGAGTGTCTGCCAAATGACTAAATGCAAATGTTAATGAAATGTTTCCATTACACAGGTGATACTTGGGTGCTGCACTCAAGTATATTGATGAATGCCTAAATATATATTTTACTCCATTAAGGAAAAACTTTGAATTGCTTAATCAAAGCTGTGTACATTAATCCAAATAAATGTGCCTTATATCCAGTTTAACGGTGGGATGAATGTAGTTTATGGTTGGGGGTGGAGGAGAGAGGCAGAAGGAGAGAGAGAGAGAGAGAGAGAGAGAGAGAGAAAGAGAGGACAAGGAGCAAAGAGAGGAGAGGGGCAGAGCAGCAATAACAAACCAATGTGAGACAAGAACAGGACCGAGCTGGTAAAACATTTGCCTTTCTTATTAATGCTTAAATGTTAATTACCCTATGTGTTTGGTTGCTAAATAACTTCCAATTATAATGTCAACATTCATTTTATGTTAAATTATATACAACTGTAATCGACAGTGTAGGCCCAGAACAGGTAAGTTAGAGAGAGTTGAGAGGTCTGGGGTTGAGGCAGCAGTCAAGCTGATGCAGGTGATGAGAGACAGAGTATGACTGCAAATTAAACAGTCTTATTTCTAATATCTATTGGTCATATGCAGACGGGTAAGA
>CM040474.1:12443825-12534992 GCA_022758105.1 Pangasianodon gigas
TACACACACACACACACACACATAGAGAGAGAGAGAGAGAGAGAGAGAGAGAGTTCGTGAAAGAGAATGCAGTCTCAATGGACAGTATAAAGAGAAGAAGTTAAAAATACAGAAGTAAAAGAGGAGTACAAATATAAAGGAAAGAGAATTTGACAATAAATCCTGGGAGAGGAAATTAAAAAGGACAGATCATGAAAAGCAGGAGTGTGTGTTAGGGAGTGAGAGACACTGATGAGTGAAGTGTAACAGGCATGACTGGCCATCTTTTTTTTCCTTCTTCTTCATTTCAGATTCAGCATGACCCATCTCTCTCTCTTTACTCAGCTGTGGGTTAGCATTAATAATGAATGGTTTACAGATGGTCAGTGAGAGATGGACAGGGAAGGCCAACTGGGATGCTTATTGATGAGAGGACATCCATTAGCTCATCATTTTTTCATATTGTAGACACCTGTCAATCATATCACACATCACACACCCCCGGGAGGACGGCAGGGATTCAGGAGGCACATACTCTTGCTTTTGGCCATGAATGTTGATATCAAGATGGGCAAAATTCAGAGAGTTAAAGAAAAGTAAAGAGACGATTCAGCATATATTTTTCCTCATCTTCCCCGTCTTCTTTTCCCTCGTCATTCTTTTCCCTAAACATTCTGGTCATTACAAAGCCAGAGGCCTGGAAAGTCCCTATATCCCTGCCTCTTGTTCTCCTCTTTTGACATTTACTCAAGCCTGAGATCTCCACACACACATGCACACACACACACACACAAACAGCCGTTCCCAGAACATACCCGTGTCTGTCTCGGTAATTCTCTTTCACGCCTGCTTGGCCTGCTCCCCATCCGGAGGTCAAAGGTCAGCCGCCTCTCCAGCAGCACATATTTAATTCATCAGCTCGCCTCATTATGTGCTGAGTGTGTGCGTGTGTATGTGAGGGATGGAGGGGATTTGAAAGGAGGATTTAATGAGTGCAAACGTGTGCAGTAAAGCAATAAGACTGAGCTGGAGTGATGGGCAAACAAGTATGTGTGCTATGAGTGCGAGTGAGAGAGAGAGAAAGTGAGTTGCAAGAGGATTATGTGTCTTTACCTCCACACAATATAGGGAAGTACATCTGAATACATTTGGGAAAAGGGATATACACAGAATCGCCAGATTATTAGCTGAACATATCCAGTTCAGAAGTGCATTTTGCTTATTTTGGCAGCTTAAATGATTTGACAGAGAATAATGAGCAGGTATTAAAATTTCTAGTGGGGGACTTTAACAAAAAAATAACAAAAGCTAGTATTTAGCTAACATTTCAGCAAGATATTAATAAGGTCTGATTAGCATGATTAGTATGAGGTGATATACCAGGGCCAGCCCAAGCCTTTTGTATGCCATAAGCAACTCAACAACACTATTCATATGATTCGTAGCCTGGTTAGCAACTTATTTGACTCTCTGTAATTCATTTAAGCATCAAAGGGCGATGATGATAAAAACATACAATCTGATATGCTTAGTGCTTTGATTGTTAGCCAGCTTTTATGATTTGTTAGCGAGTTAGCTTCTATGACTTTTTAGCTAGCTAGCTTCTATTGGTGCGTTCAAGTCATGTCGGAAAGATTGTATTTACGAGTTGAATGCACATGAACGCCAGCACAAAGTCATAATTACGAGTGGGAAAATTGAGATTTTCTTTGAGTGCTGAGTTTCTGAGTTGGGGTGTTGTGTCATTCAGAAAACATGGTGGACTTTATGGATGTAACATCCGTAGTTGGGGGTAAATTAGTTGAAACTGAATGGGCATTTAGCAGTGATCTGTCTTTATCAGGCTTTTTATTTACAATAAAACAAGCTAATTGCCTGCACAAAATGCGACAGCATTGTACAATTGCGATATAATAAGTAACGATAAAGTTTACAGTGGCTTCATAAATTTATTAAAAACATAAAAAAGCAAAATACACCTGATGCGCATTCTTTGTTCTTCATTTTCTAGAAGTAGAGTTAAAAAACCCTGCTATATTTTTTGTAGTTAATTAAGAGAAGGTACACCGCCATCTTGCTCCAACCAAAGTGACTTGAACACACCTGACGTCGTAATAACAACTTCCCTCCTCGTAAATATTAACTTCCCAGGAGCACTTGAACACACAGTATGATTTGTTAGCTAGCTTCTATGACTTGTTAGTTAGCTTCTATGATTTGATAGCTAGCTTTTATCACTTGTTAGCTAGCTAGCTTTTATTACTTGTTAGCTAGCTTCTATTACTTATTAGCTATCTAGCTTCTATGACTTGTTAGCTAGCTTCTATGACTTGTTAGGTAGCTCCTATGACTTGTTAGGTAGCTTTTATCACTTGTTAGCTAGCTAGCTTTTATTACTTGTTAGCTAGCTTCTATGACTTGTTAGCTATCTAGCTTCTATGACTTGGCAGCTAGCTTCTATGACTTGTTAGCTATCTAGTTTCTATGACTTGGCAGCTAGCTTCTATGACTTGTTAGCTAGCTAGCTTCCAAAAATTCTCTGACCAAATAAGTAATGAACTATACCATAAAATAAACATTTGTCCACTTGTGTCCTCTGTTTTCTTTCGTTTTTGCCTTTTTTATGACCCAAAAGAGTACATCCTTTTCGACATAGTGAAACTGCTGGCACAGTGCTGCTGTAAAACCACAGAATTAAACAACAGGGCATGCTGAGGTTCAGCACAATCAATTTTTATATCCAGGAATAAAAGAGTAAGGAGTAAGACTACCATCAGTTTGGTTTTAAAATCTCGTATTAATTAAAAAATGATTAATTGCCCATAATGGTTTAATCATTGAAGTTACATGGGTTATTACACTACTATTATTATTAGATAACTTTTTTGCCCTGCTTACTGGCTGTTAAGGAGTTGCTTGGTTTTCAGAATTTGCATTGTACAGCATTTAATTCTATTTCATCAGCATTTTCATGTCATTTTCATCTTCTGTCATCTGTGAATTCTCTTCAGACTGGTAAGTCTCCACCCCAAAATGTAACTGAAAGTAATAGGACTACAATAATACAATATGTAACTGATATATACACTCACTATCCACTTTATTAGGTACACCTGCTCACAAGTCATGCAGGTACAGGTCAAGAGCTTCATTTAATGTTCATTTCAAACCTCAGAAAGAGAAAAAAAATGTGATCTCACTCACTTTGTTGGTGTCAGATGGACAGGTTTGAGTATTTCAGAGAACCGCTGATCTCCTGAGATTTTCACAAACACTATAGTCTCTACAGTCTCTACAGTTTTCCCAAAATGGTGTGAAAAACAAAAAAAAACATCCAGTGAGCCATAGTTCTGTGGGCAGAAAGGCCTTGTTGCAGAGAGAGCTCATAAGAGAATGACCAGAGTGGTTCGAGCTGACAGGAAGGCTACAGTAACTCAAATAACCACTCTGTACAACCGTGGTGAGCAGAAAAGCATCTCAAAAACAACCTTGAAGTGGATGCGCTACAACTGCAGAAGACTCATCTGGACAGTTGAAGACTGGAAAAACATTGTCTGGTCGGAACTGTTCTTAACTAGTGGTGTGACTGTTTTCCTTTCTTTTAATCCTCTTGCAGTTGTTATTTTTGTTTGCAGTATCTTCTAACAAATTTAGTTGGTGTTATTTCCCAAAATGTAACTAGTAGCATAATTTAAACCAGGTAATTACAAAATACATTGCACAGCATTAATGCATTAATGTTAATAAACACATAGAGTATAATATACATCTTGTCTTAATACTAGTACTAGTATTAAGTAGGACTAATACTAGTACTAATGCCCATTTCTACTATGCAGTACTTCAAGCTGCAACAAAATCTCATGCAAAATCAATAGAAATTTGTGGGATTAATTTTGATTTTCCCATGATTACTTGTTAATGGATACATGATTTATTCATTTTAAGATCAATTCAGTTTAAAGTGATTTCTGTAACTGTCTTTGTTCACTCATGATTTACACGTGTCTGTTCCTTGGGACATGATGTTCTGTCCTCGCTCATGTTTTTCTCCTCTCTTAGCCTTGGGCATTATCTATATGTTCCTCTTGCACACGCACACATCAGTATAAAAGCCTGCTCTGTCCAATTTTTGTTTAGACTATAGAACACCTAGGTTGTCTTTGTGCACTCAATAAACCATCTCTTTTATTATAACCTGGCTCTTGGTCTCCTGATTCTTCAGCCATCTTACTTCTGATGAAACTGCAGTATTTTGATGGTTATCCAGAATGATTTACAACAAATTCTAATAAATGATAGTGAGTAATATAGTTCTTAAGAATAAATTCATAAAGAAAAAAAAAAATATGACCACTAGCCCCTCCCATCACCCTAATCTTGACCATTCATTACTTTTCATACAGGTTAGCTCATGTAAATACATACAAATTTGCAAATGTGAGAACAGCTCTGGTTCCACTCTTCCAGTTTGTGACAAAATCCCAAACTCCCAACTTTTAATACAATTTATCAGGTGCAGCAGACGAACTCACTCATTAGCAAATTCACTTGTGAATTTGTCACATTTGCAGCGTTCACACAATTAACAGAGTAGCGTGTAACGAAAGGAAAAGCTAAAAAAAAGACAACTGTGAATATGTGAAATTAGATTAAATGCAAGTCGCTACTCTTCTCTTCCTTTCTTCAAAGAAAGCATCGACGCGCTCACTTAATGAATCCACATTTAAAGCTCCTATCAGCTACCGGCAGACACGATTTTATTCAGTGGCGTAACCAGAGTGGCTTTGAACAGCCATACTGCAGACGCACTCGCTGGCTTTATGTGTGGTTAAGGAGTTGTTTTGTCGCATACGTTGGAGAGAGGTGACAGGTGCGGACTTGAAGAACTGCTTTAAGAACCATCTGCTGCTAATCAGAGAGAAAAATTAAGCAAAGAAAGATAAATAGTGCAAAAAGTGCACCTTTTTTTAAAAAAAAAATGTTTTGGTAATACTTTCTATGGAGGCTATATGTTTTATGACCTATGAATAAATTCATAAAATTATGATGTGTTTATAAGGCATTTTACACATTGGGCATTAAGAAATGTTAACAGAATGCATTCGAAGTAGTATTCACAATACATTATAATACGAATAACAAAGAAAGTCACACAAAGACCCAATGAGACTGGCCCTGATTTTTTTTTTAACAAGTAATTAAATGTATATAAATTGTATTTATGAGTATAGATTATTGACAGACATATTATTAATATTATAACCTTATTATAGTACCATATAAGTTGTGTTTGTGAGCTATTTATAAGACATAATGCACTATACACAAAGTGAGGTTGGGTGTGTTTGGTCGAAGTGATATATTGTGTTACAAACATATAATGCATTATGTTAAGAATTATTGTGTATAATGTGTAGTGCATGTGTATAATTCTTTATGTATGCATTATAACTCAGAAATGCATTATAACTCAGAACTTAGAAATATGTTCATAGTTCATTATAGATGTGACCTTCAGGGAAAGTGTTACTCTTGTTTTTTTTTTCCAAAAGCATTTGATTATCAAGACAAAAACACCCTTAACCTTTTAAGGCCAAATGTCTCTGAGACACCAGGTTTGTGCCATTTTTTTAAAAATTATTTATTTATTTTTTAACGACAGACGCGAGTTTGTTCATCTGGCAGAGCAAAACAAAAGTTCATACTTCAAAACAACTGCAAACATTTTAAACATGGTATATGTCAGCTAATTCATTTTTAATTAGGATATTTTACCTGAAGAAAATAGCACAAAAACAAAAATAGACTTGCCCCTTGGAAATGTCAAGTGAGAGCCGTGTTCCAGTATGTCTAGCTGGACAGCCACTGCCAATTATCATCAGTGAGCTTAATATATATATATAAAATAAAATAAATATTAAAAAATAGCTAATCTAGTCTAGGACTGTCTAGGTGTGTCTTCATTTCTAAACTGTTGACGTGATTGATGACTCTTTTTTATTATTTGCTGCTCTATTTTTAATGCATAATCTTTGACTCAGAAGCTGTATCAGTTATAGTTTGGGAGCTTTCTAACTAGTAAATCTAATATTGCTGAGAACTAGCATTCGTCCTGTTAGAGATTCTCTCTGTTGTACCTACCAATATATTAAACATTTTTTATAGTCAGTTGGTCAAACCTTGAGGCCAATTAATAATGAACACATTCCTGAAGTGTTTTATTAATAGTTGGACTGCAGTCCATCAAAACATGACCCCATCCATTCTGCTGCCTCTTTATCCTCTGAGTAGTCATTGAGATCCATTCAAATCATACAGTCTACCTTTCTAAAGGCTATGAACTTGCAGCATCGAAACTGCTGCCAGCTCTTTTAAGAGCTATGCCTGGGTCGTATTCATTTCACTAGTTTCAAAAGTATCTGCCCAGTGAATAAATGTAAACCTAAATTTAAAAAAATACTAGAACTGTTAGAACTAGCATCAGTATCAACACTGGGATCAGGTATCGGTCTGATGACATGATCATTTACTCATGCTCATATTTTACTCATACTGGCACTCGCATGTAATACTATGTGATCTAAACCTAGTGGTTTTTGTTTTGGTAATGACAGAGGACAAGAAATGACAGAAATCTGGAAAATATCAATCGGAGGAACTACAGAATCTTCCTACAACACGTAACCTGAAAAAATAATATAAACAGTATCTTGAATAGAGAGTGTGAAGACGGACAGCAGTATGAGTGAGCATGGTCATTAAAATGAGTACAAGGTGCTGTATTTGCAAGTGTGGAGCAGTGAAACAAGTGTGCAGAGAAACTGCCGGATATGTGAGCACTTCACTTCTGCGAGCACTGAGCACTGAGCCATTTTTAATGACCACGCTCATTGATACTGCCCTACTCACTCAGATCAGCTGCCATCACACTCTATATTAAAGATGCTGTTTAAATGCTATAATATCTTCAACATAAAACTGAGTTCATTGCTAGCACCACATGGCACCAACCAATATAACCAGAGCTAAATGAAATGTTCCATGATATTGTGTAACACAAAGTAGGTTACTTGTTGTAGTATTAGTACTGGGATCAGTATCGATGAGTACCAAAAACATCTGGAAAAAATGGTATCGATGCATTCCTAGTTTAAACACCAACCAGCTGTATGCTAGACTGAATCGGCCTCAATATTATCCCTTTATTTAAATGAATGCACTTCGAAAGAGAGAGTACTTATGCATGTGTGCATGTGTCTAAATGCTAGCTGACAGCGTTCTATATTATATGCTACATGCTTCCCATTCCCAATTCTCTGCCCGGCTTTAGCATTCACTCTTGTGTGACTAGCACAAGAGTGTCTCTGTGGCACCATTATCTTCCCACAACTCAGTAAAGAAGCAGAAGGCTTTCTTAGATATTTCGCTCCATTTGAATTTGCCTTTAATTGCCTGTGCTGTATCACGCGAGGGACTTTCTCAGCTTGTCACTTCGAGTTCATCTTCTCTTTCCGGCCCATGATGCAACGGGGCGGTATTTTTACAGTGATGACACTCAAAAGAGGTAATACAAACCATCCCATAGAAGAGTGTGTATGCTCTCAAACCTACAAACCCAAAAACCCAATCTAGTTCTTTTACATAGCACAGTCATTATCAAATCTCTCTCTCTCATACACACACATACACACACACACACAAACAATGTGTCAGTGCATGTTCAGCATTTCTTTTTAAATTTGCAGTTGTGTTACCTGTGTGTGTGTGTGTGTGTGTGTGTGTGTGTGTGTGTGTGGGTGTGTAGGTATTCACTTTTGTTAACTGTTACAAGTCTTGCCATGTGGTAAATCGTTCTCCAATTCATCCATCAATCCATCCATCCATTAATCCATCTCATTTTTAAGTTATAGTTCAGCATGTTCCAGACTAATATTTATCTACTACATCTGTAATGCACGTGTTATTATAACAGATAATAATTTCAACACATCTATATAACCGAAGTCTAATGGCAGCTGTTGAATTCCATACAAAAACATTAAAAACACACAGAGAGTGTTGAGAAAGATTTGCCAGCAGTTGATTTCTGAAAACCCAGTAGGAGAACCTTAAAGCCCAGGTGATTTAATTCAGGGTCAAACCAAACAGCAGTTCTGGCGGCATGGTGGTGGAGGATTGATTTTTAGTTTTACAAAGCAAAAAATCTTTCTGTACTATACTTACTGTTTTCTCTGTCACTGCCAGCATCTCTCTCACCCCTGCTTTCTATATCTCTTTTGAAAACATCAAGAACTTGAATAAAAATCACTGAACATCTCAATACTACAGAGACCCACGAGACCCGTGTTACAGGAGCGGGCTGTCAGATTTGAAGCTTATGAGAAAAGAAAGGCCACGTTGATTAACATACGTTGGACACTGTGCTGTTTAGATGACATCTGATGTTAATTGGACTTTGCTTATTCATTAATACATTCATATTCACTAACTGCTTTATCCTGGTCTGGACCATTGTGGTTTAAATTGCTTACACCTTTAAGCCTTTAAATTTTGGGAAATGATGTAAATTCTTTTGAAAATGTCATGGGTGGGTGTACAAACAAAAATAACTGTGAGAGCAGGATCAGTCAGTTGGTCATGTCTGCAGAAGCAGGTGGGAGTGAGATTATAAAACAGAACCGCACACGACGCTACTCTGGATATCACTAAATAACCGATTGAGACCTTAGAATTATAAGTTTAATGAAAAACTGAGTTAAAGTTATAAATATGTTTTTAATATGCCACTGAACTTATGTGAAAGGTTTTATAGATAGAAGTTAGAACATTAAAATTCCAAGTTCTCGAAGTAATATTATTACATACATACATACATATATATATATATATATATATATATATATATATATATATATATATATATATATATATATGAGGTCTGGCCAGATTATAGGAACACCTGTACCCTTCTTCATCCACGCACTTATCCAATCAGCCAATCATGTGGCAGCAGTGCAATGCTCACCAATACTGGACATATGAAGATTGGAAAAAGACTAATCTTTAACTGCCCAGTTTAGCCCATTGCAGCCTCAGATTCCTGTTCTTGGCTATCAGGATTGGAACCCAATATGGTCTTCTGCTGCTGTAGCCCATGCGCCCTGAACGTTGACATGTTGTGCATTGTGTGATGCTTTTCTGCTCACCATGGTGGTAAAGAGTGGTTATTTGAGTTACTGTTACCTTTCTGTCTGCTCAAACCAGTCTATCCATTCTCAAGTCAAGTCAAGTCAAGTGGCTTTGTTGTCATTTCAACCAAAAAGAGCTTGTACAGTACACATTGAAACACAACACCGCTCCTCCAGGTGCTACATAAACAATACAGAACTACATGAGACTACACAGAACTAAATAAGACTACACATATCTACCCAGGAATACATAAAGTACATGTGTGCAAACATGTGCAAACAGTGCAAGACAGTACAATAATTACTAAAACAGAACAATAGGCACAATAAAAGCCAGTGAACTACTCTGACCACTCATTAAGGCATTTCCACCCACAGAACTACAGCTCACTGGTTTTGCGGACCATTCTGTGTAAACTCTACAGACTGCTTTGTTTGAAATCCCAGGAGTTTCTGAAATACTCAAACTAGCCTGTCTGGCTGAAACAACCATGCCACTGAGATTCTGTTTTTCCCCCATTCTGATGTTTGATGATTGGCTGCTTGGAAAATTGCAAACTGAGTAGAGGTACAGGTGTTCCTATTAAAGTGGCTGGTGAGTGTACTGTATATATAATCCAGGAAGTATCTGCAGTGTCCTTCATCAGCTGTGCAAACAAAGTGCTTCTGAGGCTGTAGGAGGTGAAACCAGTGGATATTTGAAATGGCTGGTAATAAGTGTTATCAAAACATGACATTCATTCCATGGGGTTCCAAAGTTCCCAGAATGCAGATGAGCGCTTTCTCCCTACGTCTCCCCACATTAGAACAGCTAGCAACACAATCCGCGATGCCATTATTGTTACATTTATTGCTGTTGAAGTGTCTCACCAGTGGAAAGGAGAAATCCTTCATTCTGATGGTAGGAAGGTGCTCGACAAAACAATCAGCCAGTCTCCCCTTGGATTCTCTAATGTATAGCTGATTGCATCTCTTGCAGGAGAGACAAGAAACAACTCCTGCCTTGATGCATGAGGAGTGAGGAGTCACAAAAACCTGTGATTTAGCGGCTGTGTTAATAAACTTGCTTGTGGAACATCTAGAGTGGTTGCATGCAAGGGTGCCGCAGGTTCTATTATGCTGGTCATTTAATTCACTAACAGGTGAAATGTATGTGTGTGTGTGTGTGTGTGTGAGAGAGAGTATATTCAGCAACTCCAATAATCTCTGTGTGCTTCCTGTCATCTAATCTTCCTTGATTTAGGGTGCAAGTACTATTAATGTTCGTCTATGTGTGTGTATGTGCACATGTTTTGCATGGAGCTGCTTCTATTCTTTTAACAGCAGCTTGTGCTCTTAGACAAAGACATTATAGAAAAATAAATGTACAATCAACACACAGTGCAGAACCAAGGCCTAATGGGATGTTTTTATTGGTTTGGTTATGTCTCCAGTTATGGAAATCATACACGCATTATTGAATTACATAATGCGTGGCTTTTGTGTAGTAACAATTAGTCTTGCTTTTGCCATTCCACATTTATATTTAATGTTATAGCACAGACTATAGAAACTGACTGTCTAGCTCACTTAATCCTATTAAAAAAGCTACCTATAAAGTAATCTAACAATCTGTCATGATTTAATTTTCGATCTATTTTAAATAATACAGAAACTACAGAGCTTCATCATAAGATGCTATGATGCTTCCTTCTCAAGTGATGTTTACCTTCACCTGATTGGCTAAAAGCAAAGAGGTAGACATATTCATTTGCATAAAGTTGATCTCCATCAGGCATGAATTGAAACAAATGGGATACAGTATGACAGATTTTATCATCCTCATCATCCTCATCATGACATAAAATAACTGAGCATTATAATGAGTCATGTGACATGAACACAGAACTGATCACGCTAGAGATTTTGAACTAATCTGATTAAAAACAGGAGCTAGAAAACAGGCTGAGGAAATCATGGACAGAAATAGTAAGTTTAATATGCTTTTCTGACATTTTTTGAATATTTGAGGTCATTCTGATACATTTAGATGGTGATTCATGTCAAATAACAAGTCTAAGGTTCAGTAAATATTAAATGTAAATGTTAAATGTAATTGTAAATATTAAATATGAATATAAATCTTAAATGTAAATGTTCAAATGGAGAAGCTAAATCGTATCATTCATACGCCAATTGCCCCTGTTCTCTCTGTCATTAAGAAAAGAGAGCTCCAAAGGGTTGCCAAGGTTGCAGTTTTTACGCCATTGCTAGATTTATATTTAACATTTACATTTAATATTTAGATTTATGTTAAACATTTACATTTAAGATTTACTGAAAGTTAAAATGTATTTTACATAAATCATGTAAACGTATCAGAATGGCCTCACATGTTAAAAAAAAGGTTTGAAAAGATGATTAAACTTTTTACATTTGGTGCCCTAAAAATGTCTCATAAAATGTCTCTGAAACTCTGAAATGTGTTTATATTCATCGTAGAATCTATTGTCTATGACAAAGGCAGAGAAAAACCCTAGCCTTGAACCAATACCTCCACCAAAATACAGTAAAAGTGAATTTATCACTGAACAGAGTAACTTTGTCCCTGTAGGATTTAATACAAAATAGACTCTTCTATGTGTGTCTGGAACTTGGAATGAAATTTTTTGTAGCTTTTTTTATACGTCGTAAGAATTGTGTGTTGTTGGTATCAATCAGTTGTTTCTTTAGGGAGTTTTTGGAAAAATTTGCCAGCAGGTGAATTCTTAGAACCCAAACATAACATTGAACATAAAGGCCAAGTGATGTCTTTAATTCTGGGTCAAACCAGAACAGCAATTCTGGTGAAGTGGTGGTGGAAGATCGATTTTTAGTTTTATAAAGGAAAAAAAAAAATCTCTGTCTGGCTGCACTTTTCTTACCACTCTCTCTCTCTGCCTGTCTCACTCACTCACTCCAGCTTCAATTTCACTCCTGCTTTCTGTACTGAACTTGGGAGAAAAAAAAACCCTGAACATCGCAAACACTGCAGGAGATAGAAGTAGCGTTTTAGAGGAGGACTAAGCAACTGGGAGAACTCCGAACTGAAAAATATTAGCTAATTAAATTATTTGGCTAGCTAAGTATTTGGCATGTTTTTTTCCCCCTTTTTTTCCCTTTATTATAATGATCTCTTCATCCATTGCACATCTCATTGAAATGTTATGAAGCTTAGATTATCTGC
Source organism: Pangasianodon gigas (assembly GCA_022758105.1). Classification (NCBI taxonomy): domain Eukaryota; kingdom Metazoa; phylum Chordata; class Actinopteri; order Siluriformes; family Pangasiidae; genus Pangasianodon; species Pangasianodon gigas. The sequence goes on from CM040474.1 coordinate 12,456,204, forward strand.
TTAACAACTCCCATATTAAGCCCATTATTATTTACATTCAGGGCATTTTCATTTCAATCAGGACTTCCTGCTGCGTTCCCACACCTGATTCAGTTCATCACCTAATGATCAAAGTCCTCATTACGCTTAATGTAGTGATGAGAGCGTACCTACTGCAGAGATGAGATTTGGAGAACTCTGGCCTGAAGCCAACACAGTCTCGTGATCGCACATCAGTACTCATTGGCACAAGCTAACTATTATGAAAACTTCATCATTTTAGCATCACTTTAGAGCAAGTTGCAGGTTTAGTAGCTTTTGCTTCTCGTATGACTTAATGTCCACTATCTCTCATTAGTGCTCTTACAAATTCTGAGTGAAATCCTATTAGACTGTGAATGATAAAAATTACATTTACGTTTACATTTGTGGCATTTGGCAGATGCCTTTATCCAGAGTGATTTACAAAAGTGCTTTGAAGTCTCTATTAATAAATACATTCTGATACTGGTTCACTAGGTCACAGACTAAGAATAGCATCAATCCAAAAACTCTCTTGGGGAGGTAATATAGTAACAAGCACTCGGACAATACAGTTTTTTTTTTTTTTAAGTGATAATTTAGGTACTTTAGGAAGACGTAAGTCCTTAGACGTCGTTTGAAGACTGCCAGTGACTCAGCTGTTCGGACATCTAGGGGAAGTTCATTCCACCACCTGGGTGCCAGAACAGAGAAGAGTCTTGATGCATGCCTTCCTTGTACCCTGAGAGATGGTGGGAACCAGTCGAGCAGTGCTAGAGGATCAGGAGTAAGCATTTGAACATCTGAATTTGAATTGAAGGTATTGCAGTATCAGCTGATCACCTCATACTGATCCTAACTAACTCTTACCGTTCACTCTAGCAAGTGACAAGTCACTCGTGTCGTTTGTAGCTTGTCTGTTGTGACCGCATAACAACTGCTACTGTTGTCACTTCTAAGTTTTTACCATCCAGCTTTTCTGTTTCAGTGAGAAACAGTAGTAGCCAAAATGTAAATACTTCTTAAAGGTAATTAATTAAACACAAATTAATTAATTCATTAATCAGGCTGAACATCTGTTGTTTGATTTGATTGTTACTTGGCATCAAACGATCACTGTTACTTCTTTTCAAGCTTTATTTTTCTTCATAATGTCTCTATACACATTTAATGAGAGGTCGTATCTGACAAAATAAGGTGAAACTATGTTTAGAAGTTTTATTATTTATTTGTTTTTCATTTCTGGGCATCAAACGGTAAATGGGAATGAACTGCAGGTAGGAACTAAAGATTGTGAGTATCAAGAAATATCAGACCACACACGCCATAGGATTGAGGAATTGTTCAAGCCACTTTGTTTGGCACTTTATTGCATCATAGCGTATTTGCATAGAATTGATAAAATCTCATTTTAAATGCCACTTGTGCTTTAACTGTCACTGTCTTGCATGCTTATAGAAAATGAATGGTCTCCTGTGTTGCTTTGTCACTTGTTATTGTAAATGTAAAGTCAGTAATCAAGCTGATTTTCGGTGAGTTTTTTTTGTTGCACAAATTATGCAAAAATGTTATATGAAGGAAGAAAATTTGGGAAGATGATTTTAGTTTTTGGATGATGTGTTGAGGCAGTTAAAATCATAGCCCATCTGCAGCATAAATACTTTCAGTGAATCATATCGGAAAACTAAATATCAGTTGCTGTCCCCACTGCAGTCCTGTGATAGCAAGAAAGATGAGTCAGCATAAAAACTTGCGTAAAAACCTGAAAGTGGCATCCAGCCAACATATAAAAACTTGTACAAACATGAAAATTGGTCAGTAGGTAGTACTTCCTCCCACTACTCAAGCAAGTGAGATCAACCCGATTGACCTGAAAGTGGCCCTATAGCGCAGCGTTTTACATTTTGGCCCATATCTCGTGAACCATTTAATTCTGCCCACTCAGATTTTGAACTAATTTGCATAATATCAAAATATCCTCTTGTGAACTAGTCTTAGGATTTTATCTTTGTGTATCTTTAGTGTATCTTTGGTGTTACTCAGCAATGTCTGAACTTCAATAATGATCAAAAACATGGTGAGATGTGTAAACAATATGGCCGTCACATGCCATTCTAGTGGAGTGGAGCTTAATGTACTCAAACAGCTGTAACTCGTGATGGATTGAATTGGATGGATTCAGATGGGAACTGAAAGGCCTGATCATGACAAGAATCATAGGGCATGAGTAATTTTTGGGGCGTGTTCAGTCATTGGGGGTGGAGTTAATTTTAAATAACTGTTTCTCAGGAACCATAAGTCTGGTCGAGCTGAAATTTGGTAGACTGCATCTTTGTGCGAATCTGTAGGTGGATTTTTGATGATGACCTGATTACTTAAAATTATCTAAAGTAAATAAAGGGTGATTGAAATAAATTTCATATTATATGAAATTTCATAAAAAAGCTATGACCCCAAAATCCCAACTTTTGCATACAATTTGGTTTACACAAATTCCTAGACTTTCATGAGAACTTTAAAACCAATGAACAACTGTAGATTAGGCTACTTTTAGTAAAAAAGAGAAACACACACACACACACAGAGAGAGAGAGAGAGAGAGAGTGAGAGAGAGAGTTAGACTTTGCTATATCTCAATGAGCTCACATTGGCTCTAAATGCTAATCTCTCTGTATCCCTACACCCTGATTTCTCTAAAGCTCCACTCTGCCTTGGCTCCGTGCCTTTAGCTGGGTTTTGCGGACTCTGCGGAGCCTAAGTGCCTTCATTATGTCATTAAGTCACTGTGAATGGGGCTGGATGGAGAATAATGGCTGTGCTGATGAAATAGCATGGGGAGCTTCTCTCCACGACGCTCTGATGAAGCGGAGAGAGCAAAGAGAAAAGCCGACACACACACTCACCCACATACACAAACACGCGCACGCACACACGCACACACACACACACACACACACACACACGCGCACACACACTAATATCGCTCCATTTACATTCAGCAATAACAACACCTGGAGTGCGTAATCATTTTACTGTGTTTTTTTTTTAAGGTAATCCAAAATGATTTAATGACTAATTCTGTCTCATTCTCTCCTAAACTCTTTCGCAGGTTATTGTGAGAGGTAATAGAGCAGAACTCAGCTCCTTAGAAGCCTTTTTTTTTTTTTACCAACAAAAGCCAAGAAGTAAACAATTTCCAAAGGCTGTAAATAAATAAAGAGCTACAACTTGGGGAAATGACACTTTTATTAAAGTGCTATTAATGAGAAATGCCTCTTTGGAGCGAGACATAGTATTTGGTTGCGTTTACCTTTTACCAATAAAACGCAGCTCTAACATTTTCAGCTTTATTAAAATTGGGGAATAGATGTCTCTCTCTCTCTCATACACACACACTCACGCACACACGCACACACACACAGACAGTTTCTCACCTGCTCTCTCCCACAAGCACATCTGTGGTGTTACCTACTAGTAAAGTATCCATTATTGCACTTGAGGGAGTTGATTAGCTATTTTAGTGTTCGATTTTCTGAAATCACGAGTTCAAATCATAACACTGCCACAGCCATCCATGGCCGAGAGCTCATGAGAGCAAAATTGGCCATGCTCTATGGGTAGGAGGGATGACATACTCTCTCTCCCCTGTCAATTACAGAGTCATTGCCAATCATAGGTGTCTGTGAGCTCATGCATGCAGAAGAGGGTGGACAGCGCTTTCCTCTGGGTGTGTTACGCTGCCCTGTAACGCAGCATGAGCAGCAATTTGAAAAGATATGGTTAGCAGGCTTCATGTGTCTCAGAGGAAGCACAGGTTAGGCTTCACCCTCCCTGGTTGGTAGAAGTCATATGATAGGGATAGAGCTGGATGGTGGGTGGGAATTGGCCAAGACCAAATTGGGAGAATGTTTTGGGGGAAAAACAAACAAAAAAAAGTATTTTATCTCATAAAGACCACCAAAATGTCCAGATTTTTGTCCACCATATGAAAACTCACACACTCTCACACACACTTACCCCTGATGCAGGGTACGCTGTCCAGCCGAGCTCAGCTGTGGCAGTCCGTGTGTCCAAGATCGTCTCTGTATAAAAAAAATAGAGGAAAAAAATTCAGTAAAATAATACTAAAAAATAAAATACTAAAATATGTAGTGTTTTCCACGGCTATGTAATTTGTGACCAATGACTGATCTGACCCTCAATATCCAAAGCCCATTTGACAACCTTTACGGAAAAATCCTACACATTCCACATCTGTTTTTCACATGTGGGATTGTATTAAATATGTGATCATGTGGGAAAAGGTGCATTGCACCATGGTATGCTCTCCAACAGCGCATACGAATTCAAGTAAATGTCACAAATCATGTGAAAATATGAAACCCCATTCCAACATGTGAAAAATGAACATGTGAAAATAAATCACGCGGGTGAGAAGGCATGTGAAAATAAATGAATCATAAAAATAAAAACATCTGCACTAAACGTGAAAATTGTGTGAAGCATATGAAGTGTATAAAAACTATATGTGTAGATTTCACACACAAATCATGTGATTATTCATATGTGATGAACATGTGATTTTCCGTAAAGCTTTAACAAGAGTGGAAAGACTTCGTGAGAGTGTTCAGCTTTTCTCCTCGCTTATCGATGGAGATATCTGTCAGAGCGAGAACTCTCTACAGACAACATGTACTACTTCCAGATAAGAGTGTTTACAGAGTAAAAGGGCATAGTCAAGGCAGCACAAGTCCCACTACACACACACACACACACACACACACACACTGCCTTTTACGGTGAAAGCCAAATCAGGCTTATTTATAAAGCCAAAACCCTCAAGCACGCATCGGCGGTTTTTACACACACCACCCCTAGGCTCCACGCTACCTGATTTTGACTGCCTTGAGCTGTGTATTGCCTCAAGTTTAGTATCCTGTGTTTGTTTGAAGCATTGCTTGTCCAGGTCCTCATGAATTAACAATATGTGCCCATGAGATGCAGTACCAACACGTACAATGGGGGCAGCGGATTGTTCTGATGTGGTGCGACAGACAAACCACAGATTCAACAAAGCAATGGTGGAAAGTTTTAAAGAGAAGCAAGCAGAGATAGCAGAATCTAGCTTCTGTTTTAGCAGAATGCAATGAGAAAATATTTTAAGATTCGTAGTCAGCAATGTTTTGGCTCTGTTTTGGCTCTGACTTGCCCTCTAGTGGTTATAGGATTTTAATCCAGATTCACAAAAGATAAGCAGGTGAGTAGCTTAAATTAATGCGTAAATTAATATTGCTATCCATAGACACTCCATGAAGATGTGGAAACACTTCCTGGAGATATTTAGGATAAAAAAAAAGCTGCCGGCTTGAAGGCTAAGCACGCAATAGGTGACAAGTGCAGGGTTGAACAGCAGAGGAGGAATTGCAAATCTAATCTATGTACTATAATGAAAAACAGCACCACACAAACACATACACTGATGACTATCACACTGACACATCTTGACTCAGAAAGCAGTCCTGACAGCACATTTGGATTAATATTTGTGCTGGAACATGCAGACCGAGCCACAACAAACAGTGTTAAAAATGTACCACTTTATCTCATTTCCATACTATTTTCCTCTGGAAGGGATGACAAATCCAGTTTCTCCAGAGGTATAGTGACATCAATAACTTCAACTGTCACGAAGCCGCTTTTGTAGAAATCTGGATGTAGATTTAGATCCCTAATGAACAAACCAGAGGCGACGGCGGCAAGGAAAAACTCCCTGAGACGACATGAGAAAGAAACATTCAGAGGAAGCCATCCTCTTTTGGGTGACAGTGGATAGTGGGATTATGATTCATTCCAGGGGTCAGGGGTATTTAATTAACATTTCTGAAGGTCCAGCTTTGCTTACAAAGGTCCTGATACACTATAAAAAATTACTGCAAATTTTACAGTAATTTATTGGCAAGTTGGGTAAAATATATTTACAGTAAAGTACTATAATATCCTAATGTTGGGTCCCTGGAGGACTAGTGGTTGGGCCACGGCGCTCTCATTGCTGCGGCCCGGGTTCGATTCCTGGCCAGGGAACCAATCCCAGCCATTGGGGTTGCATGCAACAGTGAGCTCTCAGTGCCAGTCCCAAGCCCGGATAAAACTGGGGAAGGTTGCATCAGGAAGGGCATCCGGCATAAAAACTGTGCCAAATCAAATACGCGGACCAATGATCTGCTGTGGCAACCTCTAACGGGAGCAGCCGAAAGTGGAACAACAACTATAATATCCTAATGTTGTATAAAATAATGCATAACCCACTACTCATGATCATTTGGCTGATGCAGGATACAGCTAAGCTGAAGGTTAAAGGTCTTGTCTAACCATGACAGCACTGGGATTTGAACACAGAACCTTCTGATCAGTGCCACCACAACTAGCTTGCACTGATTCAACTACTTCTACCACTGAATTAACTCCACTAAAAGACTGCATTGAGTCAATGCAAGGGAGTTGATCTGGTTGTAGTGGCTCAGTGGTTAAGGTTTCAAGTCACAGATAAGAAGGTCATGTGCTCAAATCCCAGCACCACCAAACTGCCTTGATTGGGTCCTTGAGCAAGACCCTTCAGCTCATTTGTATCCTGTGTCAAGCAAATGTACTGGGTTGTGTGTCGGTTACACATAACCCAGTACATACAGTTCTTTATTGCAAATATGTTTTACAGTTGTTTTCTGTAAATTTTACAGTACTTCACTGGAAACCCAGGTTGGGTTTTACAGTTTAAGCAGCGAACATGCCTGAATAGCGACAATAATCACCTTTAAATTATTAAAATAATAATGATTAGTTCACGGCTATAAATAAGACAATTTTAATTGTCAATAATTTACATAAATGCATGAGATTGAATGAGAGAATTAGAGAAGCCACGATGGTTCCTTAGAGTCACTACAGACATTTTTTTTAACACGTTGTCCAGTCCTGCTATAGAGATTTCAATCCGCTGAAATACTTTGCTGGCATCCAGACCGCAGTCCGCTAGTTGACGAGCCCTGCAGTATCCATGCATAGGAGAGTAAAAGCAAGCAGTACTAAATGTATTGAAAGGATGTCCAATTCAGCTTGACATACAGCTCCATATGAAACGCCACATCAATCTCTCATCTCTGTCAGAAATTCTAATCTATAGTACGTGATATAAACCAGCTCGTACACTTGACATCAGCAGCTGTAAACACATCTGCCATGTTTCACCAGCTGGTGTGATGGAGAATCTGCACCGATTCTACATTCTTACTCTTCTGTAAGAAAAAAAGTGATACAGCAGATCAGTTGAGCTATTTTGGGCTTGGCTTTTTAGCAAGCAAAAGAAAAATAAATAAATAATATGGATAAAAATGCTAATTAATACTTCAGATATTATATAATTATATTATAATTATATCAATAATTAATTAATATTGACTATTAGTAATGCCCTCATTTCAACTTTGTTGAAATCTCTATAAATAGCTGTCAATGAAAGTGTTTGTTGTACTCACAAGAGTAATGGAAGCCTAAGGGCAGTTGTTAGGGCAGACACTTGACATTTATGCAAATATATTTATTTACGGCAGAATCATTTATTCTTCAATGAAAGCTACTTACATATATATAGACTACTTTTCAGAGAGTAGAATTTGTGTTTATGTGAAACAGTGTATTCAGTTTCCACTTGACTGCACACAGATGCCAGAAAACCTTCGGGAAAGTGTAAGTAACAGAAATTACTTTTGGTTGTATTGCTGAGTATTGGAAAATATGGATAAAACTACATATATATATATATATATATATATATATATATATATATATATTCATGTATTTTATATGTTTATTAAGTAAAATAATCAATGACAGGGTGGCATGATAAGACCAGGTGAGAAGCGGAGTTACTGTTACCACCCTGAAGTTGATTATTTTCCTATAACCGCATGTCAAAAAAGTTTTTTTTTGTTCGTCTTATACCACAGTAATTTGCCAGTGCTACCGTTTTTTTTTTTATTTATTAAAGAACGACATGTCGTACCTTTTATTTGTTTATACTGTGGTTTTACATTTAATGTTGTGGAACATCCGCAAGACAAGTTAGTTCCTGTTATCACTTATGTTACAGCAGCTATACACAGTCATTATAAGACAAAAAAAAAAAAAACACAGATTGTCAAATACAGAGAAACTGGAAAGCACAAGACTCTATCACGGCAGAAAACTTTCTGACTGTTTCAAAGCGCTGACACTGGAGACTCATTCCATAAATGTTAAGTAAGCATTTTTTGTTAAATAACTACACATTTTTTAATTACATTTATTGTTAGTCTTAAGATTATGTGCAGCATCTGCCATACAAGTACCTGTGTATGAATCGTTACTATAGAAACATAACAAATCTGCTGTTATTGTAACATAACACCTTCTGACCAATCAGATTTGAGAATTCAACAGTTCTGTGGTATAATGGATTTTGACAACTGCCCTTGGGCTTCTATTTTAAACACAGCTTCCATGAAGTTGCTTTTCAGTTCTTTTCTCAGTACAAGGAAGTTTACAGATGTAGCAGATATATTGCTTTAAAAATGTCTTTAAACTTCAATTAAAATGAAGTTATGGTTGTAGCTGATCATACACTACAGATGCGGTGTATAGATATCTCAAACATGCTAGAGTAGCTCCTTAAAAAAATACTACAACATTTTCCACAACAACTAATAATAATGGATTGAACAGGCCGAGTAAAGCATTTGTTAAGAACTCTAACAAGCAAGATAGATTTTGTTGGATTTAATTTAAATGAAAGTCATAAGAAAATTTACAAGCACTCTCATCCATTACCCTAAGCTTAACTGTTGCTAACTTTTCCTCTCAGCTGACTTGTGTGAATTCTCATTAATTTGCAAGGAGACATTGGTGGTTGTACAGACTGCAGGCTGTGATTGAGATGAAACGACTGCTTGGTTACTGGAGGAGATGAAAGGTGGATTGGATATCCAATCATCAGTCCTCAATCAATAACGGCTTCTTATTAGAGCCAATTAGAGAAGAGCATCACTAGAGAAGATGCAGACATGCACCAATGCCCAGGACATTAAGAACCCAACTCACATGCACACGCACACACACACACACGCACACACACACACACATGCAAGCATACATAGTAATATCATACGACACGTGTCATCAGTGAATGATGTTGAATTCTGTGGGGGGGGGAGGTTGGGCACTTATTATTTGAACCCCTGGTAGCCTGGTTCACACATGTGCTCACACCACACACACACACACACACACCAGATATGTAATTTCATTTCCTCTAGAACAGCATATGCATCGACTGCTGCCACTGAGACTAGATATGGTAAGACCTCGACACATCAAAGCTCTCAAGGGAACGGGCCTGCTCCAGGGAAATCACTCCAAATTTCAGCAAATGAACATGTGTGTGTGTGTGTGTGTGTGTGTGTGCGTCCCATTTCATTACTCCATTTAACATGACCCTGTATACCGACCCTCCCACTTGGATCATTTCCAGCGTCATTTAGGTTGCCCTTTTTCTGAACAGAAAGAGCTGCGTTTGAGTGACAGACAAGCACACACACACACACACACACACACACACACACACACACACATGCAAATGCCCCTGGGCAAATCCATCAATCCAAAACGTCATTGCCAACATGCATTTAAAGGAAATAACCATTTATAGATCCCGGAAGCTGTGCAGATTTGTGTTATTTGCCGTCACTCAAATGAACAGAACCTCAACCTCCAGTAGCCAAGGATTAGCAAATCAATGCTGTTGTAAAAAAAGAAACATTAACACTACAGAACAAGAAACCTTTAAAGCCTAGGCTTATTATGCCATTATTCTTCTTAAAACATATTGTTCAGTGAGTGTTAAGAATTACTCAGTAACTACGGTGAAGCTGAAAGAAAAGGTCTGTAGTTACAAGAGTGTGTAATGTCTAGCCCTGCTGAATAACCAACTGTTAATGCGACTTATGAGAAGAAATCTGAGAAATCTAAAAAGATTGCTCTTCAAGTAACTGTACAAACGCTGAATCTCTTTTATACAGCTATTGATACCAGAGTGCTGTTGAATTCTCCACTCTGATTGGTTAGAATGTGGTGATTCATTTTCTATAACAGCAGCTCTGGCAATAGAGGCAGCTGTAATTCAAATCACAGGTTTATATCAACGTGCTCATTAACAGGCGCTTGTACGTGTCCTACATAATCTAAGCCTAATAATAAAGAAAAAAATTGAAATGTTATTTAACAACAAAAAACCTATAATCGTTGATATGGTGAAGATTTCTGTAAGGGGACCATTATGTAACATTTATGGAAGGAGTCTCCAGTGTCAGCACTATGTAACAGTAAGTTTTCCATACACACAAAAAAAAAGAAAGATGGATGAATTTTAACTGTCAGGTATTTATTATTTTTATTATAGTCTTTTAACTTCAATATAGAGGAAATAAAGAGAGGCTGGTGAGGGAACAGCTGTTTATAGCTGCTATAGTATACGTGATAACCATAACTAATGTGTCTCGTGGACATTCAACAACATTAAATGTAACTACAAAAAGGTTAAAAAGTATGATGTTTATTAATGAATTTTTACAAATTTAATGGCTGGTAAATTTCTGTGGTATAAAAGGAACAATACTTCAGGACATGATGTTTCCAGGGTGGGAACAGCAACTCTGCCTTGAATATTTTCCTGTAACTGCACGCCACGCCGTGCTTCATTCCTTACATAAACAGATACATTTTAAAAGCAGATGCAAGGTTTTCTTCCAATATCACATGTATCACTTGAGAATTCAACTAGACCGCATTACCTTGATTATATTTATGTAATGCTAGGCATGGACATGGTAAGCGAGGGAGGAAGAAAATGAGGACAGATGTAACACCTTAAATAACTTCTTTGGAATGCAAGCTTAAGTGTTCAGATTTGCTCGTGGACAGGTGGGGTCTCGTACGGTCTGAGTGTGAGAAAATGTAACTACATTCACATCTCTACTATGAAGATATAATCATCATTAGTCTGTATCAGATATCAGTCTGTTTAAGCAGTTCTCACCTTGCTTTCATTTCACATAGCTCCTTCTGTCTACTTTTATTGTTTTGCTTTAACAATATGTGATTAGCAAGAAAACATAATGTTACAAGCCCCTGCGTTTAGTTAAATCTAATATTCATTTAAAAAGCCTACATATATCCAGTTATTGAAATTACACAGAGAAACGTTGAAACATGAAAACGTTATGCGCACCAACATAATTCTTAATCTTCTAAAGCCACTTTATAGCTAGCTACTTTATAGCTATGTATATATTGTTAGTATTGCTAAATAAACAAATATGGTATGTTATGACAAATATGTATTGATGTACCTTTAAAATCTGTAATCCGATAGACTCGAACTGTCAGCCTAATCAAGCACACTTAGTAATGAAGTATTAGAACAGGCTTTAAGATGGTGATGTGGATTCCCCTACGGGAAAGTGGGGAGTGGGAGTCGACAAGGGCACGCTATCAAAATTAATGACACCCAACTGCAGTTGAGTCACAGCCTGTTCAGAAACCACACTCCGTCTCATTTACACATGGCGGCCTTGCTTTCTCATTCTACATCCCTCTCACTCCTTTTCCTCCTTCTTTCCTTTCTTTTCCTCTCCTTCCACACACAGTCCCTCCTTCCCACTTAATGTTAAAAGCATCATTGTGCGGTCTGGCCTCATTTCACTCATCCTCGTTTCAACAGTAATAAAACCACACCATATGAAATTCTTTCTAATTTTACGATTCAGTGCGATGTGCATAACAATGAGCAATAATCCTTTAAGTCTGAAAATTGGCAAGAATTAACAAGAGCTGCCTGAAACTCTATTGGTGTTGCGATGGCGTGAATGTGAGAGATTAAATTCACTTTTTTGTTTTAGATTTGTAAAGAACAGTCATTTTTCACACTGCAAAAAATTCATGAGCATTATTTTAGAACATAATCTGGGATGGATACAACATAAATTCATTAGCTAGTCCACCAGGTGAGACAAAGCTCCAGTGTGCTACTCAATCACGGAAGTCCAATTAACTACGCAAAAAAGCGGCAACGAATGTAATTTGATTCAAAAGTATGACGAGCTTTGTGCATTAATACAGACTATAGAAAATAAGAGTATCCCTGGTACCGGCAAATTTAAGTCTGATGATGTCTCTGGTGATGAAGCATCGTGTTTGAAGAAAGTCTTTGGCTAACATTTCAGCTATTAGCATCATCACGTATATATATATATATATATATATATATATATATATATATATATATATATATAAACACATTATTTGAGTCTGGCTAGCATCTTCATTTTCATTTACTTGTTTAAATGTGAGGTGACTGTGTGTTGTGCTAGCATTAGAACTACAGTATATAACAGTATATTTTTGTGCTACACTGTTCTGTATTTTGCTGTATTTCTGTCACAGTTTCCACATCCCTTCGTATTCCTGATTCAATACCGGAAAGATCCATTTAAGCTAACTGATATGTCTAGTAAAAATGAAAATGTATATGAAAATATATGAACCAACTGGAGCATGTTAACATCTAACAAGCATATCAAATGAAATGTTTTTCCTTGGGAAAATCAAACTTTGAATGAGTCATGTAAAAAAAAAAAAAAAGCAACTGTTATATCAACAGCATACTGAACTTGCTTGCCTGCCAGGTAACTGTGAAGGAAAAGCTGATACGTAATCTATCTGTCAGACTAGCAATTTATCCACCCCTGATAATTATAGTATTAGGTTTAAATACTATATTTGTATTCATTCTATTTTGTATTACACAGCTCACCCTCTGCACCGATGATCCCCAGGAATACTTCTGCCACACCACACCCACAGCTAGGATCTTTTACGTTATGTTTGAACTTGCATCATGATCACAGAAAATAAGGCCTAAAATCAATATCCTAATATTTTCTTCCATTATCATGCCTACTTTCAAGGTTCGAACTTTCAACTAGAATGCAACTAGACTGCTTTACCGTGATTATATTTATGTAATGTTAGGCATGTACATGGTAGGTCTGGGAGGAAACAAAAAAAAAAGAGGACATATATAACACATTAAATAACTTCTTTGGAATGCAAGCTTAAGTGTTCAGATTTGCTCGTGGACATGTGGGGTCTCGTACGGTCTGAGTGTGAGAAAATGTAACTACATTCATATTGTAAACTACAATACATCTCTATTCTGAAGATATAATCATCATTAGTCTGTATCAGATATCAGTCTGTTTAAGCAGTTCTCACCTTGCGTTCATTTCAGATAGTCTACTTTTATTGTTTTAATAATAGAAATTACATTACTAATATGTGTATTACATCACCAATACATCATGTCTCAGTTTGCTATCTATTTTTCTTTAGGAAGTCTAGACGTGTTTAGTTGGGGGCCGGTTACTTAAATCTAATATTCATGTTCGCACTTCATTAGGATCACAGAAATTAGGGCTCAAAATCAATATACTGTAAATGTTTAAAAAAAAAGGAAGGTTATTTAGTTATGTTCATGGACGTGTTCATGGATGTTTGAAAAAAAAAAACAGCCTTTAAGTTAGAAAAATGTGATTAATACTGTTGTATATTCTGTAAAAAAATAAAATAAAATGAAAAACTACAGTGGGTTGTTTTGACCTGTGCAGAGCATGCAGGTTAAATACAGATGTGCAAATGAGGTTGTTCATCTTCCAAGGTTCAGAGATCAACAGGCCCCATGACATCACCAATAAAACCTTCAACACTGCAACAACATCAGTCATCCAATGACCTGCAACCCCAAGGGCCCTCTCTCTCTCTCACACTCTCTCTCTCTCTCTCTCACTCTCTCTCATTTACAAAAGGCCATAAACAAAGCTTGGACATGATGGATCGATATTTGATGGCTGGTCGTTTCAGTACAGAAGAAGAGCATTAAACATTGATGTGGCCTCAGCTATGATCGATACAGTGGCCCTCTTCACACAATTACAAGTCTGCACACACACACACACACACACACTATGTACAAAGTGGCCGCAGTCCAGCCAATACTCTATGCGACACATCTTGACTGAAATTTAACAAACATGTTGATGGGAAAGAGCACTTTACACACCCACACACACTCCTCAATGATAAGCTTTCTAAGACAAGCTATATTAAGGTCTGCACAAAATAACAACATGGATTTTCTTTCTTTCTTTCTTTCTTCTTCTTCTTCTTCTTCTTCTTCTTCTCTCTCTCTCTCTCTCTCTCTCTCACACACACACACACACAAACGCATGCTCACTCCAATTTAATTCAAAGTTTGTTTTATTTTATTGGCATGCCTGCTTTTTGGTGCAGTATTCCCTCAGCTAATATAAAGTAGTAACAAATACACAACATGCAAACAATGCAATGGCAATAAAGCTAGCACTAATAGCAAAATTGTAATAGCTACGATATCACTGATGTTTGTTCATCATTCGCAAGGCTATTCTAAACAAGAATGCTGGCATGTGAACATGCACACATACCCATGTAGAATATATTCTGTCAAAATGGATTTTTTCTTCTGTAATACTCTTCAAATTTTCATATTTGCATATTAAATACCGCAAAAAAAAAACCCCACATTTATTCCACAGCGCAGTTGAATTCTGGATTTGATTGCTCCGAAGGTGTTGATCAGTTTTCTATAACAGAATGCCTCGGGCAATAAGTGTTGGATATAAGGTCAATCACAGGTGTATATTTATGTCTTATCTCCATGCCTGAAACAATGAATAGAGAAACATACATGACAATAGAGATTATTTCCTTCCTTTCTTATTACTGAAGGAAAATTCCACCCACATTAAATATGTTTATACTGTAATATTTGGTAATTCTGCTGCTAATTTGTTGGTTGGGGTTGAATTTCTGTTATAAGAAGTGAGCAGTTGTGTGTCACTCTGACTTCACAAGGGGATATTAGCTGGTGTAGTTAAAATGGAGTTTAATAGACAAAACATTTCACCCATAAACATAACATAAAGGATAATGGTCTGGTTTTACTGCTAGCTCTGAAAAACACAAGAGCTTCTTTACTCACTCGCCATTTTTCATTTTGTCATATTAATGAGAAATGTAGAATGTATAAATAGTGGGAACAGCAAACGCTGGATTCAAAATCCCAGAATGCAATGCATCTATACAACACTAAGTTAGGGGGCATGGTAGGCTAGTTAGTAGTCTACGAGATGACTAGCATGAAGGCGGTGATGGCGGTATTAGCACGCAAGTTGAAGCATTGGAACTGTATTTATTTGAGCAGAGTGTACAAATGAGGAGGTACTAAAGCACTGAAGTCTCTTTAGGTCTCTTTAGGTCTAAGGACTAATTCTTACTGGCGCCACTAGGCAAACAGCATTATGGGTAATGTACATCAACCAAAGTGAAAATAGACCAAAGAAGTTTGGACCAAAAAATGTCCATTCTGAATTTCATTATAAAATAAGCTTTGGATGCTACTGAATATCACATATTAATTAAAATGATTGATATGCAAGTCATTAAGGGTGGAGACAGGTCCAAAAGTGTGAGGCCACTACCCAGAACTGTCTTTTTTTTCATCTGTTATCAAATATCTAATACAAATATTTAGCGAGTTGATATTTCAACTGTCAAGTCATCAAGTCAAGTGGTTTTTATTGTCATATATAGCTAGTATACATCAGAAATGCTGTTTCACCAGGACAATGGTGCAACATATAACACTGTGTGTGTGTGTTTCTTATTATAGAATGTGTTATAATGGAACAGTAACCACAGTGCTCAGTCTCGCTCGCTCATTTTCAGTAATCTCTTTATCCTGGTGAAGGTCGCAGTGGATCTCAGGAACACTTGGCACGAGCTGAGAATCCAACCTGGATAGGACACCAGCCCTGCACACACTCATTCACATCACACACTTCAATTTAGAGGAGTAAATCCTACTAGCATGTTTTTGGGATGTGAAAGGAAACCAGAGAACTCAGAGGGTACCCATGTGGATGCCGGAAGAAAGAACATGAAGAAAACTTCACTCAGATAGGATGCAAGAATGATGTAACATGGTCTGAGAAAGAAATTTTAGGTTATGACTGGTGAAATAAAACAAGTGGGAGGAAAGTCACACTGCATACACTGCATATTATAGATTCAATATTATGGACAGAGTGTAGTTTAAGAGGGCATACTCTTAAATTTTCCTTAGCCCTCAGAGATGAATGGTCTTACACACACACACGCACACACACACACTTATCACCTCCTTTCACACCCACTCCTCATACTGACAGGGTGAGAATTAATTCTGACGTGGGTGTTTGAGGGAGTGTGTGTGTGTATGTGTGCATGTGTGTGTGTGAGAGAGAGAGAGAGAGAGAGAGAGAGAGAGAGCTAGAAAGCTGATGCTTGGCCTTCCTAAGAATAGAAGGGATGTCCCAGACGGGGAAGGCTGGCATTGCAAGTCTATATGGACCAAGCAAATCAATATGGAAGTAAAAGGGAGGGAGTGTGTGTCATAGAGTGAAGAGTGCAAAAAATAGGCAAGAATCCAAGTGTGACTCACAAACAGGCTACGAAAAAAAAACAAAAAAAAAAACTTATTGCTCTTCCCCAGTTTGGCAGATAATAAATACAACAGCAGACAGAACATTAAACCGAAATTTATATTACAGCACAATAACAACCAAGTTAGACCAAATAAACCATTCGGAGTTTGATACTGACATTTCTACATGATTCATCTGTCCGATACCCAATGAGATTTTATTTCACCATTTATCAAAAAGTAATAAGTCGATCCTTGTTATTCAGGAATACATTAGTTACAAGTGACATCAATCATTTTAGCTGTTTGGAAAATCTTCTTATGGATAGGCAGTGGTGTAGCTAGGGAGGTGGACTGCAGGTTTTGAAATCCCCCCTGAAATATTTTCCACTTCCAAAGCCTATTTGTAGATGGTTAACATAACACACATACAGCGCAGCTCATTATTTATACCTTTTATCATCATCATTATGGCGCAATTACTGCACAAACATGGCGTTCAATGTCAAATAACATGTTTTTTGCAGTAATTGCACCGTAATCATGTTCATATAATTACGATTCCAGAAATAACCACCCCAGACGTCAAATGAACATGTCTAACAGTTTGTTTAATCATATTTTATTGGCTACCAGCTGCTATGGTATGAAACAGGATTATCAGAAATCATGTGTTTCTGTTGAAAACTCGACTCCGTGTATAGCGATATTGAGATGACAACGTGCGAAGTACACGAGGTTTAGCTAATGCAAGAACGGAAGAGAATTCCGGATTTTCCTTCCTATTTTTAGTGTATTATTTCAATTATATTCAGTCGAACTCCCATAAACGGCAACACTATTAATATGGCAAGATCGTACCTTAATTATTAAATAACAAATTCATGCCATCACCGCTCCTACTACTGTCTGGCATCCACCCAAAATGCAAGCGTGCATCAGGCTTATCAGTTTAATCATACAAATAACACGGTGTTTTTATTTAGTAGTTTTTCTCAACCCTCCCTGAAATGAATTCCTGGGTACACCACTGTGAAAACGGATGCTCCCCAGAAACAGACTCAGAACATCCACGTCAGATTATTTGCTGTTAATACAAATATTAAGGTGGATTATTTTGTGAAATATAGCACAACCACAAATGATCATAAGAAAAATACATAGAATAGTATGAAAAAGCAACTCTGGGGCTGATTTCTTTCTATCCCAGACTGTAGATTCAAGCAGCCTATCAGTGATAGTCGTGTCAGGGGATTACATAGAGTGAAATGCCCCCTAGATTTGATCTGATAGATCTAGGGCTGATATTTTTCAGCTCAAATCACTGATACATCTGTAACACATCATCAGCAGTGATTGAGAAGGAGAATGTGAAATATAGCGAGTGTAGTGAATGTGAATGAGGCGTATTATTTACTCGGTCATCCTTTTTTTTTATCCAAAATGCTTTTGGAGGAGAAATTATTGTCAATTGTCCCAATTAGTCCATTCCTCTAAGTCTAAACTTTATCATCACTAGTTCTTTCAGTAAAAAAAAAGAACAATTGAACTTATTTCAGTCTAACATGATGTAATCTCATTTGAGAAATCCAATTTCATAAACACTTATATTCGTTTTTCATAAACATTTAAATTTACACACCTGCGCTTGTGTGTGTGTGGCTGTGTAGATGAACTTGTTGCCATCAAAGCTGCTTTGTGACTTGGGAAACCTCGAGTCTTGTCCAACACACACTCTACACTCAAACCACTGATGAGCTACTGCGATACAGACGCTTACACACACGCAATCAGTTCCCTCCCAACAGGTGCAGAATGCCAAAGTACCCTCAGAGAGTCTCCCTGGAGCCCCGGAGACACACACATACACACACAGGCACACAGACACACACACAGTGTGTCACTGCTAGGAGATGATGGGAGATGATTTGCATGCATTAACATTGCATTAGAGTGCAGAGTGATCTTTAGGAGCACAAGTGTCATCTTTAATTCATTGCCAGGCATCCATATGCTTCACACACACACACACAGACAGACACACACAGAGAGTTGGGGTATCATTCAGGGGGGAATGAGGGTGTTAAGGGGTGTGCAAGTATATATATATGTATATATATATATATATATATATATATATATATATATATATATATATATATATATATATATATATATATATATATGTGTGTGTGTGTGTATATATATGTGTGTATATATGTGTGTGTGTGTGTGTGTGTGTTTGAACTGTGTAAATCAAGGCCCCAATCACAAATCTCCGGCACAGTCCACTTTGTAATTTATGCTGTGAGAGAGAATAATGTGAGACAGAGTAATTTACAAAGTGGACTGTGAGGCAGTGAAAATCAGTGATTGGGCTTTAGTTTATG
Source organism: Pangasianodon gigas (assembly GCA_022758105.1). Lineage (NCBI taxonomy): Eukaryota > Metazoa > Chordata > Actinopteri > Siluriformes > Pangasiidae > Pangasianodon > Pangasianodon gigas. Next base: position 12,475,239 of record CM040474.1, read on the forward strand.
CAATTCAAATACCTCTCACCACACACACACACACACACACACACACACACACATACACTTTCTGACTACTATTACCATTATATTACTGTGATATAAATCACAGGAGTTCTCAAATATTTTGCAGCTAAGCCAAATGTTTACATACACCCCGGCTAAAGATATTCAATCTCATTCAATCTCTTTTCTCAGCTCCACTCATTTCATGTTATCATACCTCATTCCAATCACTCATACTGTACCTCCATTCATTTTACACTGCCATTTCATTTGGCAAGTCAATTAGGGCATCTACTTTGTTCAAATCAGAGGTAATTTTAAAACAATCGATTAGAGACAGATTTAATCTATTTCAGCTTTAATTCACTATATCGATTTCCAGTGGGTCAAAAGTTACACCAAGAAAAACAAGTTCACTGTCTCGTTAAAGTCTGGAAGTTTCCAGAAATTGATGTAACAGGTGATTAGCAGCCTTATGGAGGAATGTTCTCTGGTCACATGAAATAAAAATTGAAGTTTGGCCATAATGATGAGGGATTTAATCCAAAGAATATCATCCAAACTGTGAAACATGGTGATGGCAGCATCATGTTGTGGGGATTTTTGGCTGGAAAAGCTCTCACACTAACTCCACACCATTTTTACAATTATGCCTCTTTTCACCTGCATAAATGGTCGTGAGAATACCAAGAATATATATACCACACCAACACGCACTAACACTGTTATCTTATACTTCTGAAAGTCGCTCTGAATAAGGGTGTCTATCAAATGCCATAACTGTAAATGTAAACTACGTCTCTTTAGTCAGGGTCTCAGTAAACACCTTACATTCATACACTGTATATTCCAAGATAACTTTTCAAGTTAATTCTGATATTTATACATAGTGATGTTAAAACAAGCTTTCTTTTGCCTGTTTTAGATGACACGCTTAGTCTGAAGTAGATGAGGAATATGTAAAATGGTTGGTGTGCTTTATTCCCAGTCTTTGGCACTCTGGGTGGGTTTGATTCACAGTAATTCATCTTTATTCCCTTCTGAAGATGCATTCCCATTCAATGTCTATGTGCGTGTGTGTGTGTGTGCATGTATGTGTGTGTATACACAAGGGTGTAAGTCTAAGGGGACGCTTGCTAGTTATATAAGTGTTGAATCAGAGCAGAAGCAAGAGTGTGTTAGCGTGTGCTCATGGGGGATTATGTGTGTGTGTGCGTGTGTGTGTTGACAAGCTACATGTTGATTGGTCCCTCAGTGCACCCATTAGTACATGAACTGCTAATGAATTGTTGGATTCCCTCGACTTCCTTGTTAAGGAATGGACCAATGAGAACGCAGCATGATGTGCAGTAATCTCCAATTAAATGCCCAATTAAAGCAAAATCTTTTTTTCAGGCATGGTAGGGTGCATCCTTGAGGATGGATTAAACTATATCTTAAGAACTCTGTCGTCAGTTTCATAGTTAAAATCGCTGCAAATTAGTATTCTGTCTAAAGCCACGCCCCTACAACACATGCCTGTGATCCGTCTAGGCTCAAATGTTTACATGCTAGTACAAGAGGGTGTGATTTCTAAATTGATGGCCAACATGATTGACAAGCAAGAAATGCCTCCTTGTCCTTATTGTTTGTATAATGGTGATTGATGTGTTTTGTTTCCGCTTATCTACAGAGCTCCAGGAAGCCACAAATAACTCTGTGCTGATATTTTATTGACAGTAGGCGGACTGTGAGGAAAAAGTATAACATCACAAAGTGCTCTGACTTGAAAATCGCTGACCACGCCTTGACAAATGTGCTAATATTGCAGCACCAAGACCCCAAAATCAGATCATTACATACAGTATATATAGCATCATCAAAATCACTCTTACAAATTAGAATACAAACAATATTTATATGATCAGGTTGATATGATGGCATTTATTGATACAGTCACACTGTTAATCCTTTTTTTCCCATTTTCTCCCCAATTTGGTCACCTGCCAATTCCTACCCACGAGCCAGCTCTGCCCTATCATAAGACAGTTACTAAATGGGGAGCTTGGAGGCTAACACTGAGACATGTGAAGCCAGCCAATCGCATCTTTTTCGACCAACTGCTCATGCTACATCACAGGGCAGCATAACATACTCAGAGGAAAGCAGAGGAAATCTGCCCTCTTCTGCATACATGAGCACACAGACCCCTATGATTGGCTAATGTAACTGTGATTGACAGGGAAGAGAGAGCATGCCGTCCCTCCCACCCCTAGAGCACGGCCAATTTTGCTTCCTTAGCTACTGGCCACGGATAGTTGTGACATCATAACCATGTTAATTCTTGACATCTCTTATGGACCAATATCTGATACTGCCTCAAAAAGTCCAGTCCTCATTGTACTTCAGTGCAAATTTATAAAGAAATGTCTACTCCTGGGCAAAAAAATGGGCCAAGCCCAAAATGGCAAATATGAAGCTTTTAATGGTCTTAAGAACAAATCATTGGTCAGGAAATGAGCAAGAATTAAACAAATGCACTCCTGAGAGCTCCTGTGCCTCCATTTGCTGGTTTATTTTTGCTTCAGTTAACTATTTGGGGAAAAGCTAGAAACAGGGAAAGCCACAAGGCTTAAACATTTAGAGAAATCTAAGAGAAAAACTATCCCATACTAAGTTCCTTTATCTATTTGTTTAATTCTTGCTAATTTCCTGACCAATGATTTGTTGTTAAGACCATTAAAAGCTTAATATTTTGCCATTTTGAGCTTGGCCCATTTTTGGCCCATTTTTGCCCAGGAGTGTATGGTCTGGGAAAACCTGTCAGATATTGCTGTTCCTGAAATCTGGCACAAAAACGATTATTTAAAAAAATAATAAAAATTGAGTTTTGTTTAGAATGTAATGGTTAGTTTGTAAAAATGCACTGCAATCAGAATGGAATTTTTAAATGCAATTTTTTTCCCATTGGGGAGTAACCTAGAGTAAACGTAAACCGCCTGAGGATCCAACCTCCATTCATCTACTGCCGCATCCACAGGCATACCATCAGCCTCCATCCCCCATCCACCCAGGGAACGCCACATAATTAAGCTGGGAGCATGGAAGGAAAAGTGCAGTTTAAACCCATAACTCATCCCCTGCGCATACACACCAAAGGTCTCATAAACTTCAGTATGATTTTTAAACTGCCACCTGTGCAATATCCATTCACGGATCCAATCGCCGCTTAAAAGCATGCATAGCTAGTAATGCTAAAGGAAATCCATGAAATAATTTATATGACTGTCATTCACACTGTTGCAGTGTGTACACTGGGTGTGTACTTCAGCAGCCTACGCACAGGTTTAGCGTAACACTAAAAGGCAATTAGACACTATGAAATATTTCAATTGGATCTAATTCAGTAAGCAGCATTTTAAGATCCCCTGTGCTTTAATAAAGTTATTTTAGGTGCGCAGATAAAACAGGAACAATGATCATCTGTAAATGTGTGTGTGTGTGTGTGTGTGTGTGTCTGAGATTGAGGGAAAGAGACAGAGAAACATAATATACTGTAGGCAACTGTGTGAAAGGGTGTGCATGGGAAAATCAACGGAAAATCCTGGCGTGTGTGGTGTGTGTGTGTGTGTGTGTGTGTGTGTGTGCACTCACATCATCACGTCATACTCTTTTGATATCAACTAAACACATAAAAGCCACTACTTTTTAACCTGTGTGCAATCATCACAGCCCTGTCATGCTCTTGTCAAAGAATATCAAATGGCCTTTGTCATCACCCTGAGTTGCTCATTGTAACAAAATCCAGGAAGAATTAGATCACACACACACACACACACACATACACACACGAGTGATGTCATCAGTATGTACTACTTTTACGGCTCTGGCTGATGACATCCTCAACACGTGGCACAGATGAATCATGAATTTGCTGTAACAGGGTTCTGCAAGGATGCTGTTCTCATCAGTCAGTGTGTATCATCAGAGTGTATGTGTGTATGGTGGGGAAAGTACCAGTAAGACTTACTCCAGTGTGGTGATAAAAGGGACATCAGGCGATATAAATACTATTAAGAAATTACTGTAAGACATTAAGAAATTATGAGAACTGGCAGACAGTGGTCCGGATTTCAGCGGATCAAACTGAGAACAGAAAAATACTGTAGAACTGATCTATGTATGAAAAAAAGCAGTCTGTAGCTCTATGAGTCCAGATTTTTAAACAAGAACCATCATGACTTCTCTCCAATGGCTTACCCATTCACAAGCATGTATGTAAACTGTTCAGCTGAAGGCAGCTCATTTGGAAAGGTATGAGTTTTCACAGACTTTCATAGATTTCCCCTGTGATTGCTATGGATGGACAAACTTAGACACTCCAAAGATTTGCACTTCCCAAAAGCACTCTTGCTTCATTGGATAATCTTACCTGAATACTGTAGACTTGTATATAAGAACTGCTGCTATAATAATGGGCTCATCCTAGGACTCTTATTCACAATATACTCACACTGAATGTCCTTTCAACACAATTAGTACTGTTTGACTTTGTATACAGCTGCTGAAGAGTAATGATTTATAATTGCACTATCCGGTGTCATGCAGAAGAAGATGGCTTCCCTTTTGAGTCTGGTTCTGGTTCCTCTCAAGGTTTCTTCCTCATGTCGTCTCAGGGAGTTTTTCTTTGCCACTGTCGCCTCTGGTTTGCTCATTAGAGATCTAAATCTGCATCCGGACTTCTCTAAAGCTGCTTTGTGACAATGTCTATTGTTAAAAAATGCTGTGCAAATAATTGAACCGAACTGAATAGAACCCAAATGATGACATGGCTTGTTGAAAAAAAAAAAAGGATGAAGAGAAGGATGCATTTGTTCTGCAGGTTGAAAACAGATATCTGAGGCACTAGATAAAAGTGCACAGTAATGCACCAAACAAACACTTTAAACTGTCTTTAAGCCATAAATTAATCATTAATGGTAAATTATAAAAAGATGACTGTTGTTGCTATTCAGGTACGGTTCTACAGATTTCATGTTGCCCTTCAGATGCTCTAGAGATTTCATGTGAGTTAACACCACAAGAACAACCAGCCATGTTATAAACAAAATCTGATCAGTCTTAACTTTACTGAATACTGAATATTCAAATACATTTGAATCCAAGAAGTTATAAATAGCTAACATTTATACAAATCATTCTGTAATATCCTATTAAAAAGTCTGTATGTATTAATCACTTGACACATGGCCGGTATTGTTTCACAACATGGTAGTCGAACATGATGCATGAAATATAATTGGTGGTTTTTCATTGGAGTTACAAAAATTTCAACTTTTTTTTTTTTTTAATCAGAGGGATCACATGTTCCTTCTGTCATCACACGGCCTTAAAGCAGTCAGAAAGTCTTCAGAAATTGTTGCTGGTGTGTAATTTATACCGCCCAACACTACATTATTCAGTAATTCTATTAAATTCACAAGCCAACCTTCCTGCACAACACTTCCTGATCTGCTTCACAATAGCCCAAGGATTACGAATCAAACACCTAGACAAGATAGCAAACTGCAGCTTTCATCATCAGCCTGGAATCCTGAGAGTGATTTATTGAGCCTGCCAGTGCAGGCCTAGGGGAAAAAAAGACGTATGTTATACATATATATAGTAGTTATGGCAGTAACAAATGGACTATGCTGAGACTCACAGTTTTATCCAAGACATCAGAGATGTAGAATAGTTTCAAGAACATATTACACTGCGTACACACATCATGGGCACAGAATACTCATCTCTTTCTTTCCCCCCTTTCTCACACACACACGTTGAGTAATTTCATATCTGAGCTCATGCGAGCGGATCTGTCATCTGTCTCCAAAGCCAAGCGCGGCCTTTAATAAGCTCGAATTGACTTGAGCCGGATTTCAATAAAAGGCGCATTATCACTGTAGCTCTCGGGAGAAGCATGTGCCGAGGTGCGATCGAGTCAATCAGCAAGAAGCACGTCTCTGAATGCTAAGGATCAGAGTGCACTGCCATAACAGTCCTCTTCTTGCTCTCTGCTGTAAAGGAAAAGTCCACATCTCCAAGTCCTCTGAAGTCCAGCTCTCATATATATGTGTATATTCGATTTAGCTCCTCTCTCCCTTAGGAAAGCATCGTATAATAATCCTGTACACTTCTCTCGAAACCAGGCACTCAAATAGAGAAGTGTGTACGCTTCTCGCTCCCCAGAGCTCGCGGGTGTCTGATGTAATGTCCGAGAGCTTGTTAGACACAGTCCAGCACCCATATTCATGGCCCAGATTGGTGCATCTCACACTCTCTCTCTCACACACACACATACACACATACACACACTTCACAAAGAGTTTGGCATCCAAACTTGTTAGGACGGCGTTTTTGGGACTTACTAGAGCATAAAGATCACACGCAGACATACACACACACACACACATTCCCACAAGAGGAATACTTTTGTCTTGTTACAGCAATTCACCACTTTTCTACTTGTTGTTCAGCCATAAACTAAAGTTCTTAAATCTTTCAAGAATCTTGTGATCTCGCTCCTTAAACACTTGCTCTGAGAAAAAAAGGCTTGCTTTCTGTCTTTCTCTCTCTTTCTCTTTCTCTCTCATACACACACACACACACACAATATAAAAAGACTGCAGTTTTATGCACAGTAGAGTACAAATGATTTAGTCCACTACCAAGCGTTATTCAAAAATACATTACTTAGAGCTGACACCTAGTGAAGAGCGGCACTACTGAAAAAAAGGGTTGGGTTAGAAGGAATTGGTCAGAAGTTGATTAAATTTCTATAACAGAACGTTTCTGATGGTACTGCCAGTGTCTGATATTAATACACTCATTCTAACACGTTATTAGTTCTACAGTAACGGCTTATTCTCAAGCACTTCTTTGGCAGAAGCTCCACATAATCTAAGCTTAATAATAAACTGATTAAAAAAACATGTTGCCATTTAACAAAGAAAATCATATAATCCTTTCTGTAAGGAGACGGTTATTAAACAATTATGGAAGACGTCCCTAGTGTCAGCTCTTTGTAACAGTTTTCCACCAATTAACTTCAAGACGGCGCGAAAGAGAGGCTGAAAGAGAGGGAACGACTGTTTACAGGTGCTATAATGCAAGTGATAACAGGAACTACCTTCCAAATTCCATTAACATTCCACAACATTAAATATAACTATAAATAGATACAAAGTATAATTTATTAATAAAGTTAAAATTTGTAATTAGTGGCAAATTATTATTCATATAAGAGGAATATTACACCTCTATATCTGCTGCTATTGGAAAATAATTTACGTTGGGGTTGTTACAGTTACTGTAGTTGATTATTTTCCTATTACAGCATGCCCTACAAGTGTATACCTCCTCACTTATTAAACATTCTATTCATTTTTATTAATTATATATTAGTAGCACTGTACTCACTGTTAAGAGGCTCCACCCACATCAGTACATGCAGGTTCATGTCTAACCACATCAGAAAGTAATTGAAATTAGTATCTACAATATCTTATATATCATAAATGTCTTCTCCTTTCACCTGCTATCCACCTGCTACTCTGCAATGTTCAGTGAAATGGCTTTAAATGATATTGTCACATCTTAATGCAGCTTAATTGACCTTAAGTTAATTAGGCAGCGGGGTTGAATTGATGATTTAGTTAAGGTCGCTCTTGGTTAGTTTATTTAGATTTGAACTGAGCGATTTGGAAAATGTCAATTCTTCTAGCAGCAGCTGCACTGTACACAGTAAAAGACTAAACACAACGCTAAAGTGCTGTAGCACAGACAAGCTGTAGAAATTAGCACCTCTATCACCAAACTGTGATGAGGGAATCTCTCTCTCTCACACATACACACACATATACACACACACACATGAGACTGCGGGATGAAGTGTGCATTCTTACAAGCAGCAAAATGTATTTAAGTGTAGCTTCTGCTTCACTTTCCAGTCCTATTAGGTTCATCAATCAATTTTTCCCATCAAATGATGTGCATGTGTGTGTGTGTTTGTGTGTGTGTGGGTGTGTGGATGTGTGTGTGGGGGTGTGTGTGTGTGTGTGTGAGAGAGAGAGAGAGAGATCATTCATCCAATCCCATTGGCTTCATTCCCTGCCTCCTCTCCACAGACCTGTGCTAGGTGTGCGTGCGTGTGTGTGTGTGTGTGTGTGTATCTTCCCTCCATTTATCCAGTCTCTCCTACCTCAAGAAAATCTCTCCAAATGTCTTGGGCTGACCTTATGTATGTGTATCTTCCTTCCATCTATCCACTTGCACTGAATTCATCCATCTTCACCCCAACACAACCTCCCTGGGCGTTTGTGTGTGAGTCCATATGTGTGTATCTCCTCTCTATCTGTCCTACCCCACTGACTCCATTCATTTTAACATCAACAAACCCTTGCCAGATAAGAGGTCTGGGCTACTGCATAGTGCAGCTACATAGCACCTAGGTCATTAAACTTTATGATGTGCCATTTAACTCAGGCTCCCAGTTAATCAGAGATAGAACAACTGCAGGAAGATTAAAATCATTAAACACTTCCAACGGACTGAGATGCCAGCACTGGAGCTCGAGTCTTGTGTCTAATCTGGAATAAAAGAGTTCTCAGGCAGTCTTAGGCAATAAAATTGGCCTGATTGCTGTTGCTCTGGAACCAAGAACAGGTGACATCCTGGGGCCAAGGAGCTGCATTATTATCTCATCCAACTCAAGATTTCCTGCAACTTGAACGGTACAGATGCTTTAAAAATCATTGTTGAAAAGATCAGATCAACTGAATATTACAATCATGAATCAGTTGTCTGAAAATGACACCCGCTGTTGTACTGGCAGTTGCAATTAGCTAGTGGTAACAAACCAAGAAGCTACAGACACAGAATAAATAGGTCAAGAAGAAAAAACTGTTTTTGTGCTGTGTGTGTAGACACTGAAGAATCTGACTTTGGATAAATCATTTAAAAAATAAATAAATAAAATGGTGAAACATCTCATGCTTGTAATTATTTCTACTCCCACACTTGATTATGAAAGGGTCCAGGCTTGTATTTATCAAGCCTCTCAGAATTACTCAGAACCGTGGTTTAAAAAAATGAATAAAAATTATTCAGAGTAGGAACCCGGCAGTTATCAAACGACTCTCAGAGAAATGTAGGATTCACAATTATAAATGAAATTCCATCTGTGTATTACGATGCTGGCATGATGAAATTAAGTGGTTGCACTGGCATTCACTGGTTAGCTCCACCTACTCAGGGTAACTGTATCGACATTTTATATTACTTCTAATATATAGTGTCGCACAAGTCTCCATACATAGGGGAAATGAACTCTTTTTACCAAAATGTCTTCCAAAAATTTTCATACTTAGTTTATATTATATATATTTCCTTCAGATAGCCTTTAAGAATGCCTCTGACAAAAGAAGAACGTATTGAAATCATTCTCACGGCTGGATCGGGAAGCTGTCTCAACATTGCAATGGACTTTAACAGGAAACACGGCAAGCACATCACATACGACACTGCTGCCAAACTTATTAACGAATTCAAAAACACTGGAAGTGTTGCAGACAGACCGAGAAGCGGATGTTCACAAACATCGCATCCACTGACGAAGGCACAACCGACGTGGTGCTGGCCTACACAGAGACTTCTGGGACACCCTGTAGAATTTTTAATGTGTTAACATTATCAGTGTGTGGGTGTATATTATAAATATAATAAAAACTACATAGCTGTCTGTTGCTTACAGAAGAAATTACATATTAAGGGGGTGTGTGTGTGAGAGAGAGAGATAGAGAGAGATTTCTACCATTAATTGTACTTGTTCTCTGTAAGAAGATAAACTGTTACTCAGATGAACCCCTGCCGGCTGAAATGCATGTAGGCATACTGTTTATTACTTCCTGTCAAATGGTAGCGAAATAAATGTGAGGTGCTGTAAGCGCTAACAGCACTTGTTTGATTGATCTTTACTGATTTATTTCAAATCACCACCGCTATACTTGCATCTTCTGCATAACGCAATGTGCCAATAACTCTGAATTGTGCCAATCTCTGCTGACAGTATGTACTTTTGTGTTTCGCACAAAATTTGTAACAACAAATGATGTAATTTCTATATAAATAGTTGCTTATATCAGTGTGGGTGTGCCCATGTACCTTGTTCGCACCTCTGGTTCCTCATTGGATGATCACTGATTGCCACATGCCTTGCTCCCGCCTCTGGTTTCCCATTGGTTGGTTGGATTGAGGCTTGCGGATTTCTATATGATGACTTGCCATAATACATATGTATGCAAACCATTGCTGTTACTTTGTCTTGGCTGTGTTGTGTGTCTAGCTTGTTTCCACTGATTATCACCTGCGTATGAACATCTGCTTCTTCTTGATCTTGTTTATGCTTTGCCCTTTTTGGATTTACTTCATTTTGACTCTCATTACGTAAAATATATGAACTATATCATACTGTATATAAACTAGCACACATACACACTTGTAAAAAAATACAATGTAAATAGTGGTATGCAGGAAGCGTACCAGGTACAACTGATTTTAATAGATGATGATTGTGTTGACTTTTATTACAAGCACTTGTTGTATAGCCAGTTGTATTTAGGCTATCCTTGCACTAGGAGCTCATTAACTTACCTAAAACCACCAGAAGCATCTTCCCTGACAAATTCTTTGTAAACTTATATAATTTATTAATGTTTTTCTTTTTAAACTCGTCCAGTTCGTTTTGTTTCGGGTGAGAGACGATAGAAAAGAGCACTTCCTGGAGTGTCATGCATATGACGCTTCGGCATGCATGTTACACAGGGTTTCTACTGGTCATTTTATAGCAGGTAAAATACGGTGAAATCTTGCCAAGCGCATGAAAGCGTAGTCCATAAAACAATTACTGACATGACAGATTTAGGCAGGACTAGACCCCCAGAGATACTCCAGTAATAATTACATTACCCCACCTTCTCAGGTAAAACTAATCCAATCTCAATAGGGCTTTAGTTTTAAGTGTATAGTTAGTTATGGTTTGCTTATTAGTTTGGAACGGTCAGCTTATGAAAACAGCATCGTCTATTAATAAACAAACAGATAGATAGATAGATAGATAGATAGATAAATACACAAAGCAAACCAAATTCTGGTCTTGCCAGCCCTGCATGATCTAGACCAGGTGGCAGACCAGCATCAGAATAATCTCAGTGGAAAAGGTTTAGGAAAATGATTTTAGTCTTATATCTACAGGGAGAAAACTGAAACTGGTAGTAATCAAAGCACTCAAATTTTGCAACTCTCTTCCCTTCTTTTTTCTCTTATTATATTTCGCACTCGGAAGGAGGGCAAGCTGGTTTCGCATGAAGTTTAGCTGTCCTCAGCTAATAGCCATATGGAGCTTGTACGGCGTAGCCCATTACAAAAGGCCCTACGGCCCATTGGCTTCAGCGCATGAGGCCCTTTCTCACGCACATATGGATGTTCTCCTTCATTAACGCCCATCTACAGAGCACCTGGAAAGAGAATCTTGTCTACAGGCTCAGAGGATTTTGTTTAGATGTTTACAAGCCAGTGCTGTGTTTTGTCTAATTAATGATGACTCTCCGGAGCGAAGTGTGGTTCTGCCTTTTTCACACAGAGGAACAGAAAACGTTGAGGAATTTACACAAATCTGCTGTGTTTATGCACAGTAGATACACGATTGACGTTGTTAATTAATATCTTAGATGTTTCCCATGTTGGTAGCAGCCCCCTACTAGAGAAATCATTTATATTTTATGGTAAGTGAAGCTAAAAGTCTAAAACCGTGCTATCAATATACTCGAAAAAAATCATTAAAATTGGTGCATTTTGATGCACTTACAGATAAATGACTATTGACACCAAAGCATTTTTTTTAACAAATGAGAGTCTCAGTGTTTTAATAAAAACAATGAGGAAATGAGCTAATGCTGTGAAATTGATTTGGGTAATGCCATTCCGTAGGTCTTGCTTGCTTACATTTCAACAAAGCAGCTTGGATTATGGAAATTCTATCTGCTGTAGCTTCAGGAAAGCTGGTATAGTTCGTCAAGCATAGTGAATATTTCACATTAAACTACTTAACTTATTGGAGAAAAGATTTACTTACTTTGCTCTCTCATCCACAAGAAGGAACTGCATGAAACTGTATTTCTTTATCTCTATCACAATGTACAAGGACAGTCACTGTCCACTTTATTAGGGACACCAGTTTCAAGTTGGCCCAATGTGTGCCAAGAAAACATTCCCCACACCATCACAGCACCACCACCAGCCTGAACGGTTGACACAAGGCATCCTGTTGATGCCAAATTCTGACCTTACCATCTGCATCTCTCAGCATAAATCATGATTCATCAGACCAGGCAATGGTTTTCCAGTCTTCAACTGTCCAGTTTTGGTGAGTCTGTTCCCACTGTATACTCAGATTCCTGTTCCAGGCTGACAGGAGTAGAACCCGATGTGGTCTTCTGCTCTTGTAGCCCATCTGCCTCAAGGTTCAATGTATTGTCCATTCTGAGAAGCTTTTCTGCTCACCACAGTTGTAAAGAGTTTTTATTTGACTTAACATAGCCTTCATGTCAGCTCGAACCAGTCTAGCCATTCTCCTCTGACTTCTCTCATAATAATGTGGCTAGTAAGTGTATATTAATACTAAGTTTCTAATGCCAAACCACATGAAAAGGACACACTTGCCCCCGTGTTCCTCTTCCGTTCTGAGTGCAAGCTGATTTCTCCAGAGGTGCACTGTTCCCAGATAGAGCTTAAATAAAATCCTCCTGTGCTCCATATTTTATATTCTGTTCTAGTATGTTCATAAAGCACTGTAGGGCCTGTAGCAGTTAGACTTTTTCCTCTGCACAACACCACCTTGTTACACTAATGAGCTCTCGTTCTCAATCAGAATGTGAACCCAAATAAGAGAAACTGTTGTGGTGCATGACATTATAAAAAAAAAAAATACCTGCAGACATTCAGTCTTTCAGCTGAGTGAACTGTGTACCACCGATAGACCCTGAAGCCCTCAGATATAGGGCAATGTTTTTAATTACCATTACCACATCAACCTATTTTAGAAACTGTAAATACAATAACATACCTGGCAATGTCTGAGTTCAGGAACTCAGCTTATATGGTCTAATTAAAGTGCAAAATCCTGACGAAATGATCAGCCTATGTACCTGGCTTACGGATAAAACCTCTCTCATTTTCCTTTATCGGCTCTTAATTATCTCCTTATTTCTAACTATAGACCAGGAAAGGAATGGAGTTACACTGAGAACTACAGCACTGAGAATAAAAGGAAACTGTCCTGTAAGACTGTAATGCTATTATTCACATTGCACACTGGCAAAATTAGACTGTGGAAAGAAAATTTAAACAGTAGTTAAGTCTAAAGCTAGACTGAATCTGTTACAGAAGTCGAGTCGTGGAGTGTTTTACTACACATTTAAAATCTGTCCCAGACAAGAATAGAGCAGTAACTGTGACACCAGTGAGCAACTGTTTGCCCATTTTTTTTAAATTGGTCATAGTCAACTCCCACCCAAAACCTACTAACTGGGGAGGGTGTGGACTAGCAAAGTGCTTCCTCCTAGCTCTTACTATTTATCACAGGTCAGCTGATCACACTTGAAGGAAAGGGCTATCTGCCTTCTTCCACATACATGAGCTCACAGACGCCATGACTGACTAGTGTTGCTGTGACTGACAGGAACTACATGACGTGTGACCGTGCCAATCAGCAGTGAACACTGCTCTATCCCCAACCCCTAGTACCATTAAGGTCTTGTACTTTATCCTGGTCAGGGTCATGGTGAATCCAGAGCTTATCCCGAGCAATCAGTGGGCACCAGGCACACACATTCACACACTCTGTGCTACGCTATGTGCCATGCAAGCTAATTGTCAAAGGTATTTTTTTTCTGCTGTGTTAGTGTAAATGTGTATCATATGTTTATATCATAGCAAAATTTATTTTAAGGATAACCTGGTGAAGAAAAGTGATTCTAAAGTACCTCAGTGTCAGCCATTGTTTGCATTATCTCTGCCTTATTGGTCACTACAACACACACACACACACACACACACACTTTCGCCCAATCTAGCACAACAAGAACTAGAAGACAGTTCAATGTCATCCTCTTTATCCTCACACTGTGTCATCAGAGTAACCGCGCACAAACAGGAAACACTATCATCGTAAGCCGACACAGCAAGGGCAAGACCCAGAGTAATAGTGTATTTAACAGTTAGTGGGAGAGCAAGTATGATGTGTGTGTGTGCGTGCGTGTGTATAGTGTGTCAGAAAAAGAAACAGAAATGTGGGGGCGAAGATAACAGCAGTGCAATTGATAAGAAAGCTCAAAACACTCCCACACACCAAGTGATCTTTCTTATAAGAGAAAAAAATGCCCTGAAGTTCAACAATTCTTTAAATCCTCTTTCACACAGAACTCATCCAAGGATTGCTCCACCATCTTCGCTTCATCTGCAGCTGCACTGTTCATCCGTCGTTCCAAAAATCTGATAATGGAGGTGTTTCAATACAGTTCTCACCTCGCCTCCACCTGCCCTGGGGCTTTATGAAAGTTGAGGTAAACACAACGCCGGGTAGCGCCAACAGTTTCAAACGGTCCCACTGGATCATAGATAAAGGAAGACCTTTCCCACATAATGCTTTCCTCTCTTTTTACCCCTTATGTCATAGCAAAACAGCACCTTACTTTATTTCACTCTAATTTAACGCTAGCATGCTAACAACTAATGGAATGCTTACCCCATTTTACTTATGCTAAAATGCTAACATTCGCTTCATCTTTGCTAACACTGATACTCTAGCAACACATTTTATTTCCTGTATTCCTGTACTTTCTCTTCTTCTTGTATATAACAAGCAAACACCAAATTTCACTTTCTGTCATATATTTAATGTTATTACTAATGACACAGCTAGCTGTACTAGGAATCATGGTCTCGGCAGCTAGCAAGCATTATTTTGAGTTAAATGCTAAAAAGTTTAAGCCTCATTTAGATTTGGAAAGTCCCTCTCTCTTGGCATGTAGTCTGGGTTGGTGTTTTGACCTGAAATAATAATCTGTGGCTTAGCACATATTAGCTTAACGTATTAGCTGCCAAAACTAGCAATGAAAAAATGAAGAGTTTTAAAACAAAACAAAGGAAGAAGACTGCCTAGGGCTGGGATACATGACAGTTTAGTATAGATATCACAATATAATATGTCACGACATGCTTTTCTGAAAGTACTCTCTCACTGTGGAAATTCTTAAAGGTTATATGTAAAAACCACCAACAAGAGGTTTCCCTTTCAGAAAGAGTTCAAAGTAGAACCCCGAAGTAGAGCTAGGAAACCCTTTTATTATTATTATTATTATTATTATTATTATTAATGCTATCCTAACACTGGACATCTTTGTTGTACTAAAAAATATATATATATTTATTTATTTACTTATTAACTTTTTAAAGAAAAGACACAACTGATACAATAATTATATACTTTTTTTATAATTATATTTTTTAAATGTGGTAATACTGCTTTTCTGACACTTTGTCTTCATGTTTTGTGCTATGCTTTTTTCTTTTTTTTTTTGCCACGTTGCCTAATCGCACATTTTACTCCAGTACTCTCTCAACTATTTTATTTTTTTTTTTTTTTTTGCCGAAGAGACCTTAGCCGCCACCCCACCCCACCCCACCCCAGCCCAAAAAAATATACAAATGTAGCTTTAATTTGATTTAATTTGCAAATAAGGTCAGAGTTCAGAAACTCTTCCTGCTTGAATTGGAAATGCCAAAAACAGATTTGAGCCACGACACTGGTATCACTGTCAGCTCTTTTAACATATCAATGTTTGGATTGAATTCTGCCTCGCTCGTAATTCACTTTAGATGAAAGCTTCTGCAAATCAATAAATGTAAACATAAATGTCAATGTAAATTTGTTTAAATACAGTGATCCTGCATATAGAATACTGATGTAGCACAAGAAAATCAGTTTTGGAGCCTGCTGGAATCCCAGGCTTTGCTATGTAAGCCTACTAGACAAGCAGCTAATGTGCTTCTGAGATAATGCCTCAGTCATCAATAAACACATTAAACATATTACGGCTTGGCGTCATTGTTACCTTGGAGCTACGGGCCATCAAAGCTCATTTTCCTCCGATATAGACTTCTGGAGTCAATAGATATTGGGTTGTGCCTTCTGAGTATTTGATGCAAGAAAGATTTGCTGCCTAGTCATTATCCATGCATACTAATGAATATATATTAATTATTATCCACATATCATCCACAGTTCATGGAATAGTACTTACATTTATGATTGAAGCATGTAATACACTGTCACACTATAGGTACTGTAGGCCTTGGCAGTATGTTCCACTGTAAAGGATTGTGTCACTATATGTGGGAGGAAATGCATGTAAAGAGATTCATTTCTAGTGATCACACGCTTGTAAATGCAGTAAATCGTATTCCATTTACTCCCACACTCCTGAGCTAGCAGCAAATATATTAAAGGCAAAATTGCTGAGTGTGTATGCGACAGAGGAAGCCTTTAGAGTGTTAGAAAAGCAGCGAGTCTGTGACCAATTGAGAGACAAAGACAGTGAAGGAACCTGTGGAAATTGAGAGAATGAGAAAAATGGAAAGAAGTCCAGGAATGAAAGGAAATAAACTCTGAGTCTGAGAAAGGTATTAGAAAGACAAAGCCTATGTTCCAAATCTCATACTACTGCACTACATAATATTTTAACTAATAATTTATTAGTTTATAGGCACATCATATTAAAATCTTATAAAATACTATAAATGCTATAAATATAGACAAACAGTGGTGTTTAAATGGATATTAGCTACCATGTTCACACCACTGTTAATGTGTTGTCATGATCTGATCGCAATTTAAATGGCCTGCTTGCAAAAATATATAGTACGGTACGGCAGAAGTAGAGGTACAATGAGAAGATTAAAAAATCAGGGTGGTGTGAGGAAGCCCTGAAGTTGATTATTTTCCAACAACAGTGCATCCCAAAATGTTTCATTCCTATTTAATTTATGTCTTAACCTTTTTTTTGTCTGTTTATAGTTACGTTTTGTGCTGTGGAACATCTGCAGTTAGTTCCTGTTATCGGTTCAGCTATAAATAGTCATTCCTTCACCAGACTCTGACTCTCTTTTTTCTCTTTCACTTGTAAATAATAAGACAAAAAAAATGCAGCTTGTCATGTTACAGAGAAACCGAAAAGCAAAATCCTGCCGACTCTCTTGTGAAGGAATACTTCATGTTACAGCTTTATCCTTGACTGTTACGAAGCACTGACACTGGAGACTCCTTCCAAAAATGTTAAGTAACAGTCTGCTCGCAGAAATCCGAACCATATCAACAAGTACACACTTTTTAAATCCATTTATGTACATACAACAAGGGTGCTGTGGTATAGAGTTGCTTAATGGAGCGAATGGGCACTTACAAGGGCCAACTAGCACCACCGGTTTGGGATTCGCCATAAAAACTATAGCAGATGGTCGGCCACCGACGCTTGACAGCCCTAAGATGCCCTTCCTAAAAGGGAAAGAGAAAGATAACACACTATGCCCCCTCCCTCCACCCTAATCCAATTAACTAACGCTGCAATTCCTCACTGTGTGTATGTGTTTCAGTGGGCTAAGGGAGAGAGAGGGCATCTTTATTTAAGAATTAGTGACAGCTTAACCTTTATCCACTCTGAATTCTTTCCCTACCACCATGCTCTCTTTCATTTTTCCCCCCTCTGCTGCTTTTTTTTTTTTTTAACTCGCTGATGGATGTGAATTTTGTTGCAGTAATTTCAGCACAGTCTCACATATTATGAGCTGTGAGAAGGCCATTATTTACACTGGCAAAGTGCCACGGAAAGGGAAAACCAGAGCTTCACACAGTCAATTTCCATGGCCTACATAGTCAGTGTGTATGCGTGCTTGCAACGGCCACACACACACTTCCCCTCACTCTCTCAGCTTTCTTCACATTTGTGTCCTGAGCAAGCTGATTTGTGGTTCAAGGCTGCGCTTTACGGAACAGCCTGATGACCATGTACAAGCTGAGTCATTGTACAAACCTGAACATGCACACTCAATATAGCTCTGTTATTTAATCCTTAAGAAGCAAGCATATGATTAATAAGAAATCCACTCACTCATTAAATGGAGATAAAGAATTTATTGCATGTCCTTCAGGCAACAAAGGATACAGTGATCATTTAAAGATAATGATATCACTTTAGATATTATTACTGTACAACGTTCCCAGAAGCCTTTAATTACTGGACAGTCCCAAATGATGCGCAGAACTGACAAAGAGAGGTAGTAAGTAGGCGTACTATTTTTACTTAGTGAATTATTTTTCACACAGTCTCAGTAGATTAATGTTCGGCAAAGAAAATGAAGATACACACACGCTCTAAGGTGCATCATTAAAACGTAATTGCCTACGCCCACTCAACTGGCACTAATGAGACACATATCCAATTGGAATTTTTAAGGAAAGTCAGCGACCCAAAGAGACAGCGAAGAGAAGGAGAAGCAAAAGAGAAATATAGCGCAAGAGAGAGAATCCATCACTCCACTTGCTCCCACGGAGAACAATGGTTTAATAAAAACAGTGGCTGTTAAATTCATGGACTTTTATAACCCGTTGAAAGGCAGGCCTCTCGGGCCAATAACAGGACACTTTTACTAGCTCACAACGCGGCTACAGCCTGGTAAACACATCTCCGCAAAGGAAGCCACAAAGATATTAGCCTTTGAAAGTGAATGGGTGTGCTCTCGGTTCAGGAGCGACACCGGCAATTACAATAACGCGACGAGCAATTGCCCTAAAACACGCGCACCCGAAATCAATAGGGCCTTATCAATAACATAAAAGCTCTGGCTACTCAATTAAAGCAATTATGTTTTTGTGCGACCGTCACGTCAGATGCCTTTCACGACGGAGCCGATTGTAAAGTTGCCCTTTTTCCTCACTAATGGGAAAATAAATTGCTGTGATGTCAGTTACAGCTGCGGTTTGACACATACGAGATGTGTGTGCCTGCGGCTCGAAGCTGGTAATTTTGTAGAGCTTTCTACACCATGTCATGTCCCTTTAACAGGCTACTGTGGACCTTTTGTTCAACAGGGGAACTAATTTTTGAATCCCAGAGAAACTGAGTGGCCCCTGAGCATTATTAGTTCCATAATCTCCACCGACACCAAGATTAAATGAGTTACAAGGTACCAGAGGTATCCCTTTGTCTGCTATTGTAGCCGGCGAACAACGGAGTGACGAGATAAGGCATGACAGAGGAGTCGTGGAAAAGGCCAACGGCGAGGCCCGTTCACTGGAGCAGCTGCTTGGCTTTGTTTGAAGTTTCTTTTCGGTTCTTTATCTCTTTCTCTATTTTCATAGCAAATGAAAAAACATTTTGTCTAGAGAAAATCTGCTAACAAGGGACAAATTCCAACAGCATCTAATACTGACAGGGTAATTCTAACTTGGCTTTCCTTGTCTTCTGAGAGAGTTCCATGCAGGGGGAGGCTTGTATAAAGACAATCATTATCATGTTTGATATTCGGAGGAAACACGGCATGAGCATTACGGACTCGAGACACTTAGAAATCACAAATGCAGCTGCCTTTCTGTGTTAAAGTGCAAGTGTGTGTGATTTTTGAAACCTTGATGCCATTTATAGCACCTTGTGATATAATGCATCGCTCAGCCCTGATAGTTTCATTGTCTAGCTAGTGAGATATTAGATTTCAGCCCTCTTATTTAATATCATGACCAGCCGAGTAGTTTTGATATTCAGTGTTCTACAATACACCTGGGCACTGTAAAATTTCAGGCAGAAAGTGTAGCTAAATTTATTCCATCAGCGATACAATGCAGCATCTGATATTTAATATATACAGTTAGGTCCGGAAGTATTTGGACAATGACAGAGTTTTTGTGATTTTGCCTTTATACACCACCACAATGGATTTGAAATAAAACAATCAAGGTCTCAAATGGAAGTACTTTGATTAAAATGGCTGTAATTCCTAAATGGTAAATGCCATATTTTTGTGGAACCTCTTAAAATAAAGCTGAAAGTCTACACTTCGATCACATCTTGATTGTTTTATTTCAAATCCATTGTGGTGGTGTATAAAGGCAAAATCACAAAAACTCCGTCATTATCCAAATACTTCTGGACCTGACTGTGTATATACACAGCACTGTGCATAAGCCTTAGGCACCCTATTTTTTTTTAGTACAAACTTTATTATAGATTTTTATTTAATGACTTCTACATTACTGATTCAGTACAAAAACATTTTAGATTTCCAAACATTAGTTTTCAGGCACAAAATTAAATGTTACAGAAAAATGTTTGTATGTCAGTAAAGAAAGCAGCATATTACATAAGAGACACTTTTCAGACTAAAAAACATAATGAAGGCTGCTGGGTTTTGCTGCAAAAATAAGAAGCGAGTGTGACAGTCAAAGTCTCCAGAAGAACTGTGGCTGCTTCTGCAAGATGCTCAGTAACACTTACAGCTCATTTCCTTATAAAACTGCACTAATTGTACCTGACACTACTATTTTTTTTCTATCAAAGGATCGTCACACCAAAAATTGACTTTGTTTCATTGATTACTGTTTACTACTCTTTATAGTATTTTTTTAAATGTAGAAATATTTCATTATTTTTGAAAGCATCTTTGCTCTACAGCATTTATTTGCATGTGCCTAAGACTTTTGCACAGTACTGTACATCAGTATTGAGCATCAGTATTGAGTATTTTTTTAAATGTTTCAAAACTAGAAGCTGTGTTATAAACATGGAAATAGAAAAATCAGTGAATTACTGGTGCCAGTTCTCCATGAATGAGAAGGCCAAGAAACAGATCCTGGCCAACAGAGCCATGATGAACGCATGCGGATGTTTTCCGGTGATAACTCACAATCTTAGCACCATGCGCACTTGGCGGGTGGACTGGGCTCTTGGCCGAGCGGCGAAGCTGTTCGGGGATAGCCCGCACCTGCAAGGTCTCATGACTAGGGAATTGTGAGAGGAAAAATAAATAATAATAGAATCATAATAAAAGCAACATGCATGTAACCACAATGGTTTTTGTGAGTTTATATTTGTCCAGAATAGGCTAAATCTGAGCCAAAGCATGGGGCATTTTTTTTTTTTTTTTTAACTGTGCAGGGGAAAACTGAAGGGGTGGGGCTAGGGGGCCAACAATCTGTAATCCTTCATATCAGAGCATGCAGACATTGTGAAAGCTGAAATTACCAACCGAGCTGGCAAAAAAAGAAAAAAACCTACAGCAATTAGTGACTTAGCACATGTTCTGGATTTTAAAGTGCTGCTGTATAAGAAACAAATTACAAATAATACTTATAAGTGCTAAATCAAGTCTTTACAAGGCAATACGTTAATAATAAAGGTGGGCACAGGTTCACTGAAACTGGAGAGTTGAAGATTGGAAAAACATCACGGTCCAGAATCTGTGCCCATTGTAGCCTCAGATTCCTGTCTTTTACTGATCTTCTACTGTCGTAGCACATCTGTTGTGTGTGTTAAGATGCTTTTCTGCTCACCACGGTTGTAAAGAGTCATTATATGAGATAGCATAGCCTTCCTGTCAGTCTGAACCAGTCTAACCATTCACCTCTGACCTCACTGGATGTTTCGTCTTTTGTTTTTCACGCTATTCTTTATAAACTCTAGACCTTGATGTGTGTGAAGTTTCTGAAATACCCAAACCAACCATGTGGCACCAACAACCATGCCACTTAGATTCCCCATTCGGCTCCTGACCTTTATCTGCATGATTTTACGCATTGCGCTGCTGTCACGTTGGCTGATTTTTGAAGTCCCATATCTCAAAACAGCTCTTCAGTTAGAATCTTATAATTCTATGGTCAGGAAATGTAAATACTGCCAGATTTAATTAAAGAATATTATAATGTGTGATAACAGCATGGTGTGAGGTATTAGCCTTATAGTCAGTAAGCCATGGAACTTTCCAGGTTTCAATAAACTTTAGACAAATTGCAATCTCTAGAAATACATTTCTGCCATAAGTTTCTGCCAAAAAAAAGATGACACAGCTGGAGACACGAGTTCTCAAATTCAATTCCCACATCACCCCGGGCTACTTATTAGATACTTCTACAGACACATTTTCACCTCAGTCTTGCTACATGGCCAAATGCAACACATGAGATATTATCTAATAGGTAATTAACTGGTTACCTCTTTCCTTTTCTATATTCCCTTATCTATCATTTCTATCCCATGGAATTCCATCATATCCCTGCACTCCATAGGTTAGTCCCATCTGCTCCTGTGCTTCCTGTCTCAGAAGCAAACATCACCTCAGCACAAAGAGTGATGACTTTCATATCCTGCTCAGAACAACCAGGAAGTCAAAGCATTGTTCCTTGTGCTTGTGTCAAAACTCATCTCAAACTCATACACCTTTACCATGAGGAATCTGTCAGTACATCCTGTCGCTTTGCCAATCCTTCCAACACCTCCAGCTCTCTTTTCTTCTAGTGTCACTTTATTCATGGTAAGACGCATTTTTTTGACAGGTCAAGTGCTTCACCAATGATACAAAAAAGAAACCATATTTAATCCAAGGATTCGATACAAATGAGGCTCACTGAGCTGCTTCTCATGAGTTCTGGGCGAAGGCTAGCACTCATTTTAGGGGAACAAAAGCAAAAACCTGTCTCTAACCTCCTTATGCATACTCATACAGCAGTAATGAGCCTCCGAGGGGCTAGTCATATCCCTCATTTTCTCTGCTGGTATTTGCTGAGGCCACCCCAGCCATGCCTGTAAGGACCCCTGAGGAGGAGAATAAGCCAACACCCGGCCTTGTTAATACAGAAACAAGCTTTAGCCCTCTGGAGAAAAGTTAATGACCACAGCCTCCATCTCCTCTGCTCTTTTAAGTTACCACACATGCGAAAAACCTTCTTCTAGCCTACTTTCACCTGTCTCAGAGACTAACCAAGCACTGCTTTTAATGCTAATGCAACGCTGCACTGTCTTGCCTTATTACTAAAATATTTCACCTGCTTGTGTGCTATTTTCTTGCACAAGACGTATGTGAGAAGCTGATTAAATGAAACTACGCTAATGTTGCCAGTTAACACGCTGCTATGCTGAATGGTTGATAGCGTTCTGGGAAATGCTGGTTATATTAACACCGCTAACACTGTGTTATGTTAGCATCATTCTCTCATGACACGTCATGTGTTTAGAAAAATATATATATTAAAAATATTCAAGATGCTTAAAACCTGCATCAAGTCTTTACCATCTTAAGCTAACTGCACTATATAATTGCACTACATTCTCCGAAAAAAGGGTATTAAAGGGTACTTTTCCTTGTTGCTGGGGTGGTTATTATTCTCAAGCCTACACCTTTTGTAATTTTCCCTAGAAATGTGTATATAGCGTACCTTTAATGCTTTACTCTAAAAACTCATTATTTACATTTATGTACAGTCCATTTAAATCATTCTTAAAGGTACATTATATATGTATTACAGGTACAAATGATATACCCGAGTGTACTACCCCCGCGGCAAGGAAAGGTATTGTTTACTTCAGTTTACTTTAAGTGGCGTCTCTAGGGGTCCATGAAACATAGCCGGTGAGCCAAAGTTTTTTGTTGTTTTTTTTTTTGTTTTGAACTTTGTTTAAAGCTTAGCTCATATGAATGATCACTTGAACTGAATTAACTAAAACCTCAAAGACTCAAAACAAGCGGGCCTTCCTCCATCCATTTTCCATAAATTTACATTCAAAAAATGAAAAATTTAAATTTAAAATCTCTATGGCTCCCAAAAATAGCCAATTTTTTTTTTACATGTTAACAATGAGACTATAATTTAAGTAGCTGGATTATATTCTTAAAATAAATCAGTACTGAAGGAATGCGTGGAATTAATTTTACAATTAAAGGGGTAGTTGGGTGTGTTTGAGGACCCCTGTCATAGACCATAAAAGAGATAAAAATGAATGGAAATGAACAGGGGCTCCTATACAACTTCTATACAACAAAAGAAAAGTAAAATTGTGTATCTGTTTCAGAAGCAGTCGTGTTGTTACTCATTCACTTCACGAGAGATTACAATCTCACATCTCACCACTGACCCTGTAGAGTTGTAGTGCAACCTGACCTTCTTCTTATTTCAGCTTACAGAAACACACACACACACACACACACACACACACAAGGGAAAGCAGTGGAAGGAGTGAAATGTCAGTTGTCCCTCTCAGGATTTTCTGCTGTCTGAATAATTGAAGGCAGACTCTGATTTGGCAGTTTATACTATATATTTTGCGTTATCTCTTTCTGACAGACATTGGAGACATGCTACGAAGATGTCTTTTAAAAACAGAGAAAGATTGACAGAGGAAGACAGACAGACAGAGAGAGAGAGAGAGAGAGAGAGAGAGAGATAGACAGAGAGAGAGACGGTTGTTAGTGATCAAAGCGTTCAGTGATATTACTCAGTGATATTACTATAAAGAAATAATTCCTATAAATGGGTGTGTTTTTCAGGCTGATAGTGTGTCCTTTCTCAAAAGGTCTTTTTTTTATTATTCTTTTGTTTTCATTTTTTTTTTTAATGTAATTGTCAGAGAAATTACTTTTGCTTTTAGTTTTTGTTTTGTTTCTTTTATTGCTGGTAGCATGAATGAGCAAGTTAACAATGGCCTAGCCGGAGGGAGTGCATGTGTTTATATGCTTAGCAACTGGCAACTTTTGTTTAGTTAAACAGACTGCTTCATGGCTTTAACAGTCACGTATGTTTTCACACGCGCACTCACGGAGAGCTGCATCTAGGCGCAACTGTGGTTGGTAACTTTTTGTGGTTTCTTCATTGGACATGCGACTGGTCTCCTGCTACTGCACTGAGTGTTGATTACACTCTCTATTAAAATGTCGAGATATTCACAACATTTATTTATTACATGCTTCATGAAATAAACAAACAAATAAACAAGTATTGATTCATTCATTCATTTGTTTGAAAATCGCACATTTTAAATAATAATTCAATATTGTGTTTATTGCATTGGATATTATTGGACAATATTGGATTGGATTTAAATATTGGATTTATATGGTATTTAATGTATAATATAAATGTTAATTATATTAAATATTATATAAACGTTAAGCATATCAAGTATTTAAAGCTAAAAGTCATTTGTACCAACATGTAATGTTACTATACAATAAAACCAAACGTGCAAACTTACATATATTTATCATTTTGTTGTCTTTGAGAAAGCAAGAAACCTTTGACGAAATACTTCTCAAAAATAAATAAATTCATTAATAATAATAATAATAATAATAATAATAATAATAATAATAATAATAAATCCATGTTCCTTTCCTCAATCCTCAATCTACTATGCAGACTTGCAGACTTCGTAAAATATGATGTAACTGAAGTAAAAAAAAAAAATAAAAATCCCCACCATTGGCTAAATATTGAATCAATTCTAGCTTTCAATATTCATAATGTTGGCATTTGATCTATTAAAGCAGGAAGAAGAAAACCAAAGGGTTAAGACCTGTTGCTGCAATCGGCCCCTGCTGTGTGTCTGCCTTACTATTATATTACACATATTAAGACAAATGAGTATATCTCAAAGGCTCAGTAGGGGATCTGGGTTCACTCTATTGTTCACTGTCTGAATTAAGCTAAAATTCAATATTTTTTATAGTGCTCAGATCGTATAAGAAACAAGAAGCACACATTTTAGCATGTGGATGCAGCTGCTGCGTGATTTACGAGTTGTGAAGATTTGTGAAGGTATAGGCTCAACACATAACTACACTAGATGTACATAGTGTGTGATATATTGGGTCACAAATGACATTCTCTTTCATGTCTTTTTCACCCTCGCACGCATACACACACACAGACACACAGACACACACACACACACAGCAGATAGCAGTCATTGATCGAGCTGAGCAACAGCAGAATCGCTGCTTTCACCCTCCACCCGATATCTGCAGATCATCACTTGTTCCCTCTTTCCCTCCCTCTCGCCTCCCTCCATCCAACAGCCACCAGCAATCTGTCCTCAGATTTAATGCACTCCCTAAATGCAGCCGCCAGATCAATAAACAATTATTTCTCCCTGCCCGTCTCTCCATCTCTCCCCCCTATCTCTCTCTTTCTCTCTCTCTCTCTCTCTCTCTCTCTTTCTCCCAGTGGAAATGCTAACTCTCACTTCATCACTTCGTCAATAAATACCTGATCTGTTTGTTTCCATCACGGAGTGTGTTGAAATAATATCGGATGTGAATCCTGAACCCGGGCCAAAAAAAACAAAATCCCTAAAAAACAGATGCATGTGGCAAAGTTAGCTAATTGCCAATTCATATTTAACTGCTGTCAAATGAGCCATTATTTAAATTTTTTTTTTTTTGTTCATTTTGAAGGTTAATGGACCGGCTTGTGAGAGCTTAATCACATACTGGCTTTCAAATCTCGTTTACTTTGAATTACAAGATCATCATTTAATCCACCATGAATTTTAGCAGGGCGCACAAACCAAGGCATAAACACCCATCAGCACTTGTTCATGGTGCACTCCAGTGACATAAAATCTAATGTTCTTTCTGCTGAAAGTGGGGGAAAAAAACATCTGAAGTGGAGGCAAATGTTATTTTTTTCTTTTGTTTTTTTTCCTCTCTTGCTCTCTCTATGAGTTATTTCGAGAGGGACTTGAATGCAAGCATAATTGCTTTGATAGCACCCTCAGCTTTGCATTCAAAGTCCCACTTCTGTCTGATAGGGACAAAAAAAACTCTCTCCAGGGGTTCTTGACATGTATTACAACCATCACGCATTACAAACATAATTACGTCTGTCTAAAGCATCTTCCACCCAGGGAGTAAACAATTCATGAGATATTCTTGAGTGTGTGATTATCCTGTTAATTTTTGAATGACGATCATATATTTGCCAAGCTTTTTTTTTTTTTTTTTTTTTTTTAGGAAGAATTTCATAGCTTTTGTTACATCAGTTTTGAGATTTTAATATAAACCTGACAAAAAAAGATGGCATTTTAATATTGCAAAGTGTACGTGTCTATCACAGATACTGATTTTGTTGGATTTCATCTTAGTCTCATACTAAGCTTAACTTTTTTTACTTCTCATACTACTTTCTGTAGTATTGCAATAACGATTAAACAGTAATAACAAGTTATTCAGTAATAATAACATGATTATTTGGGAAATTATTACCAAAACTGCCAACCTTCACGTTTTGCATAGGAGCTCCGCATTTTAACATCGTTAAAATAGTACACTGCTATCGAGTTATCACTCAGATGTACACCAAAAGAACGATCTTCTTTTTTTCCCCTAATTAAAACGGCAAATGATCCAATCAAAATATAAATCTGGAATGATTGACAGCTTGCACAGGTGTTCTGATCACTCCAATATTAACTTACACCCATGGAAGTCCCGCCCCCTTCCCCCATCTTGAACGAAGTGTTAAATGAAGACAAACAATGTTTTAATGCATTTTACAAATGTGCAATTATGAGAAACTATGGCAATACTTCTCCTACTAATCTATTTTTATGTCACAGACAGTCGTAAAAAGCATTTCACTGCACGTCGTACTGTGCATGGTTGTGTGTGTGTGAGACCAACAGAATTTGAATTTGAATAATCCAGAGAGTATCGTATGAGTCACTCTCATAAAGACTCTTATGAATTCCTCTCCCACCCTACAGTCAAAGAGCTCAGCTTCCACTTGCTAATCCTATCCTTTAGTCAACAGGAAAAGGTGGATTCCACCTGCACGCAAACCCCACACACTACACACGACTACTCCTCACCGAGTTTAGCCTAGAAGAGCCTGTAGGGAGAGAAAACAGCAGCAGGACTAAAAATAAATATGTGCTTTCCCAGGTAACCCGCCCTCGGGTTTATTCCATCGGTGTCGGAGACTTAGTGCAGATTTGAGACAGGAATCAGAACTTTGATCAGATTGGGCTCTATTCCCTGGTTAGCCATTAGCGCTGCCAGCGCTGACCTTGCCAGAACAATCCTTCAGGCTGCGGGAGGACTGATCTAAGTCTGCAGGAGAGGCAGAACGAGCCGAGCGCCGCTAAAAGAGCTATTAGACATCATATCGGATCTCAGATTATCAGATTAACTTTAATGAATCTGTTCAGTCTTCACTGAACACAAACTGTGTGTCACTGGCAGGTATCTGTGAGCGAGGGTAGAGCATGTAAGCCAGAGATTAAGACTCGCTGCGGTACGGGACGGCGTGCTGGAAAGAGAAGGAATTCTAATAAGCTAAAGTGATTTTGTTTTATAGTGCATTTTTTGTATACACAAAAAGCTGCTCTAATTCTAATTGCTATGCTAATTTGACATTTTATTATAAAGTACACCTCTTAACCAGAGAAAGTTTGGAGAAAGTGAGGAATAAAACACAAAGGGGTGTGCTGTTATAGGAAAATAATCAACGACATAGCAAACTGAATCATAATGAGTTACCATCCCTGCATTGATTATTTTCCTACAACAGCACACCCCAAAGTGTTTTAAAGTGTTTATTCTTTTATCACAGCAATTTGCCAATGATTACAATTTTGAATGTATAAATAAATTATTTATTGTGGTTTTAACGTGTTCATTGTCGCATTTTAATACTGTGGAATGTCCATGAAATATACGTGAAATAAGTTATTTATCACTTACATTATAGAAGCTATAAATAGTCATTCCTTCACTAGCCTTTCTTTATTTTTACGTTAATAAAACAAAAAAATGCAGTTTGTCATGAGATACATGAAAGCTCAAAGATCTCCAAAAACATATGGAGTGTTACAAAGCGCTAAAACTGGAGACTCCTTCCATGTTAAATAAATGTCTCTTCACCACATTTACAATTATAAGTTATTCTTTAAAAAATAATAATAATAATCTTTTTTTTCCTTAATTGCAAGCCTTAGATTGTCAGGAGCGCTCGCCATACAAACCCCTGCAATGAGTTGGCAGAGTTATAGAAAATTAATCAACACCTTCTGACAGTAAGGTCTGAGAACTCAACAGCTCTGTGGTATTATAACAGTTAATTCCGTTTATTAGGTACACTGATCTAGGAACAAATAGAAATCCAATTAAGAAATTAACAACATTTGGTATTATTGATTCCTGTTACAAAAACAGTTAAAAAATCCACATTGTAAAAAATTGACAGTAAATGATTGTAAAACATATTTACAGTAAAGTACTATAAATATTTTACATAGTATAAAATCACACATAATCCAGCACATTAGCTCATTCGGCTGACGCAGGATACAACTGAGCTGAAGGTCAAGGACCCAACACTGGCAATTTGGCAGTGCTGGGATTTGAACACATAACCTTCTGATCTGTAACTCAAAATCAAAATCTTAACCACTGAACCAGCACAACTAGCTCAAGTAGCTCACCCTGATTCAATTCAGCTTTTAGTTGAGTTGATTCAGTGGTAAAAGTGGAGGAATCCATAAAGGCTACATGAAGTAGTTGGGGTGGTACAGTGCTTAAGGCTTTGGGTTAGGGGTCATAAGGTCATGTGTTTAAATCCCAGCATTGCCATGGTCAGGTCCTTGAGCAAAACCCTTAACCTTCAGCTCAGGTGTATCAAGCAAATGTGCTGAATTATGTGTAATTTTATACTAAGTAAGAAATGACTGTATTTTACTGCAAATATGTTTTACGCTTGTTTACTGTAAATTACAGCATGCCTATATAATAGGATGAGTTCATTTTAAATAATTAAACATAAAAAGTGCTAAATATGAAAGGACACCTACTGGGCATTTATTGTCTGTGCATTGTTGCACTATTGTTGTGTAACATAAAAGTGGAAGAGACCTTCAAACTCCAGCCTGAACTGATGGCTGGCTAAGTGGAAGAGTAAACAGAGGCAGTGAGTTCAGCGTGACCTGGTCCTTGGCTTTGTCTGAACAGGAGTGGAGAAGAGAAAGCAAACAAGTGAAAAAAAAAGGAAAGGGTTTTTCTTTAATTATAATCCTTTCCGCTATTGTACTCTCTGCATGCCCTGTTTGCCCGTTTCTGTAATCTAGTTTTACCTGCGGGTCTAGTCCAGGACACGCCTAGAAATAGTAAAGCTAGATGAAACAAAAGCCTCTGAGCGGGCAAGGCTAACACTGAGAGAGAGAGAGAGAGAGAGATGCTAAAATGTGCCAAAGGAAAATTCCTCTAAAAATGATGTTTTCTCCTTCTACCTCTAATTCATATGTTGGAACTGGCACCAAGGGTACTACACAGCACCACTTCTTATACCTTTATTTCAGACCTACTGCATGGTGCAGAACTTCAGAAATCACTACAGCTCCCCAGGTTTGTGTAAAATGAGTAGAGAATGATGAGACGAAGCTACTGTACGCCACAGGATTTTACAGCTAAGCCTCGTCTTTATCAACAGTTGAGCCAGGTCTATGATATCAACTTACAACTTACAACTTACAACTTACAACTTGGGGGCAGTCGTGGCCTAATGGTTAGAGAGTCAGACTTGTAACCCGAAGGTGAACCTGAAGGTCGTGGGTTCGAGTCTCAGGTCCGGCAGGGATTGTAGGTGGGGGGAGTGAATTAATAGCGCTCTCTTCCACTCTCAATACCATGACTGAGGTGAGACCCTTGAGCAAGGCACTGACCCCCCAACTGCTCCCCGGGTGACACAGCAAAAAAAGGCTGCCCACTGCTCCGGGTGTGTGTTCACTACTGTGTGTGCACTTGGATGGGTTAAATGCAGAGCACAAATTCCGAGTATGGGTCACCATACTTGGCTACACGTCACTTCACTTCACAAAATGAATCAAATTAGATTGAATATACAAAAGACATTTGTTTTCTGCGATCCACATATATATATATATATATATATATATATATATATATATATAATTATAATTTAAACTGTCTTTCCCTACTAGATACTAGTAAATTCAGAATGACTTTTTGTAGGGGTTTTTTACATTTTTTAGCATCTTTCATCAACATTTATACCACAACGCAGCTGAATTCTCGGATCTGATTGGTCAGAAGGTGTGTAACTGCACCGCTTGGACAATAGTTCTGGCTGTAACATGACTGATAGGTTTATATTAATGCACTCCTTTTAATATGTTATTGTTTCCATAGTAACAGCACATACACAGGGATTTGACAGACACTCCACATAATCTAAAGTCTAATAATAAACAGATTTTTTTAAATCTGTTGTTTAACAAAGAAAAAACGTATAATCGTTGATGTGAATTCTTTGTTAGGAAAAGTTTATGTAAAGTGTCAGTGCTTTGGAACAGTCATGGTGCTTAGGAAAGTTTTCAAGAGAGGAGTTTATACTTTCCAGTTTCTCGGTAACATGAAAAGCTGGGTTTTTTATTTTCTCTGAATTACCATCAAAAGAGAGAGAGAGAGACAGAGCGAGAGAGAGAGAGAAGGAGATGCTATTTATCGTTGTTATAATGTAAGTAGTAACAGGAACTAACTTGTCTCGTGGATGGTCCACAACATTAAATCTAACTATTAAAAGTTCAATATGTCTTTCTTTAACAAATTACACATTGCAATTGTTGGCAAATATCTATGGTTTAAGCAGAATATCACACTTTAGACCTCACTATCTATCCACCTTTCCCCTGCTTCACTCTGAGAAATGAACAGATGTAATATAAAGCGTAACAAATAATAAAAATGAACAGTATTTTACAGTAATTATGTTCAGGATTACTAGAAAATTACAGGCAGGTAAGTTAGGAGGCTGGAGCTAAACTCTGCAGATTTGAAGACCCCTGTGATAGATCATGCTTCACTCTTCCCAATATAAACTGTAGTAACATTTTAGACATAATAATGAGATTCAGACTATTAACGGTACGGACGGTTGCCGCCATTACCATGTCATTACTGTAACAAACGAAAGTGGATCAGAGAGCAAAAATAAATCTGATTTGGTGAACTGTAATCTGACACTAAAAAGCAGAGTTAAGAAATGAATCAGGTTTACCCTGCAGTCACTCCGTCTCTCTCAGACTACAGAGCTTCTCTGTTCCCCAAAACGTCTTCAGCCACCAGTTTTCCCAAAGCAGTTTAAATATTTCTCCCTGGACATTATGGCGGTTAAGTAGGTGCTGAAAGACTTCTGCATGGCACTTAAACAATCATTGGCTTCTCATGTGCCGAAGACTCCTGCACCACGCTCTGAGCTCCATCTCATTATTATTATTAGTATTTTTAATTTATTTATTTTTTGGTGTGAGGTCCCACAGAAAAGCTGCAACTTTCCCCCTCTACACATCACACATACCATCATGCTGTCCCGTCCATTTAAAAAAGCAACTTCCTTTGTTTGCTATAGTATTAAATGGACGATATTTCCTATCAGGATTGTTGTTGAAAAAAAAAAAACCTTACAAAAACATGTAACAGCCTTCAGGAAGAAAACTAGAGTCATGATACATTGAGACGCTGCCCTGATAATATCACCGCTATCTAAATTAGACCATTAACATAGAGGAAAAAAAAATAAGTGCAAATAAAAGATGCCAAAAAATACTAAACGGAAAGATATGCATTCCATCAGTTGTGCCTTCGAGCAGATTTCTGACAATCATTTACATATGTTTACACTGCAGTGACGGAGAAGGCAGTTTGTTCCTGTTTGTACGGGTTTGCGATCGGCCTCGGCTGACCTCGCTGGAACAACTGCATTTCCAAGTGTCTGATCCTCTGCGGATGAGATTAGACAGTTCATTAAACAACTAACACACTATAGAGTCTCAGCACATTAAGCCAGCATGACACAGAGTCCTCTTAGCTTTCTAGCAGCAGCATTCATACAACATGCAAAGGAGGACACTGTTGTATTTTATTTATATATATATATATATATATATATTTGATTAGCATTCGGAGAAGCGACAGCATATCATAAAATTCTTCCCCTTTTTTTATTTTTATAATCTGGTTCAGGCTGGTTCTTCTGTTCCGAACAGGTCAAAGACTCCTCATGCATCCAGTGGGGATGCTTGACAAGTGTGTGTATGTGTGTGTGGAGGAGTGTGAAAGAGAGAGAGAGAGAGAGATGGGACTGTGTGTACATATGTGTATTTGAACAGGGAGCTTGGAACTGCAAATGTATGTATGCACATTTGCATGTATGTGTACAGGGAAACAGGAAATGGGGTAAAATATAGGAAGTTATGTGTGTACGTGTGGGTACAAATCTGAAATGGGGTAAAATATAGGAAGTTATGTGTGTACGTGTGGGTACAAATCTGTTATGTGTGTACGTGTGGGTACAAATCTGAAATGGGGTAAAATATAGGAAGTTATGTGTGTACGTGTGGGTACAAATCTGTTATGTGTGTACGTTTGGGTACGTGTGGGTACAAATAAATTCACAATATGAATGTTTTTCTACTGCACATTTAGAAACAAGAACTAACAAAACTTTCAGTTCTAATATAGGTGTATTAATATTATTAGCTATGCAGTCGGGAGCTGCTTGCTGGCAGAGGCAAGCATTGTAACTCAGCTGAATGCCACCATTTTAGGTTGATTTTTAACTCATTCTGAAAATGGTCTCTTTCAAAATTTCTCTTTTGGTCAAAAGGAACCATTTTTGGCTGAAATACTCTGGTTGCATCCCTAATAAATATAGTTAACTGATGTTAAATATATACTTGTCTAATGTTATCTAAGTCAAACATACATTGACCGATTTTATTTCATATTAATGAACTCAAAAAATCTCCATTTACCTTAACAGAAAGCAAGGACGCCCTGACTGCATGTGAGATTGAAAACATTTTGGTAGTTTATGCAGTAAATATAGCCCTGTGTGTGTAAGAGGCGGCATACGTGTGTGAATTCATACCGCAGTGCAGTGAAGTGCTGTGTAAACGATGCGATGGCTGGTAAACTGGTGCTTCAGTCTGCCTCCAGCAGACTCACGTTAGCAAGGTGTATTAGCACGCCTCACTGAACGCATTTGACTTCCTGCAACCTTCTCTCTTCTCTTTCTCACACACACACACATACAGTACGACATCCCTCTCTACCTCCTCCTCCGTCTTCTTATGTCCTGCTCTCTCATTCGCTTTCTTTCATCCTGGCACAGGCTGGAAGAAGCCTGGAGACTTGGCAGTGAGACATGCAGGTGCTGTTCCAAATCATTCTCCAAGGCTTCCTTCCCTCCCTCGCTCTTTCCTTTCGTCTCTCTCTCTCTCTCTCTCTCTCTCTCTCTCTGTTTCCCTCTTTCTCCATCTCTAGTCTGGCAGCAGCATCAATCACACACTGTCGCACAGGGACTGGCGGGACAGAAACAGCACCAGTGACATTCGAACCAAGCTGTCAGCTGGCCTCAGCTCAATGCCTGGTTTAAGCTGTGTGACGCGCCTGCAGAGTGGACACACACACACACACAGACACAGACACTCACACACTGCAAGATGATCAGCTTGTTCAGTGAAGCCGCCGTCTCAGTGAACTTAAGTGTGTGTGTCCAAGTGTGTGTTTATACCTGTCCAGGAAACATGAAGCGCTTAAGCCTGCGGTGTGCAATCAGAAAGAGAGACAAAGACACACACACACACACATACACACACACACACTTTCACACCAACCTCTAGATGGCCCAATTCTGTAAAGTGTATAAATCATTAGCTTTTCTCTAAGGAAACGCACACTCACTGGTCAATTTAACAGGAACACCTGTACATCTGCTCATTCATGCTGTTATCTAATCAGCCAATCACATGGCAGAAGCACAATGCATAAACTCATGCAGATACAGGCCAAGAGCTTCAGCTGATGTTCACATCAAACATCAGAATGAAGAAAAAGTGTGGTCTCTGTGACTTTAACCGTAGTTGTTGGTGCCAGACGGGCTGGGTTGAGTATTTCAGAAACTGCTGATCTCCTGGGATTTTCACACACAACAGTCTCTAGAGTTTACACAGAATTGTGCAAAAAACAAAAGACACTGAGTGAGCGACAGTCCTGTGGGTGTAAACGCCTTGTTGATAAGAGATAAGAGAGAGGTCAGAGGACAATGGCCAGATTATAGTACAGTATAGTGATGAATTCGAGTATAGTGATGAATTCGAGTGATGTAGAACTTCAGAGCCAGAATTAACAGATCTTGTTAGCAGTGCTGCCATTTCTACCTCTGGGTTTTTCCACTGTATTCCAGAGTTTCCTGGGCTTGGGGTTAGGCACCACCCACTTTGGATTTACATCTGAATACAGATACAGATACAAATATTTGAATAATTGGACCACTAACCAAATACAGATAGTAGCATCATGTTACACCTCTATAATAATGCTTTTTACAGCATACTTTATTCTTAGATTTTGAATGATCTTAATATTAATTACAGATTAATTAACAAACAAATAATTTTACGTGTATTACAACTGATCATTTCAAGAGGCACGGTTTGGAATCACCTGTACTAAATAGGTTCTTGTCAGCGGTGAAAAGTTAGAAGTAGACTGAAAATACATTTTTAGTACTGTCTTAAAGACATTTTGACAAAACTCTTATGGTTGAAATTTGTAAATATGAAATTTGAAATATTCTTAATATGTCAGTAGTGAATTGAATCACAATAAATAAATGTACTGCTGAATCAAAATGTGATTTTTTTTTTTTTAGTAAGAAGTTTTTACTTAAAATTATATTGTTCCCCCCAAACAAGTAGGTTCACAAGTACAGATGGGACTGTTTTTTAACCCCATTTATTACTTCTAATGCATTTAGTTGGTTCTGTTTCCCAAAATATATAAACCAACTAGTACCCTAGTTTCAACCAGTGCAAATTCATGGTAACAAACATGGTCTTTGTGTGTCCTGTGAGCTTCGTACTCATGCCTTTCATACTCATGCCTGCATCGCATGAAAGTAAAAACCTCCAGCTTGTCCCATGAGGTCCCACTCCCAATCAGATCTAGTCTCAAATAGATGCCCTTTCTGGCAAGCTTTTTAGTGTGCCTCCTATTCGTATCTGTATTTATTTTTGTTGTCTGTGCAAGTATTTGTATTTGGTTACATCCCTGGTTTATTCAGAGGCCTTTACTTTCAACCAGGGACACGAAAGGTCATTTAGCCAAATAACTCTTTCTATAAACGTCCCTTAGAAGACTAAAAGTAGAACATGTGATCTTAAATATCTGAATATGATTTTTTTTGCCTTCATTTTGCCTCCACTGGGCCTACATTTGGACAAGCCAATATGTTAACGTGCACATATTCTGAAACTTCATATGGTAATCGAATCATGACATTCATTCTGTCAACTTTGCTAAGCATCCTTCAAATAGAGATTTCAAGCCCACTCAGTGCAGACCAGATTCATAATTTCCATAAAATTCAGCCATCCAAATCGCCATCAGTACCCAAAGATGCTTGGCATCACTAGGCACAGGCGCTGGATTCTCCAGCTGATAAGGCAAGCATGTTTTTGGACAGGCAACATTTTTCACACAGCTAACATTTCTGCATGGAGAATTAGCCGAGTCCTGTCTCCATGGGCCCCGGCACCATGTATTGAAATGCCCGGCTCCCTTGGCGCGATGCCAGTTAGGGCACACATGCAGGAAATGGAGGGTTAAGTGTGTACGCCCTTGCTTCATTCTCGCAGGAAGAGAATGTTTTTGTTTTTTTTTTACACATCCCTGCAAGATAATGGAGTGATTTATTAGAATGAGGCGCCTCGTGCCAAGCCTAATTAATTCTGCTGCACCGTGTTATTGCTGAGAATGAGAAAGAGGGAGGGAGCAGTAAAAAAAACAAAGACAGAAAAAAGGGACAGGGACAAAGAAGCTCACGTTACATCCCTCCCTCCACTGGAGACACATCTGTTTCTGGTATATCAGGGCATATGAAGCGGAGAAAAGGAGTCAGATAGAAAGCAGATGCCTACACGACAGGAAATCTCACTCAGGTTAATCCGGCGCTGCAGGATTGCACATTTAAACAGACAAGATGGTGATGTATAATTTACACCTTCTTTAACCACTACCGTATGTCCATTATTCTTTTACTAGGAATAGGTATATATGAATGCTGCCAATCATAATACCATATAACTTGGACATAGTTAAGAAGAAAAGCTCAGAAAGTATGAAAGGATGCTAACGGATCCCAAGTAGACTGTGTTATCAGTAATATTAGTATATAGTGAGGTAGGATGTAGAGGTCACCCAGCTTGACCTCTTCCCAAAGTCCAGTTACATCCGCATCTGTAGAAATGAGGGAAGCCCTTTTTTTTAACAGTTTCTTCCTTTTCAGCGGTGATCCCTGTTCCGCTGCCAGTGGGAAAGCACTGCCCCCAATTTCCTCGCAAATCATTCGTCTCCAGCACCGAGATGATTGCTTTTAGACGATGAGGCCTTTTACCTGCCTGTCTCGGAGCACAGAGAACTGGCCGACGATGCTACCTTCCCTACCCAGGTCAAGTGAAACAAATTGCTTTTAAGTTTCTCATCATCTGATTTCCCCCATTCTCGGCCTGTGCCCTCCTGAGATCCGGCCGGCAGAACCGTAAAAGCCTTCTGAACTTGAAAAGGGAAGATAAAAAAGATAAAAATGTAAGTGAGAATTCCGGTTTAACTTCAGATGATTGAAGTAGATCGGATGCAGTGAACAATGAAGGGCGATTTAACCTTTATATTTACATGTATTCAATTTGGATAACGTTTTTATCTAGTGCAAATTACAATTAGGGCAGGATATACACTCCAGTCACCGAGCTAAGGTTGCTCCTCAGGGGCCAAATATGATTTTCTGGCAGTTCTGTGATTTGAACAACCAATATCCGTAGCACCAGCTCAGAATCCTAACCACTGCATACACAAATTATAATCTGTATTGACATGCTGTCCATGGCAGATGTACTTACAAAAGTAAGTACATTCTACAATTCTACATGATGTTAGGATTTGCAACATGGGGCTCAACAACCTACAGGAAATATTGGTTCATTCATTCATTTTCACTCATCTAACCGCTTTATCCTGGTCAGGGTTGTGGTGGATCCAGAGCATGTCCCGGAAACACTAGGCGTGAGAAAGGAAAGCACCCTGAATGGAATGCCAGTTCATCACGAGGCAGCTACAGGAAATACACTGACACAAATCAAATGAACACAATCCAGCAGGCTATATAGTAGAGGTGTACTGCAGTGCTGCTATCTGTGTCTGTTTAGTGCCTCAAATATCTTTATCTATATTTGTATTTAAACCCATAGTAGGCGTGGCTTAAACTGGAAGCGGGATTATTTTATTATTATTATTAATTAAATATGAACCCTACTACAAAGGTAGAAATGCCTGCACTGTCAGCATGGTCTATGAATTCTGGCTCATGACAGTTCCTCAACCACATCAAGTTCATAACTAGAGATGTGCAAGAAAATGGTTTTTTTTTTAATTATTATTATCCAGCTCACACAGTTATTTGTGTTTATATCTGCCTGCAATACTTTCTAACAAATTTAGTTGGTCATAGTTCACAAACTATAAACAAACTACCAGGCTAATTTTAACCACCACAATCCTGACCAGGCAGATACTAAGGATGAATGAATGGATGCTGTAAATGCATGTTAATAGACATGGTCTTTTTTGTCCTGCAAGCTATTTTGCTACCAGGTACATAGATACGTAAGTTCGTATTCTACCCTTATCTTGCAAAAGCATTTAAGGAAATGACTGTAGAAGTTCTGTTTATTTTGTTGACTTCTAAAGTCACTTCGAAAGTTTTTACTTCGAGCATCACTTTGCTAGTTACTCTGGGAACAGATGAAGACAGCTTTATATTGAACCAAACGGCTTGCTAACTAATGGATCCAATAAAGCTCTGCAGTAAACCTGCCGGCCTTCCAAACCCTAAGGTTCTCGTATTGTGTCTCTCATGAGGCTGGACAATAACTAGCGAAAAATGGGAAGCTGTTCTCTGGCACATAAGCCACACAAGAGAGCAGCTGTTTTTCCAGTTTGGGCTTGTCTGTTTCTTCTTTCTTCTCTCTCTCTTCATCTATTTCACATTTTTCATCTGGATTTGTGCCTGGCAATGGTGCAACTCTCTGGGCAACCACAGGGAGAACACACCGGCGGTTCAATAAATTTCCTCTGGCAGGACAGGCACTGAGCCAACGAGGTTGTTTTATTTGCTATAATGGCTTCCTCTTGGCAAAATATGGGCTGTAGGACAAGCGGGAGGGGCATTGTCTGAGTTGAGGGGGGTACTATAGAGGATACACATCAAAGTTGAATGGCTATAAGTCTTAACTTGAGATGCACGACTCACCAGAAGCTGTACATCTTCCCTTGATATATTTTCTGAGTTCAGAGTAAATCAAACATGGCTGGCTTTGTGCCACAAATGCAGAAAGTGATTTAGCCCTGTGTGGTTCGCTACACTTCAACAACCTGTCATTGAAGGCTCTCTTCTGGGACGAAGCACAATCGGCCTGAGTTATCCCGAATACGCCCACGCACCGATCACTGTCTCCCAGGTTCAGCACACACACAATTAGCGCACCAAATGGTCGTGCTGTTTTGGAAGTTGGCCAAGCCTACCTGGAGCAGAAGACTGAATAGCACTTATTCCCAGATACAAATGCCACATTTGAAAGGTTTGAGACCACACTTTACTTTTTGGTGTACCTCTGGTTGTCAGAGCTGGTTGTTTGCTATGCTTTCTTCTATAAGCACATAAAGCGGGTCAGTAAAGTTGGACTCAGTCATTGTGTTTGCGGCTGAACTGATACTAATTCCACGCTGACAAAAACTGAGGACACAAAAAGTTCATTCATTCATCATTCATTCATCTTTACTAAGAGCTTTATTCTGGTCAGGGTTGCATTGGGTCTGGAAACAATGTGTAAGAAGCAGGGACACACCCTGAAATGTGACGCTAGTCCATTGCAGACACTCATTTACACATAGTGGCAATTTACCAAAGCCAGTCCACCTACTGCCATGTATTGGGATGGAAGGAAGGACAGAAGGAAGGAAGGAAGGAAGAAAGGAAGGAAAACTGAGGAACCCAGAAGAAGCCCACACAGCCATGAGGAGAAGATGGTAAATCCTGCACAGACAGTAACCTGAGCTCATGGGACCCTGGAGCTCTGAGACAGCAATGCTATGTGCTGCAACAAAACTGTTAGCCAAAAAAAAAAATAAAAATAGGGCAGGTTAATATGGCGATATAAAAGTGATTTGGAAATAAATCACATAACTAAACTTTTTTCTGAGAGGATTTTGTTTTAATTGGTTACTTTCCCCATTTCCCTCTTTTCCATTTTATTTTATATTAGTTTAGTTTAGTC
This sequence comes from Pangasianodon gigas, assembly GCA_022758105.1. Classification (NCBI taxonomy): domain Eukaryota; kingdom Metazoa; phylum Chordata; class Actinopteri; order Siluriformes; family Pangasiidae; genus Pangasianodon; species Pangasianodon gigas. The sequence goes on from CM040474.1 coordinate 12,515,756, forward strand.
TCCATTGTTTTGCTTGCACATTGTCAACAAACCACTAAAAATCGTGACACATATCATGTATCATGATAATGCCTTCAAGTATCACATTATGATATTTTTCCCAAATTGTCCTCCTCTTCGATAAATTCTCATGTAATGTTTCAAAAGCTCTCTACAAACTGAAGTGGAAAGTGAAGGAGGCCTCTTGGACACACAGGCGAAAAGCATTCCGTGTACACCTGTCCCCAGAAATACAAGAACGCTTTAAAATTCCGCCCTCCATCTTGTTTATGTACCAGTACAACACTACAGAAAGAGGCACTCCAAAAGCCATTAAGTGCATGATGCACAGAACTGTGCAGAGACTAAGCACCAAATGGAGGGTGCAACTTTCTAAGTCCTCTTTTATACTTTTAACACTTTGATTTCAAAAATCTGTTTTTTTGTAAATTCACTCAGGACTGTCACTTAGCCTGGCAGTTCCTCTCTTCTGGCTTAGTGAATAGATTCAACACTTTCGGTGAATTAATTAATTAACAAATTAGTCCTCACATTTTATTGCTGTTCCTCACTCAACACCACCCTAATCAATCATCACTTTCCTAAACCTAACAACTCCAGACACCTGCCTTAGTGTGAATTAAAATATCTAAAGGAAAAAAATTCAATCAGGATATATATGCCAGAACAAGGAACATCTTACACCTGATTGAGAATACTGTGATCTCCCAGAATGCCATGGGGACCATGCCAGACGTGCAGCTTTCCACAATTCCCCTCCAGCATCAATGCCAAGATGACTGTAGTTTGTTTGTGTGGGAGAGGATAGCACATTTGAAGCAGAGAGAGAGGTGGCAGATTTTTAGGAAAGAAGAGACAGAGAAGGAAAGAGAATGAGCAGTGAGACGAGGGCGCTGGGCAAAGGGAATTCATTAAAGTCTGTTTTTTGCCAATAAAGCTGAAATCTTGTGAGGATTCTTTCATCTCTCTACAACCCGGGCGAGCAGATGGTTCATAGTCTGGTTCAGCTCCAGATGAAGCTGAATCCTGCTTTTGAGTTTACATAAAGCTGACATTTAAAACTCTTTAAAAATACAGGCAACCTTTCACATCTTTTAAATTTTTTTTTTTTGCTTTCCTCATACTGCCAGAATGCAAAGGGGGTCACTGATGGATGGATGAATCTTGATGGGTTTCATGAAGCCGGCACATTGCCCAGTAACTAGCCATCGAGTGTGTGTTAAGGGGGGGGGGGGGAGGTGGATTTCCACTTCCTCTCTCTGAGGGTTTGGATTGAAAGAGGAAGCTGCGGCGTTTCAATTAGCCAGTCGTGAACTGTGCTCTCGCCAATCAGCGATCACACACTGTATAAGCCTAGGGCTAGGATGAGATGCTAATTTAAACAGTGTGTCCTATTGTCAGTACCCATCAACCGGCACTACGCAAACAAGCTACGTCCGCTTGCCTGTTTTACATTACTATTTTATACACACACAGCTCCTCCTAAGAAAACCATTAGCGTAGAAAAACATTCCAGCAAAGAGTTTGGATAGAACCGGTACACTGTCATTAGCAGCTAATCAGATGTGGACAAAGTTTTGTCCTGGAGCTATAGTGAACTGCCAAGAACGATTTTTCGTTGCCAAAATGCAAAATATCCTCTCTGCATTTCTGCTGCTGCAATGAGGTCTTCACTCAATGCTCCTGCTTTCTTCCCTCTCTCACAAGGTCAGGCAGATAAGCCCAAGGCTCACACTGCTATCTCATACACATGCAGAACAACGCAACCAAAGTGCCTGTACAGAAAGGGCAGCAGTTATGAGGCGGCAGCTGAAGCTATAAGAGCGGAAAATGAAAAACTCGGCATCCTGATGAGCTGAGGGCTTTGCGCAGAAAAGAACAAATAGAACGAAGAAAGAGCGGCAGGTGACACCATTCTCAAGGGAGAAACTGGAATAGATTCCTTACACCTTGCTGTGCCAGAATTCCCTTTGAGTCTGTGTGGAGATGAAGGCTTTGAGGGGAGGGGGCATGAGAAGCCTTGCAGATAAAAGGAATCAGAAGGACTCATAAAACATACATGACCTTGGCGTAATGATGCAACTGTTAGCACTAATCACAGCATCCTGCCGCACTTCACCAGTGGGCTACAACAATTGGAGTTTAAAAAGGAGAAAATGAATAAAAACAAATCAGACTCTCCCCGTAGATATGATCTCATCAGGAAAGAGACTAATACAATGTAGACTAATTTTGGATACTTTCTACCCCAAAGGAAATTGAAGGAAATTTTTTGTTTTGTTTGTTATTTGGTTTGGATTCAGACTACAAATAATTAAACTAACCAAAAAACTCAAAAAAAAAAAAGAAAAAAAAAGAAAAACTTTGGATGAAGGGCTGAAAACATACTTGTAAAATACTTTTTAATCAACTGGTCGTAAATATGGACTTGGACTTGAAGTTAGGGGAACTGAAGGTAGGTAAATTGACTATATCACTGCAATCAACACAGCTGATGGAGGCCATGATAATTAGCTCATCAGCTATATTGGGAATACAGAAACTAGGGCAGCGCTAGCTCAGCGGTTAAGACATTGGCCTTCTGATCGGAAGGTTGAGTTCAAATCCCAGCACAGTCACTGCCGGGCCCTTGAGCGAGGCCTTTAACCGTCAACTGCTCAGTTGTATAAAATGAGATAAATGTAAGTCGTGCTGGATAAGGGCATCTGCCAAATGCCGTAAATGTAAATGCAGAAACCCTGAACCTGTCCAGTGATGGTTAGATACACCCACAGCTGTTTGAACAAGTTTCAGCGCTAGCAGTCGTCCACCCACTAGCTCAAAGTATTCCCAGATCCATCACTCAGTCCTGGCTCTTACACTTTAGCCAATCTTTCATAACGCCCTTCCACCCCCAATCGGCCATGCTGAGCGACAGAGCTGTGGAGTTGAGGTGACAGGTCACTGGCACATTGCCAATCACAGCTAGCTATGTGCTAATTAGCCACCACTGAGGCTGGCTTACTCTGATGGAGCTGTGTCAATGTCTAACAGCAGCAGCCAATGGCACAAAAAGGAGAAAGTGATTGACAGATTGTGAGGGGAAAGAGGGGTTAGGCCATAGGGCTTGGTGAAAGGTCAAGGGGATCATGGGTATAATTAGGATCCCACAGAGAGGAGGTCAAAAGGACGTAAGAAACAAAAAGGAGTCAAAAGGATTGTCTATGCACACATACTTAGTACATGGAGAGGGGGATGAGACGCAGGAAACGTGACCACAGCCACTGATCTTAGCTCGGATTCCTAGGATTAGACAGCACGTTTTTTTGTACTCTGCACTCATAAAAGGCTTCATAATCATCTGATGAGTCTAAACAGGTGTATTACAGTTTGGAAAATATGAAAATGTGCAGCACATGGGGTGACTAAGGCTGGGAACAACTGCTGTTGGTCATACAAAGTGAGGAAACAACGCAAACTGAAAATCAACGTGCTCCAATTCTTTCTTTTCCACACCCACTCCCTGCTGTTTGGTGGGACATGACATGCTGTCTTGCCAACTAGAAACCATCAGGCAACCGAGTGGAACTGGGAGATTAACATAATTAATGCATTCACTCTACAAACACTGACACATAACACACACAAGAACCCATTTGCCTGCATAGACCACTGCGTGAATTCTTTTTCCTGCGGATGTGCAGTGTAATTTCCACTGTGGTTTTGTGTTCACCTGAATCTCCCTTATCTCTGTGCTAGGACACATTGAGGGTCAATGCACTTTCTTTCTCTCTGATCTAGTGATAGAGGCCTCCACAGGATTTTCAGATCATATTTCTGTAGATCCTGTTTCAGACTATTAATCCACTGCTCTTTCTCTCCTGCTGAAATTCTCCAGCCTGATTAACCACGTTCCTATACAAGCAGAGTTTTGTTGGTTTTTTTTTCCTTTTTAATATCTGCTAGTTTGGTCATTCCTGAGTGGGTTCAGTTACAGACGCCTTGATTTTTTTTCGTTCATTCAGCAGACAAGGACAACAAAGATGGAACAGAGGTTTGTTTAATTGTAGTCTGTCTCTTTCAGCCATTGGAGGCCAATATTAAGCCATTATATAGACAGGGGTGTGTAGGCAACACAGAATCCAATAGTTGTCAGGAGGAATACCAGGACTCGGATTAATTAAATGGTTTTTGCTCTCTAGTCAGTACAATAGGAAAAAATTTCCCTGTGCTTTCTGATTACAGATGGCCTTGCGAACATGAAACCCCACCATTTAATCTATATATTAGATTAAAAGTTGTATATACAGTAGGAGTGTAACACAATGCCACGCTGGCATCTTTATCTGTTTAGTGCTCCAAATATCCATAACTGCATCTTTATTCTGCTTTGAACTGGAAGTGAGACCTCTGTATATATATATAATATATGTGTATATATATATTTTTAAATTAATTAATTGTAAACCCTACCTGCTAGAGAAAGAAGTCATTTTTCATGCACAAAATATTAACAATAGTATGAAATATGATAAATATATGGTTTTATTTTGGAGCTCGGTAAGGCAGTGTTTAAGTCAGGCTACTCGATTTCCTCACTGGGTTCTCTGGTTTCCTCCCAACTCCCAAAAACATGCCAATAGGTGGAGGGGATATGCTAAATTGCCCCTAGGTGTGAATAAGTGTGTGTTTGTGTGTGTGATGTACTGGTAACCCATCCAGGAGTGTATTCCTACCTCAAGGCCAGTATTCCCAGGACAGGGTCCAGATTCACCATGACCCTGAACAATGTGCTTACTAAAGACGAATGAATGAATGGATGGACGGATGGATGGAAGGATGGATAGATGATTGAATGAATGAATGTAGATGCATCAAAGCAGTCTAGCAGCAGTGTAAAAACAGTTAATATTCCTAATATCCTATTAAATGTTCTGAATAAGTAACACTAGGACTAATTATATCCTAGCCATCTGTTTGCCTTTATTTTGTTTACTGTGAATTTAAAAGACCCACAACCACTCTGTTTTACTGTAATGTACATGACAATGATGCTTAATTTACTTTATGTTTAACATACTGGTATTATCACAAGAAGCACACAGGAGCAATAGTGTCATCATGGTAGTTCTTGCTCGACAATGGCTCATTGTATTCATTAAAATTTTGATCACAGAGACCGTGCCCCTCTTCCTTCAGTGCCAAAAGCAAGCCAAGCCAGCCTTGAAGCAGTCAGAACATGTTTTGTCACCAGTGATGTTTTAGAATATTGACTGGTTGAAAAACATCTACCAGCGTCTCATCTATACAAGCATAGCATCTACCTCTATGTCTCGCTGTGATCAAACAGGACTGCAATGCTTCGGGGCTTTTCAGGAGCCACTCGGGCATGTCAAGTGAGCCATAAGTACAGAAACCAAACCTCAACACACACATCCACACCTCTATAGACACACACACACACACACACACACACAGGTTTGTCTTACAAATCTTGTGAGAACCTTCCACTGATATAATTATTAATGCATCTAATTACTACTTAACCTCAATATCCAAAAGGAAATCATTTGGCTAATTTGTTTTTAATAAAAGCTGCACTTTTTGTAAATAAATCATTTTTCTTCATGAAGATCAGAGAAATGGCCGCACAAGGTCAACACTCTCAGATATTCCTATTCTGCTGGAGACATTTGGCCTCCACCAAGATATAAAACACGCACACACACACACACACACACACACACACACACCTTTCTGTAGTGTTAGTGCAGGTCCACCATATAGAGAATTGCTAATGCATAGCAAAGTTCAATAAAAGCATAAAAGTAGGGGTGGAGAAATACAAACTCTCATGCACCCCTCTCTACCTCTCTTTAAATCCCCTTTTTTTTTCTTTACACCAGGTGCCAGATCTTATTCTCCATCAAAACACACAGATCCTGTTATCATCTTAAATTGTGCTGGGTGAGCAATGTTAGCTAGTGCTTCAATGATTGCTCATCTGTCGACTCGCTTTGCTGGTTTTCTTGCTTTGGTTGTTCAGCTTCATAGAACAGAAAAAAAAAATCGGAGAACCTTTCAAATAAAAGCAGTGTTCATGGTCAATGTCAGCTGACGTTTAGCCCACTGAAGATAAGTACCGTTCTCTGAATAGCTGCTATTATAAAACTTGTTAAAGGACCTTGTATTAAAAACTTTACAGCCTACACTAAGGCTTTACCAGTGTGTTCCTGTTGGAACAAACAGGATTGAGTCAAGGTCAACCGGCTCTTGTGTTTCAAACTACTGCGAAAATGGCCAGCGCTGAGCACTCAGGCAAATCTATTTCAGTCCATTAAAAAGTGAGTAGTGGGATAAGATTACTCATTTTCCACATCAATATAGCAAATACAGAGAAATATAAAGATTTGTCACCATCAAAAATACAGACAGTACAACTACAAATAAAGTGTTCACTTTAAAATGAGTATATAACCACATATACTAGGTGGATCGTTAAAATTTACTGTAAACAAATGACTATTAAAGTACTATACTGCAACAATGAAGATCAGTAGCAACTGGATTGTAAAGAAAAGGTGTATATAAAGTGTTACACTTTCAAATTACTGCCAAATATATTAGCCTGTAAAGCTATAACTGCAGTTTTGTGACACAGTAAATCTTTCCACTGCTCCAAAACGTAGTTAAAAAATGATGGAAATACAACATTACACATAAAAATAATCACTAATGTCCAGCTGCATACTTTATTTGTTGTTGCATTTTCTAATTTGCTGTTGAGTTTTTGGTTAGTTTATGCCTTTTGCACTTATGATTATGGGCAACCATATTTTATGTATGAGAATTATCTCTATATTAAAATTGAACTTAAATTACCATCAAATGTTAAGACAAATTTATTTTAATTAAAGCAACACTGGACTGTACCTTAATTACTGGACTGTACCATATTGCAAACTATACAAAAATCTTATTACATGTATTCTAATAAGAATTTCATGCTGGGAATGGGTCTAGATTACATAGAGTCTAATGGAATCAAACCCAACACCAATAAAGAGCAATACGTCTGTCCTATAGGTCATACATATGATAATTATTACTTGTGTGATCTACAGTAAGCCTGAATTACCCAATTATGACCCATACTGACTGGAATCCTTGATAAACAGAAACATAAAATGTATCAATCTACATATTAAGATCAAACATATAGCTTATATATTACAAGGTTTTGTCATTATAGGACTGGCTACATTGCCAAGTCAACACAGCAGGAAGCACAGCAGGATGAATATATCATAAAGGCATCACAGCAGCTGACAAAATATAATTTGAAACAAAGACCTTTGCCTGGATCATCTCACCAAGACAGATATGCCTGTTTCCCTGTGCTCGTCTGGCTCCATTGAACACCGGCACTGTGTTTGACAGACAGCAGGATATTACATATGTGATACAGTGGCATACATGCACCAGCGGGTGTCTTTTGGTGGTTGACGGATACATTTATTAAACTTCTCAGACTTACAGTGCTGAACTAGAATCAGGCCCAGTCTATCTATAGCACTCAGTCATCAGGATCAGAGAAATAAATCAGAGAATCTCATCCGGTAACTCTTACAGAAGGAATGTTTTCACCACCACAGACTAAAAGTGCCACGGCATATTTTACTCCAGGTCTAGGTGTAGCCTACAAGGAATGCTGCCTTGTGTATCTGCCAAACAACACAGATCTCAGTCTTTAGTTGCAATAGAAGCTGAAACAGATACTAACGTTACAGAAGAAACATGACAGGAAATAAAAGGTACAACGCGTTCACCTCAGATCACTACAAGTCTATATTGGTCGACGTGAAATTCTCCTCAAAGAAAACCCCAGGAACAGCAATCCTGTAGAGCAAAAACACTGCTTTGAATTCAAAACGTGTGAACGTACTGCGACGTTATAATATTGTTCACCTGAAGTGCTTAATTTACACATTAAAGCGAGAGAAACTGGGGCATGCTATTTCCAAACCTCATTCTTTACACTACGGCTCTCCTACCGTGACTGAGAGGGGGGTAAAAACAGGTGCTTTTGGAGTTGAAGATGAATCATCGTGCTTGTATCTGGGTTAAAAGCCAGTAGGCCAGTCAGTGACTGCAGAGCTGTAAAGCAAGAGCCCTGGCGCAGAGCCAATTTAGAAATAGTTTGACCAAAATGCTAAAATTATTAATAATGACTAGGAACAAACACTGTACCAAAGATAGCACAAATGGAAAATAACGTATTTATTTATTTATTAGTGACAGTAAGTCATAAAATATGCTTCTAGCTAGCAGGATATTTAATATTGTCTTACTATTTTCTAAGAATTTGTATTAACCAACTTGTTAGAAAGGTTTAAGGCAAGGGTTGCAGGAGTGGACAAGTTATAAAATTTATTAGCTCATCCTTTCACCCAAGTGAAAGCTCCACCATGCTAAAAAAAAGTGCTAGCTAAAAAAAGAGCTAGCTAGCATAATGTAATAACGTACAGATAGCTAGTTTGCTAGTTCAGTACAATGATAATACAGATTAAGGGAAGCAAACAACTCCCTTCGACGTAAGTTTCTAGTGCTCGAGTTTCTGACTTTAAGAAAAAGTCAGCAAGTTGTTGGCCAACGTTTCAGTTCTGAGATGTCTCGCACTTTGTTTTCTTTCGATATGTTTACTGTGAGGTGACTGTTACTTATAGCAGGAATCTTACAGTATGTACTGTATATGGCAGCTTTGTGCTAGGACATTTTAATAAAAAAATGTCTTCTATAGTATAGTATCGTTACATCATCGAGGTGCGTCACATCACTGCGAAGCACATTAATACTAAATAGAGCTACATGCCAAATTAATTTTGTTTTAAGAAAGTCAATAATCAGTAGGGTTTTTCTCATTTTCTAGTTGTTTACACATATCTGTCCACCGGGAATTACGAATAAAAAAACTAATAACACTGACATGTAATCTGCTTGTCCTATGCTAATGATTTGTCGACCTCTGGCTTGTTTTTAGCAGTTTCAGCTTTTCTGAAGACTTGATTTATATGAAATTGAATGAAATCTGTCTCACCTGATGTAAGACCTATATAACGATGGATGTTTCACACTGGAACATTTTGTAAAGCTCAGAAAATAAGGGATTAGCCTTTTTATTTACATTTGCATTGTTGGCCAGACTCTCCTGTTTATACCTAGCTCAGAACTTCTGCTAACTTCCGCTAACTGTTATCAGTGTTAGCATTTTGTCAAAACCATTTTTTTAAGTAAAAGTGAAGCCTGGTGTTTTTCATCTTCTCCCCACTCACACCATCGACAGGTTCGTGTACCACAGCAACACAGGAAGCTCATGTTCACAACCTAACACTGCCGATCAGTGACCAGTTTACACAAGAGCAAGCAAGTGAGGAGGAAGGAAGGAAAAATCATACACATATAGCATATAAACTCAAAGATATTCATTGTCCGAGGGTCCAGTGATTCAAATGGTGGCCATGAACCTATAAAGCACAGATCAGAAGAGTGATATTAATAGTATTAAAAAAGGAAAATATGGAAAAACTTGATTTGAAAGAGGCTGGTAATGATCTCTCTCTCTCTCTCTCTCTCTCTCTGTCTCTCTCTCTGTGTGCGGGTGTGTGTGTGTGTCCACCTGCGTTTAGCGTAGAAAGAACTTCTGTGTAGTTTGTTATAACACAGATGCCGAGGTCTCAAAGGAGTGCAATAGCCTCAGGTTCAATGTTTTGAACAAGAAACTCTTTCTGTTTATCCCTTGTTCTTTCTTTTTCTCTTCCCATTTTTCTCATAGCCTCTGCCGCTAAGTGGAGGCATTATTTTTTGGGTTGTCCATCCATCCGTGCGTCTATCCGAGGTCCCCGTTAGCGTGATATCATAAGAACGAGTGCTTGTATGTTTGTAGGATTAATATCATTGTAACTGATTACATTTTGAAATGGATCCAAACAGGATCAAGGTCACAGCAAGGTCAAATGTCTGAAGTAGTTTTTCTTCAGTACCTTCCTTCCTGTTTGATGTATATGTCTTTTTTTCTCCATTGCACTTATATCTTGTCTTTTCTATTAGTTTTGTTCTCATAAAAATCTGTCTCGTTCACACCATCCATCTGTCTCTGACTCATTTCTAAATGCTGTCTCACACCCACTTTCATATTCAGATGAGCCAGACACAATAGCATAAGCATGCACACCTGAACAAGGTTTATACACACACTCTCGCCTCTGTGCTGTCAGGGGTCCAAGCAAGACAAAACAGCTTTCCGTCTGTGCACTAAAACACACAGCAGGCCACAAACGGCTTTCAAACATCAGACAATGGTAAGGCCTGTGGATTTAGAGAGCATCAATATGAAAAATCCTCTATGAACAGAATGCGTAATAAGCTTGTGCCTGCTTATTGATTTATTTATTTTGTCTCATTTTAACAGAGAATATCCCACTGATTTTCTTTTTTATGCATTATCATGCACACACAAACACACAAATAAGGAGAAAAACAGTGCATAATCAAAATTTGGTTCTAGAAGATTAAGTCCTATACACAATCACAAAGCACAAAGACTACAATATGGTTTTTTGTTGTTGTTGTTGTTCGTTTGGTCTTTTTTTTTTTCTTTTTTTTTTCATTTTAGTGAATGAATACGGCCCTTTGTGAGGAATGAGTTCTTTTAGTTTGGACCAAGATTTGATAACTCATTTTGCACAAAGGGCCATATTCATTCATTCATTCATCTTTAGAAACCGCTTTAGCCTGTTGCACATGATTGCGATGTCTTTCTTGTATCATATCAGCTCTCGGGAGGAGCATTCCTATTAAGTAACTAAAAAACCACCACTGACTGACAGTTTGTCACCCTATACTTCTCATTTGTATATCATTTGTTTATTTTTAACTTGCTTTTACATTACATGAAAGTACATAGTTGACAGCAAAGAAAAAAAACCATGATAAGCTTCTTTCAGTCTGCATTTTCTATCCCCTTTTTCCAGGCTTAAAGACAAGGGCTCGTGTTTAAAGATGATGATTAAGACACTACTGAAAACCCCCATCTCAGATGCTGCATGAACTACACGCAGATCCCACACCCAGAGAACCTGCATAGGATTGACACTGACATATCTTTAACATTGATATATCTTTTGAATTTAAGTCGCCAACTCTTTGTACAGCCCAAAGTAAAAATTTCAATCTTCAATATCCAGAAATGAACTTACAATAAGACAATAATTTAATAATACAGTTGAATACTGTATACTGGAGGAAATGGCAACACCATCTTTTTGTCAAATACAGTATAAATAGCATTTGCAGTGAATACATAAAAATGTCTGCTGCAAAATGGTCGTGTAAAATAGGCAAGATGCAATTTCACAATTTTTGATGACGCTAGCTTCTATCTGGCTGCCGAATCGTAACATGTGTTATAGATGCCCAGGGACTGGGCAGCAAGGCCAAGCTGGCATGGCTGAGCCTATTATAAAATGCAGCAGATTTGAGTCCAGATACACTCAGTCCTGCCAGCAGGCATGAAATACAAACCCTTTAGAGATGATGAGAGACCTCTCTCGTAAAAGTGTGGCCTGGCAAAGAGCCTGTTACAAGACCCAGGCACCCTGAGTATTATTGGTACCTGTAGTACTACTGCCTGGCAATTACAGGCAAGAAAATGTGTGCTCAAAATGTCTTACTGACTCTGTGTAAAAAAAAAAAGAAAAAAAAAAAAGTGTGGGTGTGTGGGCTTACAAAAAAAGAAAATGCACACAATCATTATTGGAGAGATGGAGGAGCTTTCCTCAAGAGCAAAGGCAAACAAGATTAATGGTTCAGAAAATCGTCTGGATGCATAATCTAAACATTATTTTAATGACGCTGAACAGGGTTAGTGTTTCTCTGTAAGCTTCCCTCAGAGACCACCAGCTTTCATTCTCTCGTTCCTTAATTTGAGTCAATTTATCTTCAAGCCGCTTTGATAAGGTGCATCATATCCGATTTAGTAAGGCCTCCGCGAGCCATGAAATGTGTGAGGGAAATTGGGTAATGTAATTATTTTCCAAGCAAATTGAATGAGTTTATGATACAGATCACACCAGGATGAATATCAGTATCAACTATCTATTCCTAATTCGTAAATGATATCAAGGGAAGTGTTTACATGTCAGAATGACTGTCCGTCTGTATCTGGCCTCTCCGATCACATAATGTCATGAAGAATGTTATTCCATTCTTCATAATGTCTCTACACACATTTAATGAGAGGCCATATGACAGGATAAGGGAACTAATTGCAGGTAGAATGTAAAGTTGTGTGTAGGGAAATGAAGAAACGTAGGACCACGCGCAGCACAGGTCTGAGGAATCATTCGAGCCAATCGTTTGGATTTGTTGCTTTCTGTGTCACCTCATGAAATCACCTTAGCTTTCATCTGCATTCAGTCTCTCAAAATTCACATCACACATCATTCTGCTTTGATATAGTAGTTTGATGCTCAAGTTCCTCTACCTCGGTATCATAATCAGAATCACCTTTATTGCCAAGTACCGTGGGTTTACATGTACAAGGAATTTGTCTTGGTGTCCTGGTGCATGGTATAACAGTAAAAATACAAGAAATAAAAAGAATATTAATAAGGAAAACAACTATGAGCATAAATATAGAAGTATAAAAATTTAGGAAAATAAAATAAAAATAGAGACGTTAGCTGTACTTTAGTGCAGGATGTGCGAAAGTGGGCCAGTGCATATGCTCACAGTTTGAGGTAAGAAGGTGCAGTATAGCAGTCTGAGTTATGTGCGTTAATGTAACGCATATGAAAGAGAAAAGTGGGGTTTTTCGTTAATGTAGTGTGTAATGTCCATGGAGACGGATAAGGGACCATGGTGGTTCCTGGTCAATTAAAACAATATTGTTTTAATCTTTTAAGATGTATAAAATTAACTCTGTTTCTTCACCAGGCTTGTCTTGTTTCAGACTGTGAAAGTAATCTGATTCAAATGTTTACATTGCAGTTATTCCACTTAATTGGATAGAAATTGGGATTTGGATTGGCCTCAAATAGTTGACTCTATTCCAATTTAGATATTTACATGAAGATTTTTTTAGGAGGTCCAATATCACGACCATGCAAGCTTTTAATCTGATTAAACTCTCAATCTGTTGATTATCGGATTATGTGGATGCATGTACTGTACATGTAGCTATTGACAACAGAGGAAATGAAGGCTAATGAATGTGACATAATGCTTCACTGTATCACTTGCTACATTTACATGCAGCCTAATAATCCGATAATAATTCAATTAATATCTCGATCAGTTTTATTCCAATTTAGATGTTTACATGCAGTTTTTTAATTTCGATTGAGCAGATTATTATCAGATTATTAGGATGCATTTGCTGTAAATGTATGTAGCAATTTGATAGTAGAGGAAAGAGGTGGTAATTAAGGTGACATAATGAGACATGCCGCTGCAGTCACATGATCTCTGCCCCACAGTCCTGCTCCATCCTATAACCCATCATCCTTTTTAGCAGATCCAGGTCCAATATGGCAACTGGCCGTAATTATGACCGAGCTAGCCATTTCCTATTACCCTGCCTTCTCTAAAATCAATACTTAATTACCTCACAATCCCCCCTTACCTACACACACTCGTTTTTCAGAGAGAGGCTGTCATCCATGATGGAAAGCAGACACTCGCAAACGTAGATAGACACACACCCATGTGTACACACACCACACTACTATTCTCTACTACCTAGACTCAATTCCACATTAACTAAGAGATTACGTTTATGGTAATAAAGGGAGGGAAGTATGTGTGAATGTCGCAACCATCCGTAGGCAAATGGCCCATAACTCAGATCTAATAAGAGCGAGAGGAGGAGGCAAATCCCCTTCTGTTCTCTGATTCATTTCTACCACGCACACATGCACACTGACGTCCTCATTGACTCCACTTACAAAGCTGGCAGTTTGGAAAATAAAGCAAGCAAAGGGGGTGCTTTTACCCGTAAAATATTAATAATCCGGCCACATTAACCGATTGCAAATCAGCTCGTCTGGAAAAGGAGGGAAAGTGGTCATTAGGTAAGCTTTTTTTATTTCTCTGCAGGTCTGCACTAATGTAAGATAGCCTAGTGCGAGACAGATCTGGCTGTAAAAAGAAAAAAAGTTAGATAGACAGAAGCTAATAAAATCCCGTCTTCTAAGAATTTGTCTTGTTTTTCCTCTGTTTTTAGTTTTCCGACTTCCTCTGTGATTGAACACACCAGTGAGAACGATTACAGGACACACTTCAGGAGGGCTGTGCAGAAACACGCAAACACAGCAGCAAGCAATTGTGGTGTATACTAGGACTCCTGTGTCTCCACGTATTAATGTTTCCTCTCCACCGGTTTGCTGTGTCTGATGTCTTTTGAGACAAAATAGACCGAAGATGGAAACCTGGATATCATAATCTGTGTAATGTGCAACTGAGCTCCCTTCATATAGCACTACAGTACTATGAAGATTAATTAATATCTTCAAAGTATGCGAGTTCAAGAGACTCATCTTTTGGAGCAGCTGCAAAAAAAAAAAATCCATATTAAGTGCACATTCTTTTGAAATTTGTTACCTGGACAGCTTTTAACATAAGAGATCATTTTTAGTTGCCACTAAGTAATTAATTTTTTTATCCCACATTATTCTAATGCCATTGAACAGGCTAAGTGTTTCTCTGTACGTTTAAGCCCTGATTTGTGAGAGCTTAGAACAACAACAGAAAGTGTACATTGTGTCCTCTTTTTCCATTATCCTGCATTCACAGGATTCGTCGTGTGAGTATCAGGATCTATCTGTCTGGATTCCCTCCAGGTGAAAGTTCTTACAACTGTGTACTTGGTCTCCGCTTAATCCTATAGTGTTTGCACCACTTTTGACAACAAGATAGCGGATTACAAGAAAGAATGTGTACTGTGAGCAGCGCAGCAATTTTGGGATGTGGAAAGTCATGTAGTGTGCGCTTAGCCTAAGGCCCCGTCCATATGTTTACATTTGAAAACGTGGCTTTTCCACACGAAAACAAGTGTTTGTGTCTCAAAGCTTTTCGAAAAATCCTTCAAATGTCTACAAGTTTCAAAACTCCATTTTCAGTGATTTCATGAGGGCGGGAAAAACGTTTGTTTTTGAAAACGCTGACATCGCACCATTGCAGTTTTGTATGTGTTATGAATGTGCTAGGATTTCGTTTATCATGGCTGTTGACCAAGTTGTTCATTTGTTGTAATGTCTCATTTGATGACGTGTTCGCACCCTCGTGCAGAGGTGCCAGAATATGATAAACGCTGTACTGCTCCTGAATCCACCGCTCCAGCGCTACAAACCATACTGCAAACTGAAATTTTGAAAGACCAAGCAGAACTAGTAGCTAGTGTGACCATTTCCAATCACAGATTACTGTCCTTGAAGACAGCATTTACGCATTTCGCCATCTCTACCTCTCCATACGCATTGTAATAACGTTATTCTTGGGGAATTTGACAACAGTTTATGACCTATTATCACCACCTACAGAGCTGGTGCACTCATGCAAACGTTTTCAAATCTTTTTTTGCGTTTTCGTATGCATGGATTTATTTTTGAAAACAACGTTTTCAAAACTATCTGTATACGTGTGGACAATACGTGTGGAGATATTTTCAAAACCAGTTGTTAAATAAACATGTATACATGTGGGCGGGGCCTGAGACTACACCTGTCAATGCCACGTAGACACAAGTGGTGCGTCACGGGTCTTCAGACAATGAGTCCATCTTTTTTAACATTGGTTTTGTGTTCATTTTACATTTCACTAGCTCCATTTGTCTAGCTACAATGTCTGACAAGAAATTCTAGCTAACAGGTTTTTGGAAGTAGATAATCTCCCCTGCTGAGCTCAGAGGGCCCGAACTCTGCCTGCCAGCAACCCCTGCAGTCTCCCCGAGTCCTGCAGTCTAGCCAGGAGCCGGAGGAGGAATGAAATCATTACGGCAAAGGCTGCAACCCAATCTCATTAAAAGGAAAATAAATGGAGCGCTTTGTTCTCGCGGGTTCCTCGGATCCAGCTTCAACCCCCCCCAGCTCTTTCAGATACACACCGAATAAATCCATATAGATGGGTAGAAAACAGACGGATAGATACCCAGTGCACAAAGTTTCTAAGGAAAGGTGATGCTTCAGATGGACGTCCTTCAGCCAAGTATTTATTTATTTTTGCTTCACAACTTAGAATCTGTATTTATTTCTTAAGTACATCTACTCGTTAGATAGATAGATAGATAGATAGATAGAGACAGACAGACAAAAATTTATCTCTCTGTCACATCAGTATCTCACTGTCAGCACACACACACACGATGATAAAGTGAGAGAGGCAGTGAATAATGTTTTCTTTCAGGTCCTATATCTACAGCCCTTTTGAGCTCATGTTAAGTAGTTTCACCTTTCAGTGCTGTTACTGCAAATGGCAATAAAGCAGGAGACAGAGCAAGAGAGAGAGAGAGAGAGAGAGAGAGAGAGAGCGAAAAGAAAGAGTAAACTCCACAACCCCATCTATTTTCACAAGAGGAGAGACTGAGCGAGAAATAGGCAATTATTCTCCAAGCTCGGGGCAGGAAGGAAAGCAGTCTGCCACCACTTCTGTTGCTTGGAGTTTTAATCAAACACCTTTAGAAAATGACACAGGGAGCAATAAAGCTTCAGACAGAGTCCAAACATCAGTGAGACTTGAGCTCGATTAGCCCTAGCCTGGATAGGACACTCCTGCAGTAAGGCGCATCAAGACCCTAAAAAGTATACGGAGTAATCGATGCTTTCTGCTCCAGTGGCTCCTGGGGGAAAAATCGAGAAGGCTCCAGTTTCTGCTGACAGAGACTACATCGGCGTGTCCCCCCAAGGCTATATTCACCACCGTTTCACACACACAGAGCACGTTCAGATGGTATTTATACACACGCTTTCACGCTGCATCCAACCAGGTCACTTTTAAACCCATGTGATGAAATGGCATTTTTAGAGTTGCGACACAGTGGAGCTCTTGATTGTAAATCTGGCGAGAGGGACAGTCAGTGGCCTGTGAAGAGTATTCAATCTAGGAAGAGAATTTGTGAACTGAACTGTTTACCTGAAGCGATTTGTACTCGAGTTGTGTGTGTGTGTGTGTGTGTGTTTGTAAATCCTGACTTAACAACTTTCATTCTGGATTCATGTACATTTTAACCATTGTATATCACCAACGCATATGCGCGCGCACACACACACACACACACACACACACATACACACACAGACACAAACACACAATGACACACAGATTTGCTGAAATTAGCTTTCCTTATTATCTACTTGACCTGAAAACCACAAAGCGCATTGGGACATGAGCAGAAAGCCACTTACACAGAGCTAAGAGACACAAATACAGTCAGATCACACAAACCAATGAGACACCAAACAAGATGAACTTGAAGAGCTTTGAGTCTCCTGGAATCATCAAAACACACACACACACACACACACACACACCTCTAGACGCCATCTGGATGTCTTCAAACGTGTCTCAAGAGAGAGAAGATCTCTAAGGAGAGACACTTCCTGCACCACAACTCCCAGACGTAGCCTTTAGATCAGAACCCACAGCTCCTGCATTGTGTGTGTGTATATATGTGTGTGTGTGTGTGTGTGTGTGTAGGGGTAAGGGTCTCCAGCTGACACAGTTAGACCGATGTAATCAGCTAGACGTATCTGATTATAAAGCATTACAACAGCCTCTGGCACTGAACAAACAAATAATGGGAACATGAGAAGGGAGTGATTTGTTCATAACCCTACATACAGAGACAGAGATACAGAGAGAGAGAGAGAGAGAGAGAGAGAGAGAGAGAAAGTGAAAGAGAGAGAGAGACCCCATAAATCTCCTTGGGCTGGGCACTGCGAGAGAGGATTAGATAGATTTGCATGCCATTAACAGAAAAAAAGAGAAAAAGAAAGAGTGAGTTGGGCATCTGTAGATCATTATTCACAACAGCAGCAGCAATTACCTCCTCTTCCACCACACACACACACACACACACACACACACAGAGCACTCTCGTTTCTGATTGCCCTTACACCAATTACGCCTGCATTGGCCCGCTCACTTAGCTGAGAGAGATGGATTAGAATGAAAGGACGTACCAACGGTCGCAAACATGCCAGCGCAAGCACACACACACACACACACACATTCATACCTGCCCTATCAAGTGTCCGTTTTTGGCTTTGTTGAAAAAGTTGAAAAGAGAATATAGAGAACAAAAAGTACAAACAAAAAGCTTCCATCAACAGCCACAGACACCTCACAGCATCCACTACGCCTGTGTGTGACAGTGTGCCTGTGTGTGACAGTGTGCCTGTGTGTCGTTTACCCTTTAAAGAAAACTGCGCAGTCGATCCAGGAGGACATATGCGGCTTTAATAAGGATGCCCATTATAATGTCTTTTTGCGGCGTAGAGAAAAGAAAACTGCTTTTGTCTCTTATACAAGCTCGAACACAGACAGACGGGCGTCAACAAACTGTAGAAATGGCTTGGCTGCTTGAAGATCAATCTGGATTTGTTCCTTTTATTCAGTGGTAAGTTATTGTTCACCTTCTTTTCATGTTCTTCAGAACTTCTGTAGCAGTGTAAAGGCATACTGCTTTCGCTTGGAAGACGTGTAGGCATAAGACGCAAGACTAATCAGCAGTAATGGTGTTTCTGCTCAGCTCTTTTTCAGTGAATTTCCAAATAGCAAAAAAAAAAAAAAAGAAATCCTGAGTATGAAATTTTAAAAATTAAACCTAAATAGTGCTTAATACTTCTCCTAAGTGGAAAAGTTAGCATATTAATCAGTGAATCATGATCGTGAAGCTACAGTCTGGGCTAGAAAGAAATCAGCCCCAGCCTCACAGTCATGTGGTGCTGTTACACTTAATTTGTTAATTTGTTAACATCGAATAATTTGATATTGATTCCAAAAATGAAACATTACACTGATTTCTTTTATCTTTGAAAGACAGGGGGCTCATCCCTGCTAACCCATTTATACCAGCTGCCCCGATAGAGAAAACACACACACATATATATATATGTATATATATATATATGTGTGTGTGTGTGTGGTTTTTTTATTTATATATATATATATATATATATATATATATATATATATATATATATAT
>CM040474.1:12542031-12556153 GCA_022758105.1 Pangasianodon gigas
AGTGGCAGTTGTGGCAGTAGTAGTGGCAGTAGCAGTAGTAGCAGTAGTAGTGGCAGTAGCAGTAGTAGCAGTAGTAGTAGCAGTAGTAGTGGTAGTAGTATCAGTAGTAGCAGTAGTAGTGGCAGTAGTAGTGGCAGTAGCAGTAGTGGCAGTAGTAGTGGCAGTAGTATCAGTAGTAGCAGTAGTAGTGGCAGTAGTAGTGGCAGTAGCAGTGGTAGTAGTATCAGTAGTAGCAGTAGTAGTGGCAGTAGCAGTATTAGTGGCAGTAGTAGTGGCAGTAGCAGTATTAGTGGCAGTAGTAGTGGCAGTAGCAGTAGTAGCAGTAGTAGTGGCAGTAGCAGTAGTAGTGGCAGTAGTAGTGGCAGTAGTAGTAGCAGCAGTAGTAGTAGTGGCAGTAGCAGTAGCAGTAGTAGTGGCAGTAGCAGTAGTAGTAGCATTTCCCATTGTCTTAGAAAATGTAATTTACTTCTGTTTAGTTTTTATAAGTTATTATTTTCATATTTGTTGTTTAGAGTGGTTTTGTGGCCTTTTTAAGTTGATTTGTTAATTTATTGCTTAATTAGCACCATAGTTTCTAATCATTTATGCTCCATACCTCCAGTAACTGTAGTGGCAACCCAACGTCTGTCCCACAACCACACTAAGGTCACTTTATAGTGAACATCTTTTGAAGTGTTGCTGTTATGATGTTAGGATGGGGAAGTCTTCATGTGAAATCTAATTCCTAATGCCTCACTACACTGAGTGTAAAAGTCATTCTTCAATATCCCATATAGGACACGTATCTAGGGAATACGGCGCATGGTATACTCTCTCTCTCTTTCTCTCTCTTTCTCTCTCTCTCTCTCTCTCTCTCTCAGGTTCAGATTTACTGGCGTGAATAATTGATTGCAATTACCAACAGTTGCCAAAGCACAGAGTGGAAAAAAGTAAACAAAAAAAAGGGACAATAGTGGTGGTGTTGTTTGCGATAGATAGATAGATAGATAGATAGATAGATAGATAGATAGATAGATAGACAGATAGATAGATAATCCAAATGCATGTTTATACATGTTATACACACAAGTAGGAATATCTATACATACACACATCTGTTCTGTTACACATTTACACCAATAAAGTTCTATCTATCTATCTATCTATCTATCTATCTATCTAATATTTACATGGATTTAGTTTAGGGTTCTACCTTTTTTTCTCAGAGTCTGACAGATTTTTTTTTTTTTTTTCTGACAGTTTGACACATTGGTATTTCTCCTAAACGTATGCGCAATATGTCCTTATTTTCTGTAATTTGGTCTTCAGGTGCTGGCATGTTTATTTTTAGTGTATTGGGGAGGGGATCATTTCTGATGTCTTTGTATATGGTGCATAAGACAAAAGAAAATATTTAGTCTCTATCTGTCCTGTGCTGCAGTGATTACAGACTCTCTCTCTCTCTCTCTCTCTCTCTCTCTCTCTCTCTCGGAAGTAACAGGTTTATTATGTAAAAATCTGCTAATTACTCATATCTGGTGTCGTATTTTACAATTAGGCTGCATCCGCATTGTGCAAGGCTCAGTGATAATTGCTCGTCTCCGAGATGAAGCACGGAAGAAAGAGTGCCAAGAAAACGTCAAACGCAAAAATATGGAAACAGAAACGTGTGCACGGAAAGCACATTATTTTCTGTGATTAGGGGAGCGTGCAGGTTTTCAGCGTCGAGCCTGAAGGAGACATTCAGAAAGGTATCAGCGTTAATTGGCGCTCTCTTCATTAATCCAGCAGCTTATTAAGTGTTGGATGGAAATGAGCTGGAGCGCGCCTGGGCGCGGCGGGATGTGCGCGCTTGTTTGAACTGCGCATGTGCTCACGCACACTCACCCCTCTCCAGTGAGCCCATACAGACCTGCTCCGCTAATTGCGTGTGCATGCTGGATCCATGGCCTAGCATATTATCTCCATCAGGACTGGAGGTAGACATTTGAATTCCAATTGGCCTCTAATTAGCCTGCAAATGCAGAGACATTTCATGACATTTCAGCTCCGTGCGCAGCACACAACACCTCTGCCCCTCCTCTGCTTCTATTCCTTTTTTCCGCCTCCCTCTCTTACCCTTTCTCCACACATCTCCCACACTTTCCATTTTCCTGCAGTTCTCATTTTAAAAGCTTGCTCCATCTTCTGCTTGTTCTCTGGGGTACTGGAACAGATGGTGGACACAAAAGACTCCTCCCAAAGAGACAGGCGCTGGACAGTGGGGGGATAAGTGCATATATGTGTGCGTGTGTGTGTGTGTGTGTGTGTGTTAGATGTGGTTAGAGACCAGCCCTCCTCTGTCCTTTTTTTAGGGTTATCAATAATAGACACCGGATCTCCGCCCCAGCCAGGTTTTTTATGCTCGCACTTCATACATACACGTACCCATAGGACTGTACACTCCCTCGCATCTCTCGTTTATTGTCTATCTCTAAGTATAAAGAGAAAATTCAATCCGAGTGCAATGCTTATTATGTCTCAGAACAGCATCTGAAATCTCTGAAGACCTGGGTCTGAGCAGGTCATTTACAAAATGCTAGTCTGCATAAAAGTACTAATGCATCTTTATTAGCTAGGATAATAAACAAAACTAATTTGCCTTTCAAAAAAAAAAAAAAGAAAAAGAAAAACCCACACAGTTTCAGCAAGATGTTTCAGCAAAAAAATTGCCGCTGCACTCTTAAGAGATTTTTAAATCATTAATTTCTCCTGGACGGTTGATTCCGATTGTATAGGTTGGTGTTTGGGTGAAAGTTTTTAACATGGTGTTAAATTCAAATTTTGCATTAGACTATTTTTTAGACCTTTTGTTAAAAAAAGGAACTGATTTGAGGAGTTTTCAGTATGAGGTTAGCAGACACAGCTGTAATAAATGGGCTAGCAGAGCAAAACCCATACCAAACTCTCTCTTTTAAAGAATACATAAACATTTTTTCCATAGTGTTTTGTCTTTTTGCTGTTAATAAATGGCTTAAAGGAGATTTTTTTTTTACTTTTGTGGAACCAATAACAACAGCACTAGAATAGTAATGAGTAGAGTCTTGGGCTGAATTCCTTCTAGCCCAAACTGTATATCCCTACAGCTTATGGAAGACTGACGTTTTGAATGATTACACTCGGAGAAACTCCCCCTAGATTTATTTAAGCACGCTTCACTGACACATCCATAACACATTGGCAGTAATGACTGAGATAGCGTATGTGAAATCCCATACACGAACAAGTCTTTGGAGAAACTAGACGTAGACAGACTAAGCACACATCATCCAATCGAAGTACACAAAGAGACAAATGACAGGAACATGAGTTTTGGTGAGTTTGAATGAAAAAGCTGTTCATTGTCATGTCTAAGCTTGCTACTTAGACAAGACTTGGCATGTTGCCTACCTGTCTTTCAAGCATCGTGTTCCTGTGTGTATGTGTAATAGTTTTACACTCAACCATAATGTTTTTATAATATTAACACTAAGCTATGGAGAGGTAGTAGATTTTTATAGTCCTCCAATACAATATCGTGACCAGTTCTCCCTGCACAATAGCCAGATATGTATGATATGTGCTATGATAGCTAAATTAGCTAATATTTGTAGCTAATATTGATAGGTTTGGCTATTGGCTATAAATTGATGATAATACGGTTAAGCAAATCACAACTTGGTTACACAAATCCCACTCTTATCTACTGACAAATGTGAGCTAGCCTACTGGCACTTATCTATTTGCTAATGTCAACCACACCATTAATAACCAAACCTACCAGTCCAGCAAATCAAAAATTGTCATGATTATAGTGCTCCAATGTCAATTCTACACAATCTGAGTCAATCTGAGGACCAGACATCTACAGTGGGATTACCTCAGTGTGACTTGTAACTTTTTTTTTTCTCATAGCGTAGTACAATCTATGTAGATAATAGCGTAGGGTAAACAGAGTAGTGGGAAAAGGGTTTTTAATTGCACAAGCACATGGAACATTTCAGTTGTATATTGTATATTGTGCATTTTCATTCTCTTGGATTTAGCAGAAACAAATTTCTCAATCAGAACCCACTTATCACTTGTCATGGCAGCTAGAACCTTATATTTGAAGTGATTTTGTTTGGTGAGTTGTACTCAATTGATTTCAAACTGTGTAGAGCCATAACTCTCTCACAAGCTATCAGAATAAAATGATGAAGATTCACGTACAGATAGATTTGTTGTCTATACAGAACCCAATGTGGATATTGCAAATCATTTTTTTTCAATATCAAGTAGTTTATTACTCTTAATTACATAGTTTCCCTGTATTTTTTCCTTTTTCTTTTTGAGGAAAAAGATTAAGTCCAGAAAGTTCGATGTTTCTGTCTTCCCACTAGGGGAACCCTTAAAGGTTCTATGTAGAATCGTACAACAGAGGGTTTCCCTTTTAGACTGGTTTCCCGGTAAGATCTTTCTATGATGCTAGGAACCTTTTATAATCTGAAGAACCTTTTTTTTTAAAGAACGTACCATTCTGAGAAGGAACGTACATCAGAATTTAATGCTCTTCAGGAAAGTTCCTGAAAGAACTGCTCTTCAGGAAAGTTCTCCTCAAACGACTCATGTAAGAAACATCACTTAGTAAAGTACTGGAATGGCCTATAAAACAGAGAATGGCGATTATTTTCTTCAGTAACTGCTTTAGTCTGGTCAGGGTTGTGGAGGATCCAGAGCCTATCCTGGGTGATGTAAATTGGGAATACACCCTAGATAGGACACTAGTCCATCGCAGATGTACACACATTCACTCATTCATATCTATTCGCCAATCCAGACAGTAATCCAAGCTCAGGATCAACTCAGCCACCTTGGAGTTGTGAGGCTGCAATGTTACCTGCTGCACCACCCGAGAATCCAAAGGGTAAATGGTGAGATCATGTTGATAACATTGTGTTAACATAATAATTTAAACTAATCTAAATATTAATAACTATAGTACTGAGTTTTCCTAATAGGAGTCTGTGGGAATACTAGGTTCAGCCTATGTACACAATAATATTCATGTCACTATTCCCTACAGCGCTGTACACCTCTACACCAACAATCAGACCTACACGGGCGTGCTTGAAGTTTGCATTTTTGCCAAAAGTACATATATAAATCATAAATCTTGAAGAAATAGCACATAGGTTGGATATTTTAATGAATGCTGCTGGTGCCAGTAGTGGATTTCAGGGCTGCGTCATTGTGAAAGAAAATTATAAATGCACATTGTGGATTGTGATTATGATTGAGACTATGATTGAAATTTATAATTGCAAGCGTGCGAATGCAATTAGGAAGTGCTGTGATTCATCAGAGTAGAATGCCTTCTGTTCTGTATTTCTCTAGTGTTTGACTCACACCATTTTGATGAAATGGGCATATGAATAACAGGAACGCATTAACTGCACCCTTAGACCATTAGCTAATTACAAAAGCCTTACATTAATTTACTGTAATTGTGTAGCAGCACTGCACTTCTATAAAAAAGCTATTTACAACCGCACTGTGAGCTATCTGCATTTATTCAGATCAATAATGAGATGGTAACAAGCATTTGTACCCCTGTAGTCTTGTTTTACTGGAGATCATTTAAAATCATGCTATAATAATAATAATAATAATAATAATATAAGTATAAGTATAAGTATATTTTTCTTCTTATTATTATTATTACTATACCTGTTTTTGGCACTTTTCTTACACCAAAGAACTATGAATACACACAGTATATCCAGGTTGCTCAGACAGAATAACATCTGTTTGATGAAAAGTGGATGAAACAACGCACAGCATTCGATTTATGCCGACAGTGAAGGCTATGAGAGACAGGTTGGGGTGAAATCGCTGTAGCATTATGTGAAGAGGGTTTTTTTTTTTTTTTTTTTTTTGGACCTGAGCTATGAAAAATATGGGGTTGTTGCAGGTGCTGTCTTGGATGAGCGAATTTCTACGTTTTGGAGCTACGGAGAAGAAAAATCTGCCACGCGTGGAGGACAGCTAGGTATGAAGGATGGTGGGCAGACTGGTGTCAGAGGAGATGAGAGTGCAAGTAGGAGGGTTTGAATGAAGAAATTCACCCTGCTATGCAGAAAAAAAGACTACTGAGCGCTTTGTAACTGATAAGGAGTATTTCGAACGAAGCGAACTAAGTTCAATAAGTCTTTCTCTTTAAATGAAGTGAGAGATTTTTTTTTTTTAAACAGAGCTTGTCCGACTAGTATCCAGACACAGTTACTGTATCAGAATATATAACTGTCAGGATTTGGAGGTAAACACACTTATCACACACTGTTTCTTTTGTCGAGCCTCAACTCAGTCATACTCTCCTGCACTCTACTGAGAAGTCCAAATATTTCGAAGAGCTTTCAAAATTTATATCATTGAAATGTCTGCAAAACACTCTATTTCTGTCTCAAAGGCTTAATTGATTTAAATACAGGAGTTAGCATCCCATGTTTGTCCGTTCTCCAACAAAATGATTAAACGAAGTGGCACAGCAGGTCGATTTAGAGCCTTATAGATTCAGGATCTGAGCTGTTTGTGTGGAATTTTGTATGTTCTCACCCAGTCCCTCTAGGTCTCCTCCAGGCTCTCCGGTTTCTTCCTACCTCCCAAAAACCCAGAAAGTGGATTGGCTATTCTAAATTGTTAGAAGATTTTTGTGTGTGTGCGCTCTATGATAGATTGGCTCCAGATCAGCCGTGACTTTCATCTTGGTCGGAGTCACGGTGGATCCGGAGTCTATCCTGGGAACACTGGGCGCGAGGGAGAAATAAACAGCAGTCCATTACAGGGCACCATTCACTCAAACACACACACACACATTCACACCTAGGGGCAATTTAGATTTGTCAATCCACCTACTGGCATGTTTTTGGGAGGTGAGAGGAAACTAGAGAAACCCATACACACACAGGAGAGCATGCAAAACTTCACATAGACGGTAACCTGAGATCAGGATGAGACCTGGGACCCTGGAGCTGTGAAGCGAATACGATACACCACAGTGCCACCCAGAGTTATCAAAATACTATTTAAAAAAAAAAAATCTTCTGATTCTTTCTTGGCAAAAATATATGAAAGAGTAAAGCTTCAAAATGATCTAATCATTTGGATCTACTGTGTTGACTGAAAGAATGCATTTTACAATTTTAAATAATGGCATTTGCCTATAAAACTGTGTGAAATTGTACTACATTATCGTTACCATGATGCCTCCACCACACCAGATTTAAACTGCCCTTGAATTCAAAATGGGAGTTTCAGAGCTTTTTCTGCCTTTTCCTTAGTTTTATGGCCACCAATATGCAATAATATATTTGGAAAAAAACACAAAAAATAGTTTTGCAGGTATTCTTGTTTTATTTATAGTTCATCCCTTCTGGGAAAACATTTTGATGACATATTTGTTTTTGGTGGTGAGTCTTCCCACACACTATTTCCATTTCCAAGCTTGGCTGAGAAAAAGTGGTTGGAGTTTATTCATTTTGAAGATGGAGGAATTGGTACAAGGTTGAGGTTCTCGGTGAAGTGTTTTACCAAATGGGACTCTTCAAATCTGGAATATACCGCATCCTCAGACTGAGCGAGAACGCGATTCTATCTCCTAACACCATCAGGGCTTCTTCATCAGTAAGAGGAGGTAAAAGCCTCTCCTTCATCTCTTCTCTGTTGTCCATATTCAGCTACTAGGTTACTGTTTAGAATCGGAGGAGGTGTGGCTAGTTGTTGTTGGGTAAGTTAGTCAAGAAGTTCCCAATGTTACTCTGACTTCCTGGTTCAAAAGGAAGTATATCAACATAGAGAATCAAATCACAGCTAAGAAGCAATTTCATGGGGACTTGCCAAATCCACCTGCCAAATATAAAAAAATATAATATTTAAATATCATGTTTGCACACCAGTTGCTTTTTTTCTTCAAATCTTCAACAGTATACAGTATGTTTCATTCAATTAGCAGCTCATCAATTGACAGCTCGTTAAACAAAGGTAATAATAGTCTCTTAAGGATCAATGTCTGATATTGATTCAACACACTCCTATTTGCATTGTGTTAGTGTAGCTACATTTTTTTTTTTTTTTTGCTTATGTTGTACTTAGAAATGTATGACAAAATTTATTTGTTAGTGATAACTTTTTATTTGTTAAAATTTATTTGTTAGTGATAACTGGACACACTTTTGAAGTCTAATTCTCATCTGTAAAACTTATAGCCGTGAGTTGGTGTGCAGTTGTTAAAGTGGGTCAGAGCATTGCAAAAACCCAAAGCTCTCCAAAGCTTTCTGCAGCTGTCGCCTCAATCCTGCTGTCCCCAGACCCATTTTTCATTTTTAATGGTGTCTCTCGGACTGCAGGGTATGTTTTTTGTGGAAATGTGTGTTTGGGCTACCCTGTGGATTTACAAGTTCTGACCTCAAGGATTTGTCATACCTGCTCTCGGGCCTCACACCATGACCTTTCAGCTTCCGGATCATCTCTAGGCAGGTCGAATCAATCTTTGTTTACATTGCACGCTATGGAGAGAGATGGGAAAAAAAGGTGTCTCGCATACACACATTCTCACAGACACACATGCACACGACACACATGGCCATACAAATAGGTAGAACCAAGAAGATATGAGATTATACAAACACACTTATGGGAGCTATAGGTAGCCTACACATATTGGCACAGACGCACACACACACACAAACTTAAAAAGTAATAGAAATTTGCCCAAAAATTCTAAAAATTTATAGGAATCCTATCAAGTGAATGTATTTGTGTATGGAAATAGCATATGAAATAAGTTGATTTCATAAATATGAGCAAATAGGAGATAAAATATTATAGGATAATCATAACATATTATTACATAACCTATTATTATAACATATTATTGGCAACCAGAATATTTTAGCAATAAAATCAGTGTTCTAAGCTAGTCAGATAGCTAACCTAGATAATGTTAGTAATGCAAATATATACAGAACTGTGTTTGTTATGGTATCATTTGATATTCCAGGCTACTGTTAAATAAATATGACAATGCCATTCGGGATTCCGATAACTAAAACGCCACTCATGTAAAGCTGTAACAAAGTTAAGCTAGTTTACAAGAAGTTAACTAGCCAGCTACAGTATATATGCAGTAATTTTATCTTCATTAAAGTATAATATAGTTGTATAGTACCAGTAGTCAATGCCTTTTTTTTGTAGGTCTTTTTATAGTTTATTGGGATAACAACATGTTAAACTATTTATTATCCAACATATACTATTTGGTTTAAAATTATTCGTTCAGGGGAATATGTCCTTAACTTTTTCATACTGGTTGGCTTCCTGTGAAAAAAAAGACCATGTACAGTATACCAGCAATCAACTGGCGGACTGCGGTCTAGATGCAGATCCAGCAAAATAAATCAGAAAATTAAACCAAGCACTTGAAAAATACTGTAGCAGAACCGATCAATGTGTGGGGTAAAAAAAAAAAACAGCATGGTCATTGTTCATTAAGTTTTCTAAATATAAACCATTGCTGCTACGGTAGCAGATTCTTTGTTGTGGTTTATCCAATCACATGCATTTATGCAAATTATTTAGCTGAAGGCAACTCATCAAGAAAAGGAAGTGTTTTCACAGACTTTCATAGATGAACTATCTCTGGTGTAATTTGTGAACTAATGATATGGCATTTTTAAAGTAGACAATGAAAACAGAATGTTTAAAGATGATTGGACGGAGAAGTACGCATTTATTCTCCACTTCAAGTGCAAAACAGATGTCTTACCTGAGTCATGTGAAGTACCACTGTGAAACAAAACAATCGTTTTAAATGGATATGGATATGTCTTATTTATAGCCATGAACTAAACACTAATGGTCAAGCATTTAATTGTGGAATTTTATTTAGCTGGATATTCAGAAAGTTTAGTTGAAAAGCCATAATATACACCATGTATATGATGTAAAGAATACTTTGCTCTTGGTCTAATCTAGGGCTACATTAACTGTGACACTCTAGCCTTGACTGAACCTTAAATGAAGTTTCCCTGTCTGATAAGCGTCATATAGCTGGCGCTGCCGATGGATTGAATCTAAAATTTTAAATCAGTTCAGACAGGTTTGATCTTTACCATATCGGCTTGTTATTCCATTTCTGCCCTATAAGAAAGAATCCCACAGGGCTAATGCCCTTTTCCTGAAAGGTCATTCGTGCTGCACATTTTTTGATGGATTGAATGCTGAAAGATCTCTTCAAAAGAACTGGATTAAAATAGCAATTTAGGACATTGATTCCATGCAGGAGTGTTAGTTCCACATCAAGAGGCATCAACAGCTCTGAGCACCGTTTACTAATGTCTAATGTTGTTTGTTTATGCCCTAAGGAAAGAAACATGCTATTCATTGAAGTGTGCACAGGTATTTGTTCCAATCCCTTACAAACACCACCTGACTTCACTAATAAGATCTCCTACTCAACCACGAAGAAAGCTTATTTAGTGAAACTGGAGGTTGTGCTGCTGCTATGGTGGCTGAGGAGCCCTGTATTTTAGTATTATAGGCTCCAATAATCTGTCCAATACCCGGAAATGTTGCTATTTCATCATATATAAAAAGCTAACGCAATTCAGTTATTCAGTTACTTCTTAAACAAGAAGTAAAATATTGATAAATAAAATATGCTTATAGATGTGTTCCTGAAATCAGTAGCAATGATGCCACATAATGCATAGAGGACTGCAGTAATATCAGGTATTGGCTGTTAAGAGACAAGTAAGAAATAAACAACTGTGTTGTCTTTTACCACCCAAAGTGTTTTATTGCTCTTATAACACAGTATTTTACAATTATTAATTTTTTATTCTTTATTAAAGAACATCAAGTTGTACATGTTATCCATTCATTGTTACATTTAATGTTGTGGAACTTCCATGAAACAAATTAGTTCCTGTTATCACTTAGGTTATAGTAGCTCTAAACAGACATTTAGCCTCTCTTTTTTCCTCTCTTGAGGTTAATAAGACAAAAATACAGCTTGTTACAGATAAACTGTAAAGTGCAGGGTCCTCCGTCGTGAAGCCTTTCGCATTGTAGAAAACTTAATATTACAGCTTTACCTCTGATTGTTACAAAGCACTGACGCTGGAGACTTCTTCCATAAATGTGACATAAACATTTCTTTACAGAAACTAAACAACAATAATAACATATTTACTGTATATACACTACATGGCCAAAAATAATGTGAACACTTGACTATCACACAAATTTGTGGTTCTTCCCCAAACTGTTGCCACAAAGTTGGAAGCACACAACTGACATCAAATGACACCAATTAACGCCGTAGCAGGAGAATTTATGTTATCATTTAACTTAAACATATTAGAACAGTTTCAAAAAAGGGTCCCTGGAGGACTAGTGGTTGGGCCACAGTGCTCTCACTGCTGCGGCCCGGGTTCAATTCCCGGCCAGAGAACCGACCCCAGCCACTGGGGGTTGCATGCAGCAGTGCGCTCTCAGTGCTGGTCCCAAGCCTGGATAAGAATTGGGGAGGGTTGTGTAGGAAGGGCATCCGGCGTAAAAGCTGTGCCAAATCAAATATGCAGACCAGTGATCCGCTGTAGTGACCCCTAACAGGAGCAGCAGAACAGTTTGAAAACAATGCAAAATCTGTCTGAAGAGAATATACAAATATATTGGATTTGAATTTTATACAAAGTCTTTTTTTTCTAAATGCTAACTGGTAAAAATAGTCTCAGCTTTAAAATAATGTGTGTCTGGACCTGTGAGATACGTACTGTAGCGCTGCATTCGACTTGCCTGGTCAGTGGTAATTCGCAGGTCAGAATGGCATCATTTTTACCTCTGCAATTTTAACATACAATATAGAAAAAAGCATGGATGCCTCCATGTTTGTGTTTTGTTAGCAACAAGATGGCCAGCTAACTGTGATTTGTATTGAACTGTACAGTATAGTCAATGTTTTATACATCACTGTAGAGTACAGTGTAACTCATTTAAAGGTAAAAAGTGCTACTTTGTTTGCTTCTGATGCTGCGAGCAGCCATGTTGATGTGACATCACTCCGTAAACGGAGAAGGAACTCGCAGTTGAGAAGGAACTCGTAGTTGAAAAGACTACCCCAAGTTGACGAGTAGGAATTTTAAGTTGGGAGGTGTTTTCTTGGGATTTTACTGGTTGGAGGTTGGGAATTACAAGCTGTGACCTCAAGTTGAATGTAGCATAAGACTGGAACTGGGGACACGTCCTGGAAGTTTAGTTAAAGAAGGCGTTAAAGAAAATCAAAAAAAAAAAAAAAAATTATACTGTGATGTGTCATTGATAATCATACCACTTTTTTTTCCTACTTCTCCACCCCTAGTTGAGGCTTATCCTCATTTAGAGACATTGATATATTAAGAAACACTAAATCACATGGGCCCTTGAAACATTTCCTGCTTATATTATATAGCCATTGGGGGAATTTATAGAGCTGTTATCAAGAGTAATTTTTACATCGCACTGCACATGTTCACCATTAGCAGAATAAAAATGAGAACAAACCGGTGAAGCAAATGAGGAAGATCTAAACAGCAGGAGGGCAAAAGAACAGGAGGACTGTGGGTACAATCTAAATGGGAGCATGAAAGTGAAATGCCTTACTCAATAAAATCCTCATTTAAGTGTATGTGCTTTCCCTCTCTGTCTAAAACACACACACACACACACACACATGCACACAGTAGCCCTTAGGGGATAAGTTTGCTATTATGTAGTGGTGTATCATGTGTTCATTTGTCTTCTTCCAGAGCTGAACATTACCACAATCTATCACTCACCCAGTAGCAAATACTGTGGAATACACACAATATATCACACAATATAGATTCCACATAATCAACATCTGACACATAACACTGCCTTTGTATACTATACACACACTCCATTTGGACTGCACACAATAAAACAAATGATCCACTACATGGATTCCTATCATTGACAGATTAGGTTCTCTACATACACACACCTCATAGCACATAAATCAATCAGTCTACACACACCAACAACGATTGGTATTCACTACACAGAATATATGAACCAGAGTCTAATGACATCATTCATCATTATGGATTGGACTGGACTGAAAACTTAATTTCTCACTAAGGCAAACTGCATGAATTTTCACACTTTTTTAAATTTAGTCATAGTATTAGTCTTTGGACAAAAAAATGTCCTTTAAATTTCAGTCTTTTGTCATGTCGTGTTTATTTAAGTCTCTAAATGGAATACAGCTTTAGTTATTGAAAAGAGTTTATTAACAATTATTTTGCACATAGAAAAGTAAAGCTTCTTTCTCTGTTTAATGTTTTCATCAAAGTGCAGCAAGCCTGAGGACCTGTAATGTCATTCTGCACTCCATCAAAGTCCAGATTGCGCCCTAACACAATGCTCCATCTGTGCTTCATTCAAGAAGAAAAAAATTATGCTGTTTTATTTCTCAACCTGCACAAAACAATCTGTTTTGAAGCAATCTGGAGCACAGGTCACAAAATGTAAAGCTGATGTTCTCAAATACTTATGAAATACTTCTGTTCGTGGATCCAAGAAAGTGCTAATTTCACAGAGGGATTTTATTTCATTCATTTATTCATCAGTAACTGCTTTATCCTTGTCAGGGTTGCAGTAGATCTGGAGTCTATCCCGGTTGTACTGCACATGAGATGGGAATACACCTTGGCTTGGAAGCCAGTCCATCGCAGGGCAGCATACACACGCGTTCAGACATAACAGTGATTTACTGTAGCAAGTTCACCTACCAGCATGTTTTTGAGAGGAAACTGGAAAACTCAGAGGAAATGCACACAGACAATAACCCGAGTTCAGGATAGAACAGTAACCCTGGACCTGGGACACAGCAACGCTACCTACTGTGGCTTTTAGTGCTCTGATCATCACAAATGTATTTTTTGTTTATCATATTTAGCCAATGATCATTTAAAATTAAAAGTGTTTTAAATATAAAATTAAAAGTAGTGCAGACTGTTGTCATGTCTTATATATATACATATATATATATATATATATATATATATATATATATATATATATA
>CM040474.1:12556253-12567733 GCA_022758105.1 Pangasianodon gigas
ATATATATATATATATATATATATATATATATATATATATATATAGATAGATATAGATATATATATATAGATAGATAGATAGATAGATTATATTATATTAGACTGTTATTTGCACATGATTGCTATTTGCACGTCTGCATTTTATCCACTGTATTATCTCAACTAACTGCACCATAATTCTTATTTATTCCATTTAACTTAATTGCCATTTGGATTACTGGTATGCATCATATTGTTTACCACTGTACACTGTACACTGTTACCTTATTGCACCATAACCTTGTTACCTCATTCAAACTTATTTGCTATTTGCACTACTGGTTGGATGCTAACTGCATCTCTGTACTCGTACTCTGACAATGACAATAAAGTTGAACCTAACCTAATATATATATATATATATATATATATATATATATATATATATATATATATATATATAGTGTATATATATATACCTTCTGACCTTCTTGCTCATGTTTTTTTGCCTTTTTTTCTGTAAAAGCATTACTTGCAACTGCAGCTGTCAGTTGTTTGCCTTTTTGCCAATATTGTTGACAAAATTTAGCTGTGCTTTATTGTAACATTTAAGCATTTTATACTACATAAAACCCAACCCAGCAGTACACCATACACAATATACAGCTCTATTGCTTATTTGTGAAGTTATTTAACCGGTAACCTACTTAATTTCTGACAATTCACCACACACAACATACAAACTTAAGCAAAGTCTGGCCATTCTCCTCTGACGTGACAAGCAGTCACATCACAGGCTCCAAAGCCTGGATTCACTAGTGTGTCACATCACATAGTGTGTTCTCTAACGCCTACATCAGACCGGCAGTCGAACCGCCCAAAACATGACATTACATAATTTTACTTTTACTTCTCTTAAGGCTGGCAAAAGTCTGTGAGAAAACATGATGCAAAAACAAAAAGCAAAGCCATACAGTGATTATAATATTCTATTGTACAAATGTCTGCATGACTACTTACGTCTGACTTCCATCTGACTATTATTATTATTATTATTATTAGTAGTAGTAGTAGTAGTAGTAGTAGTATTAGTATCCAAGAAGAATGGAATATGAACTTATGTTACTGTGACTGTTTTGTAGTGGACTGAGACATTTCGCTGCTCTGCATGACCTCATCTTCGGGCCGCAGTTAAATTTGTTCAAGCGGAAAGTTCGCCAAATGGAAGCACTCAGCAGAAATGGTAAAGTCACGGATCACTGCTTAGCCTACAAGTTAGCATTGTTACCAGAACATCAGGTGGATCTCTGTCCGATAATAACTCAGCCTTAAGACAGTAGCTTTGTGTGGTGTGACTGATTAAAGTGCATGGATATTATTATTATTATTATTATTATTATTATGTAACTGCTTTATGATGGTCAGGGTGGCGGTGGATCCAGAACCTATAACTAGAAAACACTGGGTGTGAAACAGGAAAACACCCTAGATGGGATGGCAATCCAGCACAGGGCACGATTTTCACATTTACACACACACACACACACACACACACACACACCTCTTTATCTTTCCAGTTTCAGTGAGCCTGTGCCCACTGTAGCTTCAAATTCCTGTTCTTGGCTGACAGGATTGGACCCCGATGTGGTCTTCTGCTGTTGTACCCCATCCGCCATGTTTGACCTGCTATGCATTCTCAGAGGGTTTCTGCTCAACATGGCTGCAGAGGTTATTTGAGTTACCGTAGCCTTCCTGTCAGCTTGAACCAGTCTGGCCATTCTATTCTGGCCTCTCTCATCAACAAGGTGTTTCTGCCTACAGAAATACCCCTCAGTGCGTGTTATTTTTGGTTTTTGCACCATTCTGTCTAAACTCAAGAGAATGTTATGTATGAAAATCTGTAGTTTCTGAAATATTCAGACCGACCGATCTGGCACCAACAACCATGCCACGGTCAAAGTCAGATCAGATTCTTTGCCATTCTGATTTTAACTGGCACTCTTGACCTGCATCTTCTTCTGCCACACGATAGGCTGATTGGATAATTGCATGAATGATAAGGTGATACAATTTTTGGCTACTAGATGTGGAGTGGGGAGATAAAGCAGAGGGGGATGGGAAAAAGTTTACTATTTGTGTATATTGTGCTTTTACGTTAGTCAGTATGAATAAATACTTCATACCATGGGTTGTGCTACACCTGTCTCAACCGAACAGCTTAATCATGCTTCAGGTCTTTGACTACCAAGTCAATACACCTTCAGTGAGAATTTAAGGCTGTGTTCCAAACAGCATATTATGCACTAAATACTATGCGTAAATAGTAATGACATCAGTGTTGTTCTTCTGACATGCTACTTATAACAGTAGTGTGCAGTTTGGGATGCAACCCAAGCACTGATAACTGAGAATATAAGTTATGATAAATAAAGTTAAGCTAAAACATACAAAAAAGAAGTCAGAAATTTAATCAGTGAATAAAATGCACATACCATTGGCAATACACTATACACCATACATACTGTAACTAGTAATTTACTAGCAAACTGTCATTATTTCCTTAGATAAAACAGCTTTGCAAATGGGTAACAAGACAAATTCCACAACAAGAATAAATAAGATGATTATATGATACACAATATGGCTAAAGGTTTTTGGACACCTGACCATCACACCCATATGTGGTTCTTCCTCAAACTGTTGCTACAAAGTTGGAAGCACACCATTGTCTAGAATGTCTTTGTATGCTGTAGCTTTGCAATTTCCCTTCACGGGAACTAAGAGGCCCAAACCTGTTCCAGTATGACAATGCCCCTGTGCACAAAGCGAGCTCCACGAAGATATGGTTAGTCAAGGTTGAAGTGGAAGAACTCCAGTGGCCTACACAGAGCACTGACTTCAACCCCACTGAACACCTTTGGGATGAATTGGTATGCCGACTACACCCAAGGTCTTCTTGCCCAACATTCGTGCCTGACTTCACTAATGGTCTTGTGGCTGAATGAGCATAAATTCCCACAAGCAAATTCTAGTGGAAAGCATTCTGAGAAGAGTGGAGGTTATTAAAACAGCAAAGGAGGGACTAAATCTAGAATGGGATGTTCAAAAGCACGTATGGGTGTGATGTTCAGGTGTGTAGTGTATACAGTATTATTCACTATTCTCTCACCATCATAACTAAACTCATTTTCCTATTGTTGATTATATTGGATCTTCCTGTTTGGCTGCGTGTAACCTTGTAGTCAGACATTATTCATGCCTAAAATATGGATGCGGTGATGTTTGATGTATTTGAGAAGGCATATGATATCTGCATACAAATTTCCTGCCAAGTCTAACCATTTTTTCCCCCTGAACTTTCCTCTTATAGATCACATTTTATTAATTCTAACTGTCATTAGATTGTAGCTGAGGTTTTATAGGCTTGCTTGTTTTTGAGTTATTGTTGATTCATGTGAGCAGGGAAATAGATTAATAACTATAATAACTTAATATTCAAATATGATGACTGTGATTTCCACCTTGCTTATAGTGTACTTTTGTCCCCTAACTTAAACATGTTTATTTCATATTTAACAACAACAATAATAATAATAATAATAATAATAATAATAATGATAATAACATACTGTAACTTTTTATAGTATGCCTATCTTTGTTGACTTGCAATCTTGACATCAGATTTGTCTAAAAATACATTTCATTCAATATGCATGCATCTTAACAGTGTTAATTGCTGTCATTTCTTAACAACCAGCAACTGATCCTGACTCAATTAGTACAGACCTCTTCAAGGCTTTACAATTAAAAGTTCACTCCCTGTTGATCCTTCTGCTGCTGCTGCTGTCAGTGTGTCCCAGAATAGCTCTGAATGAGCAATGTTTATCGAATAGCTATTAGCTGATTAATGAGTCATCTTCCAGCGCTGCCTCTAGGGATGTGTTTGTATGCTAATCGTTGAATGACAGTTCACACTGGGGAGAAGCACACTTTCATGTGCACTCATAAAATGATCTGTAACTTCTAGCAGCAAGATTGATATATTATATCCTCTTTGTGAGAGATAGACACGAGACTCACAGCTTGAGCATGGATGCAATATTGTAGTAGGCACATGCACACACACACACACACACACACACACAGAGAGAGAGAATAGGCAGAATACAATCTATGCCCAAAGGTGTCTAAAAGAGCTGACGGTGATACAGCACAACTCTGTTTCCACCAACTGACTAGAAAAAAGTGCACTAGCTGTAGGAAGAACAGAAAGAACCACAAGTCAACATAGTGGGGGGAAATTAGTATTGAAATATGTCACAAACACTAGTCATGAAGCAGTTATGCATGTGTCCAACAACAGCCATTCCAAATTGAAATGATGATTTGTTTACTACAAAGCGCCCTTCAAAACAGGAGGAAACAACCAATGGACACTTTGTTCATGATTTTATTCCTTCGCAATGTGTTTACACTGAATGACAAAAAGCTGCAGCAATAGGTGGGCTTACCTATAAGCTAAGAGTAGGTTAATGCGAAAAAAATGATAAGGAGTAATTTTCCTTTTCTCTGGTTTCCTCCTACCTCCCAAAAACATGTCAGTAGGTGAACTGGCTATGCTAAATTGCCCCTAGGTGTGAACGAGTGTGTGAATGTGTGTATGTGTGTGTGTATGTGTGTACTGTATGGTGCCCTGTGAAGGACTGGTGGTTTTTGAAGATGAATGAATGAACGAATGAACGAATAACCTAAACTGAATAGATCAGCTGAAAATAGTGCGTTTTGATACAGGTTAGTTTATATGTTTTTATTTTTAACTCAGATAAAAGCTCATAGCTTTTCCATTTATATTTGTCTCCATCTTTAAATTTACAAAATCAGACTAAATGGACAGCCGATCTTAAATTTAATTGGTAGCAATGTGATTGTGTAAAATTATTATTATTATTATTATTATTATTATTAATTTGTTTACATAGTTGTGCATTAGTAAAACAATTACCCAACTAATTAGGTGTTGGTAAAACTAATTAACCAACACCTAATTAATGTAATGCCTACACCTAAATCAAACCCTAACCTTAACCTCAGTAACCTAAAGGAAACTTTTTTTTTTTTTTTTTTTTAAATAAAAGATGAATTTTTTGGAGAAAAAAGCACAACCAAATGTCCCGACAAGGTTAAAAATGTCAGATATTCCTATTCTTGTGGGGACATTTAGACAAACATGAACACACACACACACACACACACACACAAACACATTCCTCTAAAGCAGGCGGAAAAATGAAGACATTTATCAGTGTGGTAGCAGAGCCGCAATTAATATTGCATATTCTAAAATTAAGCATATTAAATGTATAAATGTAATTAAAGCCCTTGACTAATTTTTCAGGATGAATTAAGTCTTAAGATACGTTCACCAAAACAATTAGTCTGGAGTGGTTCACTACTACTACTACTACTACTACTGATCACATGTATGTCATTCTGTTACATTCCACTACTTAGCTTGTGTGTGTGTGTGTGCGTGTGCGCGCGTGTGTATATGTATATGTTCTTAAAAATGAATATGAAGCATATACAATATGTGTAACTTCTTGAATTACATATAGCTTTGAAAATGTGAAGCAAATGTGAGTAAACCATTTATTTGGATATTTTGATATATCCAGCTCCAATATTGTGGCAGTGGGGGCGGGGTTTAGCAGTGTTTGTGAATGGAGGGTGGAGTCTTGGAGAAAGGAGTGGGATGTAATGAATAAGTGTCCGACTGTCTGTAATTAACGATGCGCTATTTTTACTCTTTGTGTCTCGCAGTGAGTGAGAGATGCCGAGCAACTTCTCCTGACAGCGTTCTGCTGAGCCTGTGTGTGTGTGTGTGTGTGTGTGTGTGTGTGTGTAAGGTTATTGTTTTTGTTTAAAATGCATATTTCAGTTAAAAAGCCTGTGCTGAAAGGCCGAGCAGGAAATAACCCACAAATAAATCAACACCACACTCTCACACCTGCCTCCTGAGTCCTAACTTTTCCCAACCTCATCAAAGCTGTAACAATTATATATTTAATAACTTTAAAATGATATGCATTTGGATAATGGATATCAACTGAATTAACTGTTGAAATAAAAACAGGCATCGCTTATTAATTTAACAGGCTTTCTTTTCTTTGACTCAACATATGCTGGCAGGTGTAGCTATTCATTCATTCATTCATTCATCTGTGATCACTGTGGTTCCAGAGTTCTGTGTCACCCCTAACCGCCAGGAACGAAATATCACCTGGACACCTTCTTGTGTGTGTGTGTGTGTGTGTGTGTGAGTGTGTGCTCGCATGCCAAGAAATTCCAACAAAGTTGCGTTAGTGACCATATGACCATATTTTTGGATAATGTCAGAAGATCATGAAGAAGTGGCAATCATGCAGCATTCATATCTATCTGGGGCAGAAAAAAAAAACAGAAAAAGTAAAAGGCAGTAGAGGAGAAATTGACCCAAATCACTGGTAAAATCACTGGAGTTAGTCAATTTGTGTGCTTTCTAGCTTCTGGTTGTTGATGTAATTGAAATGGAAATAGTGAAAATCACCGCTCAAGTGGTCAAAATATCAATCACATGGTAATCCTGCATTTAGAGGGAAACGACTGAAGGTGTTTCTGCATAAACATTCAAGTGCTCTTGAAAGAATGGTTGAATTTTTCATTTCTTCAAATTTAGTTGGACAAGTTGGGAAGACAAACATGAGGTGGCTATAGCATACATTCAACAAGTTAAACTATCTTAGTCAAGAACACTTACAAGTTGGCTTACCATGCTGTCATAATAGTCTGACTTGCATGGAAAAAGAACAGTTGTATGGATTTGTTACAAATTATAGTTTATAACTTTGGAAAACCTGGTTTGAATATTGTCTTACAAGTTAAATGCTGCATTGCTTGAATGGAGTGTATACTGTACAACAAGTGATTTTATTGGCATACTGAAAGACTTGATCACTGAACGTGGTGGCAGAAATCATATGACATTTACATTTATGGCATTTGGCAGACGCCCTTAGGGTTAAGGCCCCGCTCAAGGGCCCAGCAGTGGCAGCTTGGTGGTGCTGGGATTTGAACTCACGACTGGATTTTAGTCAATTTGTGTGCTTTCTAGCTTCTGGTTGTTGATGTAATTGAAATGGAAATATGACAATGTGCTCATACTGTACAAATAACCAGGTGTACACTCTATCGCCAAAAGTAGGTGTTGAAACATCCCATTATGGATTTAGTCCCCCTTTGCTGTTATAATAGCCTCCAATTTTCTGGGAAGGCTTTTCACTAGATTATGGAGTGTGGCTGTGGGGATTTGTTCCCACAAGAGCATTAGTGATGTCAGGTGAGAAGGCCTGGCATGCAAGTTCCAATTCATCCCAAAAGTGTTCAGTAGGGTTGAGGTCAGGGCTCTGGGCAGGACACTCGTGTTCTTCCACACCTTGGCAAACCATGTCTTCATGGACCTTGCTTTGTGCATAGAGGCACTGTCATGCTGCAACATGTTTGGGCCCCTTAGACCCAGTACAGGGCAATTCTTAATGCTACAGCATATAAAGACATTCTAGACACTTCTAGAACTTTGTGGCAACAGTTTGGGGAAGGCCCACTGTGGCAGCAGGGATGTGGTTGAGCGTCAGCTGTGGACGGAGAGGAGGAGGGTCCAACCGGCAGGTACCACATGATGATACTCACCTGTATCTTATTACCGCCAGTCTACTTATGTATGTCCGTTTGTGCTTACAGTGACTCCTGTAACCGGCAAGAGAAAGAGTGTGATATAGCACGAACACACACACACACACACACGCCTTGGAGCGTGAACTTGAACTTGACTGAGCGAAAGCTGCAAGTCCAGGATGGACCTGTTTCTATTGAGTTGTTTTGGTTTTGTTGAGTTTTTGGAAGTGCTCCGAAAGCGCGGACTGGATCCCAGAGCTCAGCAAAAATTTCGCCTTAAGCATGTACAGTACAAACTAGTCTCTGAGGTTTATACATAGTCTGCTAGCATAACAGAGTCTGGTTTATGTTAAACATGTGAGTAATATATTTTATAGCTGTTTGTCTGAGGTTCATTTAAACATGTCTAGCAGAACGTTACATTAACGCTCTCAGAGGCTTTTATTTATCTCTAAGCATGTACTGTACAAAACAATGACTCTGTTAGCATAACACTTTATCTGTATGCAAGCAATAGCTTTTCTAGAGGTTCATTCAAATATGTCTAGCAGAAGAATATTATTCAACTGGGCATTCTTTTTATTATTTCGTAGAACAATGACTGAGTACTTACAATACCTATGGACTCACAACTTACAAAGCCAATGGAATACACGAACCCGAACCTGGCATCTGAGACAAATGGAAATAGCGTCTCCCTAATACAGTATGTGCGAGATGGTCTCCCCTGAGATCGGATGGCAGAGTCTCCTTAATGCAGAATGCAGAAGATAGATGGAGGGCTCCCCTGTGATCTGATGGTAGATCTTCCCAGAATTTAGACGTTTCAACCCTTTTATATCCATGAGCATACTTTATAATTCCCATGCTATTATTGACAGGATAGTGAAATGGAACCAGGTTGATATTGTTTTAGTTAAGACTGATTTATGAAAGGCTGTTTTTGGTAGAGCAAATGTGATAAGAAGTTGAGGGAAACAATAAATAAAGCACAGAGTCTCATCTGGTCCACAGATCGCCCTGTTGTGTGTGTCTCATCTCTGGATAGGTCATACACAGTGCAATATAAAGTCATATTCTGTATATGCTGTAAAAGATATGGCCTTATTGAAATCAGCACATTGTTCACCATGAATTATGTGATAATGATACCAAACATTCCACAGAAATACATTATATAAATACATATATTAGTTAGACATAAATACAAATGATCTGAATTAATTCATTGTTATGGAAACTTCATTCTG
Source organism: Pangasianodon gigas (assembly GCA_022758105.1). Lineage (NCBI taxonomy): Eukaryota > Metazoa > Chordata > Actinopteri > Siluriformes > Pangasiidae > Pangasianodon > Pangasianodon gigas. The sequence goes on from CM040474.1 coordinate 12,565,193, forward strand.
GCCCCTGTCCATGCAGCCATGTCTGTCTCAGGTTAGTAGATGAAACACACTATTGTGCAGTCCCTGAAATTAAACCTCACTTGCAGCAAATGCTATGGCATTACAATCAAAAAAGCAATTACTGATTGCCAGTATGAGCTCTGAAGTGCTAAAAGTTCAGTGCTAGTTTGTGATTACATTTTTCCCTGTACTTTTGTATTATTTGATGGTGGACGATGCATGCTGCCCTGCTGAAATACTCAGGTTGATATAACCAGTTACTGCCTGCCAAAACACAGGCCAAGCTGTCAATCTGGTAGATATTTGCTAGCTTGTATGCTACAGTATATGCCAGCTTCCTGATTACTTGTCTAACTTGACCAATAAATGTTTAAGATTTTGCCTTACTGATGTGTTCAGTAAGCTGATCATGTACTAGCAGTCGCATAGGTGTCTGCCATCATACCTGCACACAACATGTCAGAAAATGAAAAGAAAAAAAATCTGACTGGACATCTTGCAGTACTTACTTCCAGCTTCCGAATGACACGTACCATGCTATTAGCTTAATAACAGATAGTGGGCAGTTTGCGATTTTTCAGATTTTCTCCACAGAAAAAGATGATCCAAAAACAATTGTGGCTATTGCGTATTAAAAGAGGATATACTGTACAATAACCCCCTACTTCAGACTCCCTCTGAAATTCTACTCTCAAACCTGCACCTAAATTTTAACTTTAATTACTACAACACTTTATCTAGCTAACTGAAAAGCAAAGGCAAAAGCACAAATGTCAATGCACAAGTATAAAGCAGTTTTTATTCATTCAGATCTGAGGTTCTCGGATCTCCTGCTAGGGAGGCACTGTCACACACACGTAAAAGGTTTTCCCTGAAGTCATTTCATGAAACTCATGAAGGGATTTAAAATTAGATGACAAGCTAGATCTGAAAATGTGCAAGGCAGCGTTTCCCCAAGAATCGACTTGGTCTAGACTGTAATTGAAATGCAGTAAGAGTGACCATGTAAATAGTTTTGAACACTCAAATTGGTATAAATATCACCTCTTAGGATTATCTAAAAATATATATTTGTTTTAATAATCTCATTTAGCTATCCTATTCAGAATTATTTCACTGGTAATGTTTAATTACCAGTGAAATCAGTAAAACCAGCAATAACCAACTAATAAAACCATCTGCAAAAGCAGTCATGATAAACTGATTGATTTTAGAGGTAAAGATCTTTTTAAAAATGTTATCCATATTTCAGTCTACACTTATATAACTTAAAGTACCTATTTCATTTTAAAGTGTATAATTCAACAATTCAGCACCTTGTCTGGAAAATGACTCCTTTATTTTAAAGCACAGTTGGAATTTTATATCACTAAGGCAAGCTAAAGATGGAAAAAAGTTATAGCTGTTGAACCTTGGTGTCAGGGTTTTTGTAGAGGCAGTGGATGCAAGTACAGATTTTATTTAAATAAAGCGCAGCCAGATACAAATAACCGAAACTGTGAAAACAAGAACCAGAACTAGAATAGAGAATACCAGGCAAAAAAAAAAAACAAAAACCGGCAGTAAACGGGCCACAACGCCACACGAACATGACAACGACAGAAACTTGACAATGAAATACACAGAAATCAGAACTTAAATAGGGGTGCTTATTAGAAGTAACACAGAACAGGTGTGAGTGATCAGTGGGACATCTGACATGGTCATGTGACATGCTGGGCCTGATGGGTAATGTAGGTCAGTGCCAATTTTGGCATAACCATGACACTTGGCTGCACATGGCAACCATAGGTACGAGGAAATGACACACATAATCCATAGGAAACATACTGAACTTTTTTGTAAACAAGTGTCTCAGAGCTTACTGTGCATATCCAAACTTAAATAAAAAAAAAAAAATCACATCAGTAATAGTAACACTAATCTGGTTACACAGATATTTAGTATGTGATCCACTGGATAGAACAATACATGCACTATATGGCCAAAAGTTTGTGGACACCTGACCAACACACCCATATGTGGTTCTTCCTCAAACTGTTGCCACAAAGCTGGAAGCAAAGCTGCTCTAGATGGTCTTTGTATGCTGTAGCATTAAGATTTCCCTTCACAGGAGGCATGACAATGCCCCTGTGCACAAAGTGAGGTCCATGAAGACATGGTTTGCCAAAGTTGACCTCAACCCCAATGAACACCTTTGAGATAAACTGGACCCCAGGCCTCCTCATATGACATCAGTACCTGACCTCACTAATGCTCGTGTGGCTGAATAGGCAAATCCCTACAGTCATGCTCCTGGAAATCCTTCCCAGAAGCCTGAAGGTTATTGTAAAAGCAAAGCGGGACAAAATCTGGAATGGAATGTTCAAAAAGCACATATGAGTGTAATGGTCAGGTGTTCACAAACTTTTGGCTATATAGTTTATATAATGACACTATATAGCCATTAAGTCTTATCTCCACACGGTGACTGTGAGTGTACCTAACCACTTTCCTTCTCTTTCTGCCGAGCTACATTCCTGAGCTGCCGGTAATCCAGAC
>CM040474.1:12567833-12585252 GCA_022758105.1 Pangasianodon gigas
ACTGCCACGAAGACGCTTCAGCTGTTTTCTATGGACTACACAAACGCACATTGTACACACACACACGTGCACTACAGTGTAAACCCATATGAGGATGGGTTCTCTGCTGAGTCTGGTTCCTCTCAAGGTTTCTTCCTATCACCATCTCAGGGAGTTTTTCCTTGCCACCGTCGCCCTGCTTGCTCATCGGAGACGTCACGCACACACACTTCATTTTACTTTGTTTGTGTAAAGCTGCTTTGAGACAATGACCTTTGTAAAAAAGCGCTATACAAATAAAAATGAATTGAATTGAATTAATGACACTAAGTGCTTGACTGCTAAACAAAACTGCACAATACTAACCCCATTGTTTATAAAGGCAAACAAACAAGTTTAAATCATTGGCTGTTTTTTTTTTTTTTTTGCAGTCCGAAATAGTTCTGTGATTTGTTTTCACTGGAGCAGAATGTGGCTTTTGCCACTTCAGCTCCACACCAGGGGCAGGGTTTTGTTGTTCTGAAATCCTAGATTGTTACAAAACAGCAGGTGTCACATCAGCACATGCCAATTTCACTGCCCAGAGACATTTAAGCATGACATTAGATCTCCATCATTTTCTCCCAATCTCACTACCCTGCCTTCACACACATTACTTCACACACACACACACACAAACACACACACATTAAAATGCATTAAAGCGCAGCAGATATGTAGGTTGCTGCAGGCTGTGTCAAAGCCCAAGCGTTTACAAGGGCAATTCAAAAAGAAAGCGAGTGTGTGGTGCGTCTGAGAGAGAGAAAGAGAGAGAGAGAGAGAGAGTCTCCAATGGCTGTGCTGTTCATGCACTCTCATTGACTGGGCTGAGAAGAGGGATGAGCATTTATACAAACAAATCATCTTGGTGCGAGATTGCTCTTCCCGCATAGACCTGTTCCATTACCAGGTCGCGGCTAGCTGAATAATGCTCAATTACAGTATCATTAAAGTAGAGGAACGGACCTGCAAGGAATAGGGAATGGGGAACAGGGGAAAGTGATTGAAAGGAGAGATAGCGAAGCCAGATGCTTCATTTAAGTGCCAGTGAGTGGGTTGGAAATACAGGTCTTATGAAACATAATGAGCTTTTTGGTTCAGGAACAACAACTCCTGGAACTGGTTCAAGAAAAGGTGTTGGAGAATGTTCATGTGATGAGGAATAATGGATTTTTGATTAGCTAAAGCATTAGTTTATGCCAGTGTCATTTAGTTACACCAAGCACCTTGCGTTCCACATATAAACCATGCAAATGATCTTGCTGAACATGTTTATTCGCTGGAGAGGACACTGAAAAGCATATATATATATATATATATATATATATATAGATAGATAGATAGATAGATAGATAGAGATACACACACACACACACTGTTGGTACATCAGTTGTTGAGGTTTGTCTACTAAATGCCAAGTCTCTCTCAGTGGCTAGTGAACTCTCAGTGTCTTCTTTTAGCTATTTAGGAATTTACAGGGTTTGGGTGGAGAGTATATTTCTGGGCAAGCCCTATGATTGGAACACATCTTGGAATTTTTCCTGAGATGTAGCTAATTTAGTGAAGGTCACTGAGCAAGGCCCTTAACCCTCAACTGCTCAACTGTATCCTGTCTCAACTGTAAGCCACTTTGGATAAAAGTGTCAGCCAAATGAGTAAATGTAAACAACATGCTTTTTCTGAGTACCAATTTAGGGGACGTGCTTTGTAATCCGTGACCCAAATTTCTGTTTGGGGTTAAATGAGATTGATCGATCAGTCAATCAACCAATCACCCTATCTATCTATCTATCTATCTATCTATTGCCCTAAGGGTCTGTTTAATGTCCAAAAGTACTGAGGCAATGAAGAATTTCTGTGGCAAAAACAATGGTTTCATGAATCCAATTGATGGATCCTACAGATCATATCAGTCTTGGTGTTCTCTTATATGTTGGAGTACAATTATATCAAATAAATAAAACAAACCCACAACTGCTGCTAGGAATTGATGAGTTTGGCTGATTTAGTATTCCAAATTGCTATAACTGGAGAACCAGAAAAGGCTGTTAAGCTCCCACCCTTACATTTACAGCATTTGGCAGAAACCCTTATCCAGAGCAACTTACATTCATTTCATTTATATAACTGAGCAGTTGAGGGTTAAGGGCCTTGCTTAAGGGCCCAGCAGTGGCAGCTTGGCAGTGCCAGGATTTGAACTCATGACCTTCCGATCAAAAGTTCAACAGCGTAACCAATGAGCCACTACCAGCCAGTGCCCCTGTCAATTCAAGGCAAATTCACTGGCCAAAGTTTTGTTGTTGTTGTTGCTGTTGTTGTTCTTGTCTTACTACTGTACAAGTAGATTTCTGTGAGTGGCTGGTACAATATTGAATTCAAAGGAAGGGGGGAAAAAACACATTTTTTAGAAGTATTTCCCTTGAAAATGAAAGGTAGTGTGGAGTCAGGATGTTTGAAGATAGGAGAAAAAAAAAGGATAAGAAGGGTTTTAATTTTTTCCTAGCCACTAGATGTCTTCTTGACTAATGGAGGGCCCCACTGGAGAAAGGAGGTAAGAGGTGCAACCACTGAACTGAATCCACAATACAGAGTTATGAAATAACTGAAGTTAGAAATAGACCATGACTGAAACTTCACCTTCTTCCTAATTCACTTCCTATGAATTCCCATTTCTTTCTCTTTCCACTAGCAATGATGGTTCTGCATGAGGAAGCTTCACGCTGACTGCAATAAATGCAAGCCCTTCCATTCGTATTAAATGTTTTCCTGCCTGCCTCGAAAATCAGCTGAAAGTTGAAAAGCTTTCCAATCATTGCACCAATTTCTCCATTTGATATCCTCATATCGCTCTACTATTCAGCCTGCAGTAAACAGTTACTGCTCTTCCCAGTTCTGTTTATACAGTCCGGCAACCACATGCTCAAAAGTTGCAGCTCTGGGGAGTTCATCCAATTCCTCCTTCCAGTGCTGCTTCCTATTCCTTCACGTCTCCTCCGAGGATTTTCAGATCACACTCCGAGATTACAATTTCACCACAGGCTCATCTTCTAAGCACACTACAGCTACATCCAGATCCATGGAAAGAGTTGCATGATACAGCATATATCAATTTAACTTTTAATTAAGCATGCAATTTTCACACAATCAACAAAATACAAAATCATAAAAGGAGGTTATGAGTATCCTGAGCAATTTTCTGATGTGTTTGAAAGGAAAATGTCTTTGGTTATATAGTACCAGAGGTTTGGATGAACTTCTGTCCCATTGTCCAAGTATTCTTGTAGGGATAGTCTTATCTTTTATGGCTCTGCCCCCCTGGGGATGGCCTGGCCATCTTGAAGCTGGTGGGGGTCTCCAGGGATGCTCTAAGGCTCCAAGCACGCTGGGTGAGCAGTCTCCTGGGGTATCTGTCAGATAGTTTCAAGTAAGCTTAAAAGGTGAAGACATTTATTTTAGAGTCGTTTATGAACACTCCAGGTATCTGGCAGGCAGAGAGTGGAGTTTTTTTTTTTAAACAAAATGGATATAGTCAATTTCACCATGACCTATTTCAAGGTGCAGAATATATGAAGAAGCCTTGATATTGATCAGCGGACCCATCATATCTCTGGGGAAGCAATAAATACAGCTGGGGATGAGGAAGCAGAAGCCTCTACATCTCTAGAGGAAGATTCTGTGAACAGAAATGCAGTCCTAAGACAGCAAGGACGTGGGGAAAAAATGAGTAACTATGGACACATATCAGTATTCAGGGTATAATGACCTCTGGTGGTGAGAAAAGGGGATTGTCAGAGATGGCTTTGCCATTTTCTCACATTGTCCATGAAACAGGATATAAGATTGCTTTAGGGAGATGTCTTTTTTAATAGATATGTTGATTTTTTTTCCCCTTACAGGATTCATAGTAATGTTTGATAACGAGATTCATTCATGCTAAAAAATAATGCTTGGATTATGGTGTAAAAATGATATACACAGACTCTCAGTATGAAATTCTGGTGGCTCTGTGGTTATAGTTCTAGCATACTGATCAAAAGGTCACGGGTTCAAATCAATGGCAGGCTTAGACTCTGTTGAGCCCTTGAGCAAGCCCTTAAGCAAGGGCACTGTGTGATGGCTAACATGGCACTCTGCCCCCAGGTCCCTAACAAACTAGGATATGTGAAGAAAATTATTTCACTGTAATTTGTATGTGTGATAATAAAGGCTGCCTGTAATTTCATTTAAAATCCCAACTGGGAGTAGGCACCACAGAACTAATTCTGTGTTTATTCAGTTAGCATGCTAAATGTGCTTACTGTACATTACTGTGTTATTATTCCAAAGATTATTCCAAATTTCTGCTTATGCCCCTAAAGCAATGCTACACTATAGTTAACTTACTCAAAAATGCTAATGTCACTAACAATAAATAAAAGCTAGTACTCATCCATTTGCATGCTCTTTAATTCATTTCTGACCATTTTCTGGATTCATTCGTTAGTTTTGGAACCAACAAAATGTATACAGTTTTGGTTTCAGTGTTTGCAATTTTATGTGTTATATTATATATAACATCTTTAAAATGTTTTTATTTTGGCTCTGTTTGAACTTTTTCCCATTATTTTGCTCATTAAAAGCAGTTTTTTGTCTGTATCATGCCAATCAAACTGTTTGCACTCACTTGTTGCTCATTACGTCCATATACCATATTTAATCACCTCATGACGCTCATATTCCATATCCTGTATAAATATCTCTCGGTGTATAACTCACATTGCTTTATATATTATATAATTGAATATAAGAACAATATGAAGAACTCTGCTCCAGACACTGCCATAGTGGGTACACAGCTACTTCAACATTTTTGCCAATATATCAGGAAGAGGGTGCTAATAAAATGGACTGGATATAAAGCATCCAAAAACCAAAAGAAGCAGAAATCCCATTGCTAAGTCGTTTACACTCCAGCCTTCATTACTAAGCCTATTTTGTGCATAGTGATCTGCCAGTTGGAATTACAAAACCATTGCCATGGTACAAAAAGTGACACGAGACAGTGGGACAGCGAGTAACCAGGTATAATTTGTTTTACGTGACTCTAACGTGCCTCTGATATAGCCGGGGTGGATTGAATTGCTTTTTAAAATGCAGATGAAAGAGGTCTTGATGCAATCAGTGTGGATCGACCTTTACAGTGGCAATAGGACTATTGAGTATTAAGCCACTTGTTTGAAGCCTATTTAAAACTATAATAATAATAATAATAATAATAATAATAATAAAATATTTATTTAATAATATAATAAATAGAACAAATCTATGTTACTAGAGAGATATCTTTTGTGTGTTAACTGTGCTACAAGTAAATGACCGGTGAGCCGTTTGTTTCGACATGGTAGTAAGTGAGGATGAAGGCTATCAGCTGCTATAGTGTTTCAAAGCATAACCCTGATCATCCATGTGTAGCCTTGTGAAATGCCCGTGAAAAAACATTCGTCAACAACATGGCACCGAAACCCCATCTCTACCCGATGGAGCGTTAATAATTATTAGCCCTGCTCATAGATGAATGGATTTTGCTAGGTTTTTGTCTATCATCCAGGTGAGCACTCCAAAGCGTGACATTAAAAGAAGACCATATGGAATCAACTGCCAGAAATACACCAGCCACAACAGTGGAAACACTATTGTCAACAAGCAGTGACACGCAAAGAGAACAGGCGCCCAGGCTGAAAGCGAACGCGCTGATCTTTTGATGAAAGCTGGGATCTTTACCGGTGACTTAACACACACAAACTCACACGCAGAGCTGGTTGAGCTTCTCATCAAAATACACACCCGCCGGCTATCCCAGAATCTGTCTGTTATCGTCTCCATGACAGCAGGCGAAAGAGCCTGGAGACACTCCGACTCAACAGTAAAATGTCAGGGCATGACACTGGCCACCATTTTGCACGCACCAGCTGAAATATTGGGGTCGAGGTGATGTTTGGGATTAGAACTGCTCTGGCTGCCATTTTGATGGATGTTTGGACAATGTGCATTGGCAGTTCATGAATAAATTGGAGGATGTCTCCTACCACATGTTTGAAATAATAAATGATATTTATGTTCTGCTCTTTTGGCAGGATTGCTGCTCAACTTTTATAATAGGGAAAGAGGAATGATTTTAAAATGCATTTTTCTGTCTTCTCTTGTGCCTTATTTAATAATCCTATTATCTCCCAATGCATCTCTATTATTTATATAAGCATTGCAATTAAATGATTTGACTAACAATCAAATTAATCACTTTCTCAGACAGAAGTATATCTTGGAAATCTGTAAAGCATCACTATTCGTAGTTCTACCAAGAATAAATAAAACACTGGTAGGATCTGTTTTGCCAAAAAAAAAAAAAAAAATGTATTATACAGAACAGTGTGTACATGTGGGTGAGTTTTTTTTTTTTTTTTCGCTCTATCCCTTCACCCTGTCTTTCACATACAGCCTGACTCCTAAACAAAATTGCATCAGGATCCTCTTACCTGCCAATTTCCTAGTAAATCATTTTTTCATTTGCCTCATATTCCCAAGATTCAGTGCTTGTTGGAGGGATAAAAGATAGCCTAGTGTGAACTTCTGTGTGTTTGTTTGTGCATCTGGGTGTCAAGCAGGGCCAAGGAGTCAGAAAGGGAGCTGGGGAATAGGATGATGTGTGCATGTGTGCACACACCCATGTGTACAGTGTGTGTGTGTTTGTTTTTATTGCATTGTGGGGACTATGACACTTACGCTAAGACCACAATTTTTGTCCCCATAATGTTTTTGCTAATTTCAGCTCAAGAGACATTGCTGATATGTGTGGTTCAAAATTTTTTGTTGTCCCCCCACCACTTACACCACTTACTTGAGTGTGTGTGTCACGTGTGCTTGCGAGCTCCATTGTAGTCTGGAACTGGAACACCCTAAGCCACATTCAGCCACCTTTAAATCCACCTTGCCACTGCTGGGCCAACATTAGCCAGTGTGGTGGGGCACCAGAGCCAACAGATTCTAAGCCACCTTTTCTGGGCCACCAGGGCCGATAGACTTTCAGTTCCATGGGTAGACTCAGAGCTAAACTGAGCTGTGTAAGATCACGAATGGAGTTTTTGAACTTTTTATCAAGGCTGAAAACTTTTAAAACATTTAAAAGGAGCTAAAGAACCTGGATAAAACAGAAATCCTGATATTATACTCTTTTTTTCATTTGAGTTGCATTTCGAAGACTGGAACCATGATCACATCACCATCCTCTGCTAACTGCCCGGGTTTTCATCAACTTTCACAAAAACGTACCTGATCATATGGGATGATGAAAAATATCAGAACTCATTGCTCATTCCGTCCGACCAAGCAGCCAACCCAACAGCAGCTGCTGACTCTATGGTCCCGTGGAACATAGTCAGTGAAGATGTGTCACTGTCAACCGACTGGGACAAGCTAGGCGCTAAGCTTAAACTAATACCAACTTCTACCTCCAGGGTGGTTAAGAGCAACACTTGGACAGTTCTTTGTATGGGAAAGAAAAAGAAAAATGGCTACAACGAGCCTTCCCTACACCCTCTACAACAGTGTTGAGCTTGAGAACAGGTACGACATGCAATCATTACTGAATTCACCTTCAGATGAGCTCCCACTTCATCCAACTTCATGGACTACTCTCCAGGGTGTTATGCAACAGTGAGATTTTAACCACCCGCTAGATTTTCTTGACTTCTCTCGGGACTGATACTGCTGACAACAGACAGGACCTGGTCTTTTCAGTAGACTGTTTTCGTTAAACACCTAACGCACCTCTACATGTCTCTATCACAAGATCAATTTCACAGACAATTTCAGGAGCTTCTGGGAGATGTGAACAACTGTTTAAAGCAGACGGGCTTCATCCTAACCTTATTGTGGCTTGAATGCTAGCATCCAATCTGCTTTTTTGGCATCATATATCTGCCTATAACACACCTCAGCAACAGAAGAGCCCCCAATCTCCTGTCTGATCGATTGTTCACACCCAGAGAAATAAAACTGAGGAGATTAACGAACTCTTGCTCAATTTCTTCTCACAGAGGAGCTCTGGACTGCAAAACACACCTTCTCCAGTGCACACAGAGAGAACTGATAACACACAGATCTGACAAGCTGGAACCCATGCTACGTGTCAGCTAAATATCCCCATTTTATGCACTTGATGGTAGCATGGCATAACAGACTGAAAAATGGTTCAAATAAGTGTAATTTAGTGACATGGAAACGCTCTAGTGATTTGAAACCTCAAAAAAAAAAAAAAAAAGAAAAAAGAAAAAAAAACAGACCCTACTGCTCTAAAAGCTGCTTTACTTAATGTCAGGTCACTAAGCAAAAAACCTGGCTTGGTAGAAATGACAACTTTGCCAGAATTTTTTTAGTGCCCCTAGAGTTAATAAGAAGGGTGGGCGCGTTGTCTGCCTGTATCGTAGCACTTTAATTCAATTCAATTTTATTTGTTTTATTTTATTTTATTTTAACAATGGACACTGTCACAAAACAGCTTTTCAAAAATATATAAATTCAGGATATAAATTTTAAATTTTAAATTTATCCCTTTATGTTGTAAGCAGGAATTTTCCACTTTTAAATATCATGCAATTAACCTTAAGGGCAAAAGTCTGTTCTAGTGTTGGTTATATATCACCCTCTGTGGCAACTGCTAGGTTATCCTGAAGAACTTGGAGAGCTGCTTTCTAGGATCGTGACAGATTTTGATTATGTATTACTCACTGGAGACCTTAATATTTACTTTGACAAACTTTTAGATCCTGCGACCAATGAATTTGTATGTCTACTGAGCTCCTTCGATCTTACACTGCATGTAACAGGCTCTACACACAAACGTGGTCATACGTTATGTCACATGGTTAAGATAACAAGGTGTCAAACATCTTAGATGTTGGAAATTCTGATCACTACAGTGTCTTCTTCGGGATCGCCTTGTACCCTGTACATCAGCAAAAAAAAGATGAGACAATTATTACCAAGTGCTATTTTACTTTTGATTCTGTTGCGACTTTCTCTGATCTCATGTCCTCTGTTCCACCTCTTACACACTCCTCATGTGAAAGCCTAGTTTTGTGTCAAGCCTCATTGAAGGCATCAACACAACTGGCCAAATAAAAACCAAGACTCTGCCTAGAAATTCTAAAGCCTCTGTGGAGAAATTCAGCCATTATTTTAAAACTTAAAAAGACTACAGGAAAGCAGAAAAGAAATGGAGGCACACAAAGCTATCAGTCTACTATGATATATATATATATATATATATATATATATATATATATATATAGAGAGAGAGAGAGAGAGAGAAAGAAGCTTGCTAGGAAAGCCTAATTCCCAAATTGGAAGTCTAGTTGAGAAGCCTAATTGACAATCATAAACATAATCCTAAATTCCTTTATAACTGATAGGCTGATTAACTAAGCACTTTGTGTGCCGTCAGAATTTTTCCATAATGAACTTGCAGAATTTTTTTAGTAGTAAAATAATTTCCATTAAGAACAACTTAAAAAATGACCCCCCTACAATAACTCAGTCAACTCCCAATGGGGTGGATGGCACTATTTCCACATTCTCAACAATTAATCATGAAAACACTTTCCGAAGTCATCACACTTCTTAAATCTGCCAGCTGCCCTCTTGACCCCTTACCCACTACTTTTTTTCAAAAAAGTATTTGGCTTATTCTCAGATGACATTCTGAAAGCAGTCATTACAACAAGGTATTTATCCACAAAATCTCAAAACGAGCTGTTGTCAGTTATTTGACAATTATTGTGGCCTGTATTCATCAAGCTTCACAAATTACTCCTAAGAACCATCAAGTGTTTTATGAACACAGTTACTCAGAGCAAGACCTGGGAGTTACATTATTAAAGTATTTAGATGTACTTGCAGCAAGCACTAGGATAGACATGTAGGAATGCAATCCCTTCCTTGTTTCATGCCAGTATCTCGCTGTAATTGAATATTTGTGCTGATATTCTCTGATTAGCTCCTATCTGTATAGATATTTATACTAGTGCCATGTTATTTTTCAGAAAATATTTTGTTACTATTATTATTATGATGCATAAAAATGGCATGACATCTCTGTAGTCTTCTGAAGGTGCTTACAGGAAAATTATGTATTAAGGGAGAAATAAAGTTCTAAATTTACAAAATACACACACACACATATATTTATTTATTGACATAAATACTGCGACGTCAGTATAGAAATAAAACATCTCTGGTAAATATATGCTTTTAACTGAACATATTTTGAACATTTGAACAGCAGCAGCTTTTTGAAATGTTGAGTAGACTTTTTTTTGTGATTGGATTGCCTCTGAGCCACCCTTCCTGTTCAAAGAAAACGAAAAACAGAGATTTGCATCTTACGTGTTTGCATCTCAGGATGTTACATGCATCTAATTAAGTACACACAACATGCCTGACAACACTACAGAAATACTACACTACAGGGTGTCCCAAAAGTCTCCACACATAGGGGAAATTGACACTTTTTAGCAAAATGTCTTCCAAAATTTTTGGTACTTAGTTTATATATATATATATATATATATATATATATATATATATATTTTAACCTTTAAGAATGCCTTTGACAAAAGAAAAACGCATTGAAATCATTCTCACGGCTGGATCAGGAAGCTGTCGCAAGGACTTTAACAGGAAACATGGCAAGCACATCACACACGACACTGTTGCCAAATTTATTAACAAATTCAAAAAGACTGGAAGTGTTGCAGACCAACTGAGAAGCGGACATCCACGAACATCCACTGACGAAGGCACAGCTGACGTGCTGCTGGCGTATATAGTGCCCTATGTATGGAGAAGTTTGGGACAAAGGTGTGTGTCCAAATACAGTATTGGATATCTCTGATTCTAAATGAAGCTTATACAGGATTGTCTGAAAAGTCAGGAACCAATGAGATTAAAACTACATATACTTAATTTTGTAGTTTTTTAAATTTGTATTTTTATTATTTACAACATATGCTCTGCATTTTCACCATTACGCTCTATGCCTTTTCTTAGCTGCTGTATCACGATTTTGCAGATTTTGCTTAACATATTCGGATCAACATATGTGCTCAACATATTCCCATTGGTTCCTGACTTTTCTGTATTTTTCTCTACACCCTGTATAATACAGTCACAATCACGTTTTATGAAAACGACAGTTTTGAGTGCACAAAATTGCATTCCCTTAATGCAAAAAAATCATGAAATCAGCATTTAATCTCAGCTAGGTTTTTGCAGATTATTGCAGCATTATTGCAAGTAGCAAAAATTAAGACATTAATGGTAAAACAATCAAAATAATGATGTGCTGTTACACAAGTTGGGAGCTATTCAGTATGCTACTTCAAATATAATTTCTTTAATCAATTTTTGATCTTCCATTATCTTCCACTAATCTTTTGACCTTTGAACATGTTATAATTTTGGGCAAAAACTCATTTTACAGATTAAGGTAGGTATATTGAGCTTTACCGGTTTAGCCTAGCAAAAGATGCCATTTGACTTCTGATAATGACACGTTTATGAGTTTTGCACTCAACTGTACTTACACATTCTTGTTGTGAAGCTGTGTCTTTGCACTTTATGATGTGTGTGTTTGTGTAGTTTTTAGTGTACACTGTATGCGGAACTGGATGCGGGAGTATGCCGTGTGAGATTGTGTGTGTGAGACAGAAGGGCTAGGGATTGAGAAAGGGAGAATGAAAAAGGATGGTGTGTGTATGCAGGTGTCAATCAGGGTCAGGGATTCAGAAAGGGCTGGAATGGTGTGTTTGTGTGTGTATTTTGGGGGTTAACAGCTTGTGCCCTCCTGCACACTGCAGGCTGCTGGGTGCACTGATCCGCGACTGCTAGCTGCTTACACACAATAGGGGAAAGGGAATATTTACATGAAGCTCCAGGAGTCTGGAAAGCAAACAACAGCATTAGAGAATGCAAATTGGATATGCAGAGGTGAAAATAAGGGCCGTGGAAGGCCAAGCTAACTTTCTGTATGATGCATTCATGAAGCACGAGCTCTAGCTACACACTGCTTCCTAACAGCAGGGTTAGGAAATGCCAGGGTTAGGAAATGATGAGAAAGGCCAGAATGTTTTGAGCTGACAGGGAAGGCTACGGTAAATCAAATAACCACTCTTTAGACCCATGGTGAGCAGAAAAGCATTTTAGAATGCACAACACGCCAAAGCCTGAGGCAGATGGAATACAACAGCAGAAGAACACATCATTTCCACTCCTGACAGCCAAGAACAGGACTCTGAGGTTACAGTGGGCACAGGATCACCCATCTTTACTTAGTACATTATGTTTCAACAAACAGATAGTTCATTACTGTGTATAATGAGTGTAATTATCAATCCTGCTACACAGGACAATAAACTGGATGCTATATGCTCATAAAACATACACTGTATGGCCAAAAGTATGTAGACACCTGACCATCACACCCTTCCCCAATCTGTTCTCACAAAGTTGGAAGCACACAAGTGTTTTTGTGTGCTGTAGCATTACAATTCCCCTTCACTGGAACTAAGTGTATAACAGACTTTTTACCCAGTGGATGAATTGTAGAAATGGGCATTATGCATGTGATCTAGACAGTAAGCAAGAAAACATATGAATATAGACTAATCAAAATGACACGCTGTATCATGAGGTGGCATGCTGGTGCAGCTGGTAGATCCTCACAGCTCCAGGGTCCCCAGTTTGATCCTGAGCCTGGGTTGCCTTGTGTGGAGTGTCTGTGCATGTCCTGACCATGCCCATGTGGGTGTCCTCCAGGTCTTCCAGTTCCCTCCTACCTCCCAAAAACATACCAGTAGGTGGACTGTCTACTCTCGAATTCCCCTAGTGTGTGTGTGTTTGTGTGATGCTCTGCAATAGACTGGCATCCAATCCAAGGTGTATTCCCTCCTCGCAGCCAGAGTTCCTGGGATAAGCTCCGGATCTTCCAAAGGCACGCCACTCAATTAAACAATCCACTGTATTACGTCCTCAGAAATAACACACATTTCTGCACAAACTTTACACTGCTAATCCTTTGTAAGAAGTGTAAGCATCAGCTAAAAATTTGTATAACACTTCAGATCAGTCAATCAAATCCAGTCACGTCACTCCGAACCAATATCTGTCAGTTAGCTAGCTGAAAGACTGTTGGATGTCCAGAATATACTGTATACACTCATAAATGTTGGTGATGACTGGCTTTCTGTACTGAAACCTTAGAGCCTCAAGGGTTGCAGTGATTTTAAACCGGAAATAGGATTTCATTTAATTTAAGAAGTACTACAGTGATCTTTACATATTACTTCTTTGACACGAAAAAGAAAAGTGAACAAACATGGCTATGAATAATACTAATATTTTCCATCATGAATAACTGATAATCAAGAAACTTTTGTTCATGCATGCAAGCTGTCATCAGTAGCCTGTAAACTATTTTGTCAAAAAACCCACTGGCCAGAAGTTGGCAACAAAATGTGAGTGTTTTAGAAGAATGGTTTAACCAGGGGTGTAGTTTCTGGGGGTGGGATGGGGGAGGTTACCCCAATAATCAGAACTAGCAATTACCCCCCCAGTTGATCATGATTTATATCATGATCAACTGAAACATATGTCGAAGTAATTTATTTTGTAACATTATTGGTGATCCGAATCAATTGTGAGTTTGCCATAAAAATCAGAAAAAAAATACTAAAAGCCCCCCTCCGTTGCACAAGTTGGAGGAGGTAGGATAATATGGTGTAATCTAGCTAACGACACTCCACATCCATATATTGTAGCTAGCTAGCTAATTCATTGCAATTTAACCATAACTGTCAATATAACAAGTTAGTGAAAAATAGCCTTGTGTTATTTTAGCTAAATTTTATTTTAATAGTTCCCATTATTATCAACAACAAGGTTGCTCACACTGGACGTCACGTCACGTCGCGCCGTCTTCTGTTGACAGAAGGCCCAGTTCTATTTTAGATTGCTCTGCTGTCGGGTATCTGAACATTCTGTGGTGATATGAAGCTTTGACGGAATCGACACATCCAGTGTGAACATCCTTAAATCGACGCTAGGCGCTTTTTACTTAGTTTCCACCTTTTTTACCACTTGTACTGTCATGAGTGAACATCTTTAATGGATATGCTTTGGACATGTCATCCTTAGATCAGATTCGAGGTGAATGTAGCAGCAGGGTAGCGCAGTCAGAAGAGGGAGAGGAGGAACAGTTTGGGTAGATAGATAGATAGATAGATAGATAGATAGATAGATAGATAGATAAACAGAGGGAAATTATGTAATGACACTGCAGATGTAACAAAGCTGAATTTTTTCCTCCAAATTATTATTATCTTTTTTTTTTAAAGTGTAATTAAAAAATATCAGGAAGCATACCCATTCACACTTCAAACCCCCAACGTTCAAACCAAATCTCTGCCCATGGGTTTAATGTGCAATAAAAGTTATATTACTATCCATTTATTAAAATGACTACAAATTTACCATATTGGATTTTCACACAATTGGACTTTCACACAAGTCGTTATTCAGGACTACTCCTTATTTACGACTACTTCAGTGGCTCATTGCTTCTCCTAAGTCTTTGGCCAAGAGTAATGCCAGCCAGAGTGCATGAAACTCCCTTCAACTCAAAAATTTGTAGAAATTTGTGGCGTATGGAAATAGTCCATTCTGCCGTTGCACGTCATTATCTGCTTTTACACCTGCAAATCGCTCTAAAAATAAACACACGTTATCATAGCTTCCGTCTGTCAAAAGTAATTCACTGTTTCCTTGTTTTAAGGCGTTGGGAGGTCTTCCAACCAAATGCTGCAGTGTGTTGGCATTCTTCGGAGAAAATCTTAACGGACGCTCTAAAATCATGGTGCGTTCAAGTCATGTGGGAAAGATCGTATTTACGAGTTGAATGCCACCACAAAGTCATAAATGCCAGTGGGAAACTCGGGATTTTCTAAAAGTTGGGGTGTTGTGGCAGTAAGAAAACACGGTGGAATCAATGGATGCAATGTCTGTAGTTGAGGGTAAATTAGTTGAAAGTGAATGGGTGTTTAGCAGTGATATGTATATTTATCATTTTAAATATAATTTATATTATATTTATCAGGCTTTTTTATTTACAATAAAACAAGCTAATTGCCTAATTGCACAAAATACGATAGCGTTGTACAACTGCGATAAAATATGTAACAATAAAGTTTACAGTGGCTTCATAAATTGATTAAAAACATAAAGTTAAAAAAAACACACCTGAAGCACATTTTTTGTTCTTCATTTTCTAGAAGTAGAGTTAAAAACCCTGCTGTATTTTTTTTTGTAGTTAATTAAGAGAAAGTACACCGCCATCTTGGTCAGACCAAAGTGTCTTGAACGCACCTGACCTCGTAATTACGACTTCCCAACTCGTAAATACGAACTTCCCAGGAGCACTTGAACGCACACAAGCCAGCTATATATCGGTTGCCTCTTCCAAAATGGCGGCGCCGTTGTCCTGACTAGCTTAGCTCACAGAGGCGTCTGCTGTTGGTTACCATAGTAACGACCTCTGCATTGCACAACAGTTAGCCGAACATCCTGAGCAGCGCGGGAACGTCGTGGAAGCGTCAGGAATTAGCCTGAATAACTCACCCGTGCTGCCTTCTTTCATGTGAGCTAAATCAACTCCAAACAAACAACTGTTCTTACTGTTTCTGATACTGTTCAGTTAAATAACAGAGGGTTTGTTTTAAACGCGCTCAGAGTAGTTACGGGTCTGTATGGAAAGCCAGAAGGGCCAAAACGTCTAAACTAGCACTAAAGTCTCCATGAAATCAACACTGAAGTTTTGTAGCTTTTAATATGAATACAGTACTGTACAAAAGTCTTAGGCACCCTATTTTTTTTTAGTACAAACTTTATTATAGATTTTTATTTTATGACTTCTACGACTTATTGATTCAGTACAAAAACATTACAGATTTCCAAACATTAGTTTTCAGGCACAAAATTAAATATTACAGAAGAATGTTTGTATGTCAGTAAAGAAAGCAGCATATTACATAAGAGACACTTTTTTAGACAAAAAAACATAATGAAGGCTGCTGGGTTTTGCTGCAAAAATAAGAAGCAAGTATGACAGTCAAAGTCTCCAGAAGAACTGTGGCTGCTTCTGCAAGATGCTCAGTAACACTTACAGCTCATTTCCTTATAAAACTGCACTAATTGTACCTGAGACTACTATTTTTTTTTAAAGCGAAGGATTGTCACACCAAAAATTGACTTTGTTTCATTTATTACTGTTTACTTCTCTTTATAGTATTTTTTTATTGTAGAAATGTTTAATTTCATTATTTTTGAAGGCGTCTTTGCTCCACAGCATTTCTTTGCATGTCCCTAAGACTTTTGCACAGTACTGTATGTTCGCCTTAAAGCTGTCTATAAGCTAGTGTGCGCCAAAACAATGACACAATTTTCATTTAGAAGATATATGCATTCAAAATTTACAGTCTTTCTCTACCACCAATACAGATCAACAATTTTGATGACATCTTTCTGCACTTCAGCTTCTCATCAGATTTTCTGTCCAATCAAATGCTGTCTTGAATCTGCAGTGTCCCGCCCCCGACATTATAAAAATCACCTTGCCGAGGTTGACGTTGTTGGGTGTGAGAAATCATATCAGCAAGCATAATGTGTCTTTTCCTGTTCGAACACACGCGTTTTATTCAGTTTTCCAGCTGTAAGTTGGTTAAGAAGGAAATGGCTTGAATTCATTCACTTTGAAGAAGGAGGTATTTGTGCCAGCTTACAGCTTCGTGATGTGACAGGCATCGTTATTGCTCGAGCTCGTGTTATTGCATGGTACTAACTGTCAAGTACGGCTTAGCCCGGGCTGTGAGGTTAGCTAAATGCTACTGTCTATTTAAAAAAAGGGGAGGAGCCACTCGGTATGTCCCGCCCTGACTTCCTGTTTCAGTGGAAATTACGTCAACACATCGAATAACGCTGAGTGTTTCAAGGAACTTCACGGAGACTTTAAAGACAACTTAAAAACTGACCTTTTACTTTGTTGTCCATAAGCCAAACAAGTGCAGATACGTTTTCCCCCTAAACTGCCTCTAAACTAACAGTTGAACACAAACACTGTGTTAATTTAATACTTTAGTTGGAATAGTGGAATTAGAATATACCAAACAGAGTATCAGAATACAGAAAAGAAAAAGGTAGCCGAATTTGTGTTAAAGTTACACAACAATTGACTCTAAGGGACTGGATTTCTTTTCTTTCTTTTTCTTAAATCTTTAATATTTAAAAAAAAAATTTTGTTATAAAGGTCATTTAAAAA
>CM040474.1:12585352-12629926 GCA_022758105.1 Pangasianodon gigas
TTTTTTTTTTTTTTTTTTTTTTTTTTTTTTACCTATTAAGCATCACCTTTAACTGAGACAAGGGGTTTTGTGCAGATCTGGGAAAATGCCAAAAAAAAAAAAATGTGGAATTTCCCAGACCTGGAAATATATGGAAAGGCAAAAATGATTCCGAAGAAATATAGATATTCATTTGTCAGAGTAATGATGTGTTCCTGTAAAACTCTTTGACACGGGAAGGCAAACGTTCTTGCCAGTCAGGAGGTTAAAGTCATTCGAAGTTATAAGGCAACTGAGATCTATGGATAATATCTAATAACTAAAAACAGCACATAGCCATTCAGTCTTTTATTCTATATGATGGTATAGTGATAGTGGAAAGAAGAGAGAATCATTAAAAGACTAAGAAAAGACTGCACTAGGGATGAGTGATATAGACTTAAAACTATATCACGATATTTCATGGTATTTTTTGCAGTAACTATACAAATGACGATATGAAACATTAACATATTAACATATTAACATAAATATTAACATTCAACACGATCTTTTTGGCCACAAGTCACATCAGCATATTGTCTTGAGAGCCGTCTGATTCACATCTGATCTTCTGTATCCGAACCGCTTCCATATTACGGAGGAAGCTCCTTTTTTGGGATTAATTCTTCTTCCTCGTCGAGGGCTGGAACTCCGCCTTCCGCCATGCTTGTTCTCGTTCTACGGGTGAGATGCCCACATTGCGGCACGTAAACATGTCGTCAACTATATCGTCAATATCACGGGATGACAAATTCTTATTATGTGGAGGAATTGTACCGGTAAATCATGGACGATTCGATATGGCACAGCTCTAGACTGCACAGCCAGAATTATACCCTGTAATTACACTCAGCATCAGCAGCTCAGCTGTTTCTGCCATAGTGAAAAATGTCAACTTTTCTGGTCTAAATTAAACTTCTAATCTTATTTGAATGCAGCATCAGATTCAAAACACTAATGTTCTGAATCTGTGGTGTTTAGAGTTTTATTTATTATCTATACTGTCAGTCAATCGATTCATCTTGTCTTTTTCATAGGAAAAGAGTAAGAACTCTGGGGACTGTTTTGTGTTCGAACTGCTCCTGAGATCATGTATCTTTATAGAGAGACCTAAAGGCTTTGTTTCCTTTATTTTCTTTGCTGTAGGTGCCATGTTTGAAGCACAGAGTGCGGTAGTCGAGGTAAACAGGCTGTGTATGCCTGTCATGGTGTGCCATGAGGATGACAGAGAGACCTCCGTGACCGTGAAGCAGAAATGCGAGAGACTTCGGGAGTTATCACGTGCCCCCATCAGTATCCTTAAGGAAAGTAAATTAGGATAAAAGTAAGAAAAAGTGGGTGCCATGTACTGTATGTGTGTAAGTGTATGCATGCATGCAATTGTTGCCATGGTCCTTGATGGCTGTAGTTTAGCACAGTTTTGTGAATATAATATATCATAACATAGCATAAATTATCATTATAAAATAAATGTATTTGCTTACAAACATACTACTAATTACTGTACACTGATCAGCCATAATATTAAAACCACTGACAGGTGAAGTGAATATCATTGAATATCACATTACAGTGGCACCTGCAAAGAGGTGGGATATATTAGGCAGCAAGTGAACAGTCAGTACTTGAAGTCGATGTGTTGGAAGCAGGAAAAATGGGCAAGTGTAAGGATCTGAGCGACTCTGACAAGGGCCAGACTGTGATGGCTAGACGACTGGGTCAGAGCATCTCCAAGATGGCAGGTCTTGTGGGGTGTTCCCGGTATGCGGTGGTTAGTACCTCCTAAAAGTAGTCCAAGGAAGGACAACCGGTGAAACCTGCTGGGAAACCTTGGGTCCTGGCATTCATATGGTTGTGACTTTGACACGTACCACCTATCCAAACATTGTTGCAGACCAAGTACACGCCTTCATGGCAACAGTATTCCCTAATGGCAGTGGCCTCATTGAAAAGGATAATGCGTCCTGCCACACTGCCAAAATTGTTCAGGAATGGTTTGAGAACATGACAGAGAGTTCAAGGTGTTGACTTGGCCTCCAAATTTCCCAGATCTCAATCTGATCCAGCATCTGTGGGATGTGCTGGACAAACAAGTCCAATCCATGGAGGCCCCACCTCACAACTTACAGGACTTAAAGGATCTGCTGCTAACGTCTTGGTGCCAGATACAACAGCACACCTTCAGAGGTCTTGTGGAGTCCATGCCTCAACGGGTCAGAGCTGTTTTGGTGGCATAAAGGGAACCTACACAATATTAGGCAGGTGGTTTTAATGTTATGGCTGATCGGTGTGTATTACTGTATCGTGGACAAAGTGCTCATGCTCACACCCAAATAAGTGAATAGGGGCACAAGCCGAACTAAATTCAAAGATTTTCTCTGATGTTTCCTGTTTGTTTACAGTTTTGGATAATGTGAAGCCTCTGCACAGTTTAATAAACGAGTCCTGAGCTTTAGCAGGTTAAACTGTGCAGGTTAAACCCCAACTGTGCTGGACTTCAGCCTTCCAGAACCCACATTTGTTTCCCCTTTGATTTGAATTTCCTCAACCCAGTGTGCGTTAGCATGTTTGGTGGGGACCATGGAGAGTCTAAGTGAGGAAATTTCCCATCTACCTTTGCTGCAAAGACACAGCAGCCTTGTGCAGGTAGCTCACACTTGGTTCATGTCTACCAATAACGATCACTCTTCCACTAAAGTGGAATTAACACTGGTTTTGCTTAGCTTATAAATTCCTTTATGGCATGAAAATATTAGTATTTTTGGAACTATGAATTAACAAAATTATTGATGATTACTATTATTATTTTTGTAGAAAAATATAGTTTAAAATCTTAAAATGGAAAGAGGAAAACCTTATTATCCTGTAAGCTCAAATACTGTTTCCTTTTTTTTTCAGATTATACCTGACAGATTCATATTAAGCAATTTCATTAAATTACTCGTCAGAGAAAGACATTTTGAGCTAGTTAAGATGACATTGTGAAAATGCTTGCTTTTCAGTAAATTGTATTTTTTTCTGAAGGTATCCTCTAACTTCTAAACCACACATTCACTTTTTTAAAAGCTGTTTAAGTTCTTCCTAAATATTTTACCTTCAAATTTCAATTCATGTAAAACATTTAATAATATTAACATATCTTCGAGCATACATACACAACCACACAAGCATGTCTTACAAGTCTGTTATCCTGGGAAGTTCGTGTGTTAAGCACAGTGCATGTACATAACTTAACATGTCAGTGATATTTAATAGTAATGTTGTCTGATATTAGTAGACCAAGTACAGTAGACCTGTGCTTGTTTTGTTGTACTCTTGCTTTGTATCACTCTCATGGAGCGTATGTAGAACATCTACAGCTGAAAGCTGTTTGTGGTTGTGGATATTTGATTGGCCAAGGCTGTCTATGTTGTGTTCATTCTGGATGATGATTGGCTTATAGCTAGAACCTTATAAAACCAGGTTTATCTATGAGTTTGGAGATTGGAATTTCTTCCAGTCATGAAGTTTATGCCAGACAAAGCCTTAGAATAATAGGGTCACAAAATAATGATTTTTTCCCCCTTTGTTTTTTTTTTTTTTGGTAGTTAAAGTCATGCTAACTCACTCACTAGTTAGGATTTTAGGAGCTGCACAGAATGGCGTGCACATCCTATTCTACCAACGTAAATAAAAAGTGATGATTATATGCTTTTCTTTGTTATTTGACATGTTTCGATCAGTTTATTATTAGGCTTAGATTATGTGGAACATCTGCAATACAAGTCCTTTACAAGTCCTTTATGATTGTATGTTACAATCATAAATATTCTGATTGGTGCTATTATAGAAAATTAAGTAACACCATGTGATTTGAGAAATCGGCCACGCTATGGTATAATTAGTGTAATCAACACACATTCTTTGTTAAAAAATTATTTGATTATCATTCGGGTGTGACGTCATAGCTCACGCCTCATGTACACGGCTTCAAATTCCAGCACTCCCACTGTAAAATGCCTTAATAATAATAATAATAATAATAATGATAATAATAATAATAATGCTTCACTTTTCTTATACAAAAATGATAGCAAAAAGGAAAAAAATAGTAATAAATAAAACAAAAATTACCTGGTTAGCACAGTCCTCCAAATGATATAGCCATGTTTGAATTACGAAGCCGGAGCTGGTCACAGCACCACTGATGGCACTGCCATGGCACACACAGTCCCCAGGGTCACAGCCCCACCAAGCATCCTCACTCTGTATGCTGCACCATGGATCCATGGAGCTCCAGAGCTGTGCACAGGGCTACACAAAGTGAGCGCAGGTACACTGGCACAGAAAGCCAAGCAGCCTTGACATTTTGCAGAACCACAGCACCAGACAGTGCAAAAACAGAGTCAAAGGAGCAAAGCTAAGTAAACTTTCTTGGCAAGAATGAAAGTAGCACACATGGCAAAAGTGTTCTGGTGCTGCACTCAATTCCTGGCTAGAGGACACACACTGTGCATGGAAGATCGAGACCAGAAGAATTCTGCTGATCAAGCTCAGGTCTGTTGGAACCTGGCAACCCTGTCATGAGACATCGAAGGTCATTAACATGATACAAATAGGAGATGCACTATTTGATTTTAGCTTGACCTTAACAATGCCTCACTGAGCTCCAAAATAAATCCATATTTCCACAATATATCTGTAAAAAACAAAAGAAATCTTATCTATCTATCTATCTATCTATCTTGGAACGGCAAGGCCAATTCTTTTGTTTTTGCTATACATTGCTTGTATGCAGTTCAGGAAATGAAAGCTGAAGTTCTGAGCTGTCATCTCATATTCATCTTTTCATCTAAAACCCAATTGTCTTCAGTTTATAGCAAAAACAACAGAATTGGCCTTGCCGTTCCAATACTTTCAGAGGGGTCTGTAGTTCACGCAGACTGCACGCTGTGCACAAGGCACCGTATCTCTGCTGGGGTTTCATACAATGATCATTTAATTAATTTTAAACATATAAAATTTGTACTTTCATCACATTCTTCTTGGAAATTTATACAGGCATTATAAAGAAATGCTGGATAGAGGACCCCATTTTGACTCACAGAAGCACCGTGAGTGCATCCCAGATTTATACTAAATTCTGATAGTGTGTCCGGCGAATCTTTCTGAACTTTCTGGAACGTAAGAAACCCAAGAACTAAAGTAAATCTGATAAAATATTATTAGGTGGCTTTTGTTGTCAACTGTAACCTAAGTAACAGTTTCTTGATTTGGGAGAGACGTTGTTGTTTTGAAACATGGTTAGCTTGCTTGCTCAGATTAGATGAAAGTACCTAAAGGCATCTGGTTCAGGAGTTGAATACATTTATGTTTTGCAAATTGCTAATTTTTGTTATAATTTCTGAATTGTGACTTTTTTCTTTTTCTCTGCATTTTACAGTGTATCGAGGGCATAGTGGTCGGTTAACTTAAAAATTACTTCTGGTATAAACCACACCCACTTTTGGTTTTAATCTGAATACAAAAACAGAAATGAATATTTTGAGCACTAAAAAGATATGGTTTCAGATAATGGTGTAACACCCCTTCAACTGAGGGTAGCTGCATTGACATTTTGTACCTGTGTGTTTTAATTTAAAAAAACCTGAATTTTCAGATTATTATTAATATTATTAATGCTAATAATATTACTTTCATTATATAATATAATATTATAATGCTAAAATTACTGCACTAATATTACATGAAAATCTGCCTACAGATTCACTCATGAAAGATTTTTAGGTAAAAAAAAAAAACACTTCAATTGCAAAGATTACAGTTTACAGTTCATACTGCGATACTAATATCAACCGTAAAAATATTATGATAAGGCAAGCTGATATGCCTTATACCCTTTATGAAGTTTTTATCAGAAACCTGGTCTGTTACTTAATATTGCTTAACAAAACACAAACCTTTCTCTGTAACATAAAAATTTTTCAGGAAAAAAAGCTGTATGGGAATAAAACAGGGATGTAAGCCAAAATGTATATTAAAAATGCAGGATGCAAGAATTTTGCAGATTATGTCTCTCTCTCTCTCACACACACACACACACACACACACACTGCCCTGAGGCTTCACTGCTGTGCTTAGTTGGCACCCTAAATGCAGCTCAGTTTATTTTCCCTCTGCATTCACAGCTGGAGTAAATGTCAGGATCCAAATTAAATAACTGTAATTTTTTTTTTCAGTAATTATAGTGCAGGATTTGGTGACAGTATCTGATAAACAGTGAATATCAGGATACCTGGTCTGTAATCACCAAGACGGGTTTCTTATTTAATTATAGGTGAATTTACTGCATTACCCAAAACTACTGTATGTTGCATAATTATACTCCACAGTTGTGTGTTTTTGCATGTGTGTGTTTCAGATCAGCAGTGACAATACAAAAGGCCACCTGGAGTCTACAGCTAATGGCAAGTACAAGCATTTAGAGTTTAAAATACTAATGACTGAAATGGCATCTTACTGTATGTATCACTTATTTAGCCTAAAATGGTATTCCTACTTGTCCTGATATTACTGTCATACTTTGTTGAGCTCTCGAACCACTACTCTAAGGTAATGGCAATCGTAATACTGGGTATTAAAGAATGCTGCTGATGACAATGCCAATAGTAGAGGTGCTCGAAGTATTAGAAATAACACACTAATTGAAATTTTGTCTGTGTTCAGATGCAGTCTGGTCTATACACACTCCTGGAGTTGTGCACTAAATCTTGAACTGAGTTTGCTTGATTTTTTTTTCTCTGTGTGAATGCGTGTGTGTGTGTGTGTGTGTGTTATCACCCCAGAGAAGAGAGAGAAGCCCCACAGTATCCCCTGGTCAATTTCGTGCAAGAGTAACATGGCCACTGAAAAGGTTAGAGGACTGGGGCCAGTTGGCTCTGCATCAGCATGTCCGTGTATATGTGTGTGTGTGTGTGTGTGTGTATATGTGTGTGTGTGAATGCCTGATGCATATTTTGAAATAAGTAGGTTAATAAACTATAATTTCAGTGTTTACATTCCTTAATCCCTGATTTTTCTTTTTTCTTTTTGTTAAAACTGAACTTTTGTGTATGAATGAGTGGTTTTGACATCAAGAGTGGTTTTATCATCATTGTCATCATATATATAAATGTTTTGTATATATATAAAACATTTAAAGGGACTGTAAAAAAAAAATTGGAGTTCTGGTGTTTTTTCCTAGTAATCATTGGGCTTTAAGTAACATTGGTAACATAAATATTTCTTGATTTTATACTCAGACTGTTAAATCATTTTCTCAGACTAGTCCTTCAGTACGTGTTCATTATCTGTGTATATATCTCTCTCTGTGTATATGTATATATATATATAAATGTTTGTGTGTAGAAGATGGAGGACATACCTAAGATGGTGGAGCTGTACCAGTGTCCACAGTTCGGTGATGTTCCAGTAACTCTGCCACACAATACTGCATACAGAGCCATCGTCACACGTGTCATACAGGCACAGCGCCACCTAGTGCACAAGGTGCGTCTCTAATTATGTGACTGTATGAATCATAAGTGTTCCACCAGGGAAAGCAGGAAAGCATGAAAAATGAGCACTAAACTCAGCAGGATAATAATAATAATAATAATAATGATAATGAGCAATGCTGCAAGTGCAATTAAGTTTTATAGAATTATACTGCAATATTATGTGGTATAGGGGCAGTATGGTAGTAAGTTGACAGTTTTTGGTACAATATCTTCTTTTACCTTAACCTTTTTCAGAGCCAGCATCAACAACGTAATAAAGTATTCAATCAGTTGGTCAGGAAACTGCAAGTATATTGTTTCAAATGGATTTTTTTTTTAGGATGATCACTTTGCCTTCAGTAGTTTATCCAGTGTAGATATGCTTCTAGACAGGTTTACTGCATGATATATTTAAGCTATTAGCAAATTACCATGCTCTGTGGCGTGTCCGAAAATGCCGATCAGGCCCAGTTGACCTCGACTGTGGATCAAGATGGTGGCAAGAGAAAATCTAAGTCACTTTTAAAGATGGTTCATTATTGGTGCACTGATGGCAGGAGCTTCAGTCACAAAGCCTGCTGAGCTGGCTGTGTTTCAGTAGGCACAGTGACATCTGCATTTAGATCTACAGCAAAGACATCAGTAAATAGACGAATGCACATGAGAGAGTTGTGCAAACACCACAGGCACTGAAGTCTATAGAGATGTGGAAAACGGTAATAGGGTCAAATGAATCATCCTTCATCATGTTCTCCACAAGTGGGGGAGTGTACACCAAGAGAACAGAAGCGGGGGAGACTGTTTAGGGCATTTTGCTGGCATGGTTTGTCCTCTTAAAGGGACGAGGCATCGCAAATCAATACAAAGTTCTTCTGACTGGAATCCTATGCGGAAACATTTCTGTCCTGGTGGGAGTGGTCTCTTGCAGGATAACCACGCCCACATCCACATGGAACGGGGTGCATGGAATAATGCCATGTTCGACAGCACCCTCCACCACCATCAGCAAAACACCATAATGTAGCATAATGTTAATGGTGTATGTATTTCACATTTCCTTAACACTGTGTATTTAATGCAGTAGTAAATGCCACATAAAACAAATCTTACCGTTGGCAGCAATTTCTATGTTTATATTGCTCACTTGAATCTTACCTTGTGCCTGTTTTGTTTTTTTGTTGTTTTTTTTTGTGTGTGTGTGTGTGTGTGTGTAATTGTGTTCTATAGCCCATCTTAAAGGCTGTCTTCCATAACATTCTCTCTTCCTCCACCATGGAACGCTTCGTCATCAATTCGTTCTGGTGGCTCTTCCTGGAGAACTTTCAGGTAAGTTTTTTTTTTTTTTGCCTGAGAAAAGTTAGAAAGTATATTTTTGGGTCAAGGTTTTAATTTAAGGGAAGCGTGAGAAGTCAATTTTATGGCTTCCAGATTCTATGATTGGATAAGCATCAGCAATATGGTAATAAATCTTTCCCCACATGCGTGTCAGAGCTAGAGGAGGCACCAGGGGACAGATTTCCTGCACTTTAGCTTTCTGCACCATCACCTGCGGCACTGTTTAGGACCCAAATTATCATTCTGAGTGACAGTCTATCTCAATTTCTCTCACTCTCCCAATCTATCTTTCTCTCTCTCTCTGTTTTTCAGCCCGACAGGAAAGCTCAGGATCGACTGTTTGGCCAGATTGCAGAGAATTACATCAGCATTCTGACCCAGAGCTCTCTGTCCTCTAACAGTGGCACCATCTTCCTTCAGGTAAACTACACTACTTTAGTAAGCAAATTCTCAAAACATGAATAACATTTACATTGTGCTGTGATTGAGGCTGTGACATAATTAGACATATTAAATACTTTAGTTGTTATATGGATATGATGTATACTGCATGTGTATGTTGAATGTTGTTGTGTTAAAATATAAAAAAAAGTTCTTAAATATAGTGTTTTGAATGCAGTCAGATATGAAATGAGCTTAAAATATGTATAGTCACAGACAGGGCAAACATTAGCTATGCTAAAATTATGCTAAAATTGCTTAAAAATGATGTGCTTTCAAACAAACAAAACCCTAATATAACATATATCGCATACAGTAGATTTTTTTATTGCCCTTCCAATACTCTAATAAGTGCTGTTGGAAAATTAATATGTAAAAACATGTGTCATAACTGATATACATTTATCCTGGCCTACTTCATTGTTTGCAGTTTTTTCTTTTTTTTTTTTTTTGATGTAGACATGGGCAATTTAAAGTATAACATGAGCTCTTAAACACATTAAAATGTGTGTGTGTGTGTTTTTTTTTTTTTGCCTTTCTTTTAACAGTAGAATTTGTTCTGACAAACCTAATGTGTTAGAAGTGATTGGTAACCCAGTTGAAATGTATGACTTTGCCAGTCAGAAAGACTTGGGAGGCTAGAAATGATTCATAGATATAGTCAAACTAGATTGTTTTCACTGAATAGACACCTGTGCTCTGCTGGTTAACTAGGATTGTGTTACTCTGGTGACACACTCTGGTGTTAGGTGGAGTTAGGTAGATGTTTGGATAATAATGGTGAGATGCTTTGTGGTGTTCGGTTCTTCAGGATTTCCCCAGCATACTGAGTCAGATGCTGTTCTGCTGCTTCTCCTGCTGCTTCCCTCAGTCGTGCTGTTTCCGTGATCCAGCCTTCCTCACAGCTCTGTGCTCCACCGCCTACCAGTGGATCGGAGGTAAAACTGAGGCAGCAGAATCTAAATAAATATTTCTAGACAGGTTTTTGGAGCTTTTGTTATTTATTTGCACAGCTAAAGTAAAAAAAAAAAAATTGTAAAAAAAGTCTAGGACATGCTTGTTTCCAGAACTATTTCAACATTTTATTTTTTTTTTTTTAAGTAATGAAGGATTTCTACCTGAAATGTCATTTTTGGGCAATACACCAGATTTTCAACTTCAAGATCTTTTTTGAATTTATTTTGGTCTGATAAACTCACCTAGTTCCTTATATGTTTATTATTTACACTATAATTGTATATACGTTTTAATATTAATTTATTAACTTAATTATTATTAATTAGTTCATAATTTTTCGTTTGTTTGTTTGTAAGTAAAGTAGGGGTGATGACCAGACCAAAACAACAGGCAAATGAAAACTGAGAATGTGTAAAGCGAAACGAAAATGTTTGTTTTCATAACTCCCTATCTACACAGGTGAAAAACAGAAAAGAAAGGGCATCAACTCGCCACTTTCTCACTCCAGTCCTTCACTTTGTAGCTATTTACAAATGTCGAAGCTACTGAATATAAATGCTATATAAGCAGATACCCAAAGCAAGACTCACCCATACATACACATAGAAACAAAAATTCAAGTAGAAGCTAAAATTAAACAGGATTTGTTGGACAAAACATTTCCATTTACTTGCAGAGTTGAGCTTTTATCTTTGAGAAATAAAACCATATTAAAAACCTGTGGTCTGAATTGAACAGATCAGTCCAAATGTCCAAACCCATTTATCAATAAAGAAATATATACCAATGACAAAGAAACTTGAAACGTTCTCCATGAAGAAGTGGAGCAAGATCCCTTTACAAGTGTTTTTCAATGTTACTGACATTACCTAAAGAGGCACAGCACTGTTATTCTCTAGGGGGGGATTCAGAAAATCTTGTACATTGTGGGTGTGCCACATGTACAAACCTGGAAAATATGTAGAACATGATGAAATATGTAGAACATGATAAAAAAGATTTGTTTAAGCGGTACAGTTCTGTTATGTTAGACACAGCCCAATGCCTCTTCACTCTGCCCCATCTCAGTCTGTTCGGAAAGAAAAACATGGCCGAAATCAGCCAGCGCCCAGCACGGACAGTTAATTCTCCTCTGAGCAAAAAAAAAAAAAAAAAACCATGTTGTACTTTGAACAAAATTTAATGACAAGGAAGGCAGTAAAGCCAGAATAAACAGCGGCAGCGCTTTTCCAACACGGAGTCATTTATTAAAGGGAAGGAGATGAAGCTCGACGTAGATTTAGTGATTCTGCTGCTGGACAAGTACGTAAAGGCAATCTGTGTAAAGTTTTGAACTCTTTGAATAAATCATTTTTAGCCAAATCTTGTATGGTTATAGTGTTATATCTTAGCTTTCAAGCAGCTGAATGGCCTATATCCAGTTGAATGAATAATCCAATGAAGAACATATTTAAGTCTGTTAATAAGCACATTCGATCACTCAGATTTTCTTAAAGTATATCAGTGACAGAAGAGCAGAGAGAACAGAGACCTGCTGCTGAATTACTGACTTCGCCTGATTCTAAAATAGTGTTGAAGCATTAAATCAGGCTTAGATTTATCATGCATGTCGAAAGGAAATGAGTCAGTCTTGTGTGAACTGTTGCACTGAGTATTGGAGTTCACAAGTATTTAGGTCAAAGGAGTTGTTATAGAATCTAGTGCCTTTCTGTCTCTATAGAGCATTGTATTTTGGTGTCAGTCTCTCACTCTTTTTCTCTCTCCAGGGCTCTGTCCTGCTCCTGAAGTCTATAAGCAATGGGACTTTGAAGCTCTGGAGGCAAACGAGACCAGCAGCATTTTACAGAAAGAAAAAAAGGAGAAGGAGAGTGGTATGTCATTTTTTCAAACCACCCTCATCCCTGCAAAGGAATAAAATGTCCCCATGTTCTTGTCTTTAAGTCTTAATCTTTATTGAGCTCTCAAAATCACCTTGCAGTGTTCACCTGAGTTCCTCATTACTGTTAAACACACAAGATTTAATTCTCTCTCTCTCTCTCTCTCTCTCTCCCTCCCCCTACCTTTCTAATTTTCTCTTCCCTCCCTTCCTGTTGCACTGATGATGTAAAACCAGACAGGGGTGTAATGATACAGTGGTGTCTCGATCGATATAACATATTGTTAGTAAAGCAAAAACAAGCATTATATGTATATAGATATATATAGATATATATATATATATATATATAAACCACTGACAGGTGAAGATCTCATTACAATAGCACCTGTCAAGGGTGGCATATATTAGGCAGCAAGTGAACAGTCAGTTCTCAATGTTGATGTGTTGGAAGCAGGAAAAATGGGCAAGTGTAAGGATCTGAGTGACTTTGACAAGGGCCAAGTTGATGTGATAGCTAGATGACTGGGTCAGAGCATCTCCAAGATGGCAGGCCTTGTGGTTAGTACCTACCAAAAGTGGTCCAATGAAGGACAGCCGGTGAACTGGTGACAGGGTCATGGGTGCCCAAGGCTCATTGATGCGTGTGAGGAGCGAAGGCTAGTCCGTCTGGTTCGATCCCACAGAAGAGCTACTGTAGCACACACATTGCTGAAAAAGTTAATGCTGGCTATGATAGAAAGGTGTCAGAACACACAGCGCATCACAGCTTGCTGTGTGTGGGGCTGCATAGCCGCAGACCGATCAGAGTGCCCATGCTGACCCCTGACCACCACCGAAAGCGCCTACAATGGGCACATGAGCATCATAACTGGACCATGGAGCAATGGAAAAAGGTGGCCTGGTCTGATGAATCTTGTTTTCTTTTACATCATGTGGACGGCCAGGTGCGTGTGCGTCTCTTACCTGGGGAAGAGATGGCACCAGGATGTGCTATGGGAAATAGGCAAGCCGGCGGGGGCAGTGTGATGCTCTGGGCGATGTTCTGCTGGGAAACCTTGGGTCCTGGCATTCATGTGGATGTTACTTTGACGTGTACCACCTACCTAAACATTGTTGCAGACCACATACACCCCTTTATTGCAGCGGTAATCCCTAATGACAGTGGCCTCATTCAGCAGGATAATGTGCCCTGCCACACTGCAAAAATTGTTCAGGAATGGTTTGAGGAACATGACAAAGAGTTCAAGGTGTTGACTTGGCCTCCAAATTCCCCAGATCTCAATCAGATCCATGATCCATGGAGGCCCCATGTTGCAACTTACAGGACTTAAAGGATCTGCTGCTAATGTCTTGGTGCCAGATACAACAGCACACCTTCAGAGGTCTTGTGGAGTCCATGCCTCAACGGGTCAGAGCTGTTTTGACGGCACAAAGGGAACCTACACAATATTAGGTGGTTTTAATGTTATGGCTGATTAGTGTGTATATATATATATGCAAGCAATCAAGATGTGAGTGAAGTGTAGACTTTCAGCTTTAATTCAAGGGTTTTATCAGTGCTCCATCATCGAGCAAAGGCTACCCGAGTGCAGCAGAGAGCTTGCTGTGTGTCCGTGTGTGTATGTTCCATATTAGCACTGGTGTATTGTACACATATTTGGCAGATTCAGCTGTATTGTTTCGGCCCACAACTCACTAGTGTCGAGAAGGCAAAGTGCTCCTATAGGCCAATGCTTAAAGATTTTGGGGAATCTTCCAGCTCCTCTTGCTGTTATTCTCGAGCTAATATAAGCTAATACTAGCTAG
Organism: Pangasianodon gigas; assembly: GCA_022758105.1. Classification (NCBI taxonomy): domain Eukaryota; kingdom Metazoa; phylum Chordata; class Actinopteri; order Siluriformes; family Pangasiidae; genus Pangasianodon; species Pangasianodon gigas. Next base: position 12,599,309 of record CM040474.1, read on the forward strand.
TATACTACTATGCTAGCATACTGGCTCATGGAAGCATGTTTTTTAAACCCCTGTGGCCTGTCTTGATTCGAGATACAGGGGAAGTTTGTTTTTCAGAGGTGAGAGTGTGGGCTTGATTAAATTTAAATGTTTATTTCATTTCGACAAATGACAAATAGCCTACTTTATAATAAGGTCTGCAGAATGTATTGTTTGATATGCAAACGTTTCGAGTCGAGAGCCTCGTATCGAATGAAACGATATGATACACAGTATCTTTGCACTCCTAATGCCGGACATATTTATACGCTAAACTGTAATTCATATTACATTACAGATGAATGGCTGGTTCTTAAATAGAACATTGAATTTAGGAAAACATGCATTTAACCATTCGAAAAATGGGTTAACTTATCTCAGGCAACAATCTCATTTTTTACAAGGTTTCTTTGCTGAACATCTTTGCATTTTGCTATTAAATGAGTAACAGCATTGTGTTTATTGCCACTGATTTAGCAAATACACAAACTGTCATTGACTATTATCCATACTGGTGGTGACATTAAGTACATTCAGATGATTGACTTTATGTTTTTTTTGGTTGTTGTTTCTTTGTTTTTATGAGTAATTTACTTTCAATCTATAATTTGGGGAACAGGGTTGTACTTTCAAAGTGACATTGTCAGGCAATATTACTATAATAGAAAATTTTAAAAAAAGAATGAGAGAACATGCTTTTCTACTTCTCATGCTCTTCAGGAAATTCAGATGATCCGGTGTCTTGTGGAATATACCTCATAAGCATAACAGAATGATGTCAATGGAAGAAAGGATGTTTTAAGTCTGCAATGTTAAATAGATGAATACAAAAAAAAGATTTCTGAAGTATTTTAATGATTATATTTTGAGGTATTTCTAGTGGGCTCGGGCAGGCCAGAAAACAAAAATCTTATATTTGTGCTGAAAATAGGTTTTATTATATGTTGTAAATTAAATATGCACATAGGTTGATGTACACATGTCTAAATGTATTATCAGCAGGACACATATGCCATGCCAGTCGTGGAATCACCTATAGTATGTGTATCCGTATTTATGTTTTTGTTTTTTTTTTTTTCTCCAGACTCATCACTGACTTCTATCGACAGTGTGTTTTCTTGCATCTTCTTTTCTGAACCCTCCGGCAGCCTCACAGCTGTAAAAAAGAAGAGAATGGTCAGTGTAACACATTGAGTACACAGCATCACAGCATAGTGTGTAAGGGAGTGAATGAAAAATACTGTGTGTGTTTCAGAAGAGTCCGTGTGAGGTGAGTCAGGCCATTGCATTGTACTCCAAGAACAAGATAACTACTACGAGCCACACAAGCACTAGCGAGGGTGAGAGGAATGCGAACACACAGACACACACACAAACACACAATGACATGTACAGCTGCTGTTCTACAATACAGATGCTATATTGCTAATTATAAGAAAACTAGAGAAGCAACAATCTTATATGAGGCATTAGTGGTAGGTGGTATGTTGGTATATTGGTGAGAGGGTGAGAAGGTTTTGTCCTTGTGGGGATATTTGGCTGGTCCCCACAACTGTTTTATTTACACAAGCTTTTATTTACAATACTAAAAGAGCCAATAGGGTTAGATTAAGGTGTAACATAAGATTAATTAGCTGCATTAATAATCATGTAAATGGAAGGTCTTCACAAATATAGTAAGACTTGTCTCTGTGTTGTTAAGCTCGCTCTTTATGGTCTTTCTTAATCTTCGGTCACATCGATCTTGTGTTTCAGTGGAGAAAGCAGCTTCACAGAACATCCCAGGCTCTGATCTAAAAGCTCTTACTGAGCACAGAAACCACACCTCAGCCAGAGAGGTAATTACAGTATTCCTGGAGCAGTATTCCTAGAGCACAGTGCTCAGGTGCACAATAGAAAATGTACAGAAATGTAGAAATGTAGAAAATGTACTATGTACTGTAATCTATTTATATCATATTATCTCTATTCTCTGAATATCACCTGTTTTTACATTCCCTCTCTCTCTGTTTGCTACTTTTCTTTTCTTTTCTTTTCTTTTTCCCTAGTTTAGCAGTACTAATGCTGCACTATTCATCTTTTTTAATCATGATTTCTGGCTTCCTCAATTAGTGAAACATGATCGACTGTGATATCAGTGAGCTTGATTGTCATTGTTTATGGGCTAACATTAGATATGTCATTTATATTGAATCTGGTGCGTTAAATCACCGTTAAAGCTCCTCATTAATATGGTTCAACTGTCTGTTAACTGTGCAGGCTGTGCTGATATAATTATTAATTCATTCATTAATTCATTTATTTATATTCTCTTTTAGTCGGCATTTACAAGATATCATTGACTAGTCTTATTTTAATCCAATGATTTTACAGAAATTTATAGAAATAGGGGCTTACACCAGACAAAAAAAAAATCCTACTAGTTTCCCGTTTTTCTATTTGTCTTGCCTGTCTTTCCTGTCTTTTTTTCTCTCTCTCCCTCCTGTTGTTTTTTATAAACCCTACTTCTCTCTCTGTCCAGTCTATTTATGATAGCTGTTTATTGCATGACTGTATGAAATACAATATTACTGACGATTGATGGAAAGGACACGCAGAAGAACAACAATAATAATCTTTCTCCCTCCATGCAGTCACATGCAGTGGATGGACACCTAGAGGTGAAGCAGTGTGTGTTTAACGTGTGGGGAAACTCTCCTCTGGTGCAGCACTACATGAACACACTGCGTCTGCAGCGTAATGTGGGTTACAACGTTCTAGTAAGGAGAACCCAGATCCGAGCACTGCCTCAATATCCTCATACACATGCCTTGATACCAGGAGGCACACATTTAAGTACATTATTTAAGTCAAGAGTCAGGGTCAAAAGTAGAGAAAGCTAAACTCTATAAACTCTCTCTCTCTCTCAAAAAAAAAAAAAGCTCAGGGTTGTGTCTCAAATGGTGTAACTACAAATTTTCTCACTTTCGTACCTCCGCCATTTAGAAAATTTAAACCATTATACTACACACTGTCAGCACATTAAAACATTACTACATACTCACTCTGTCAATACACACACTCTCTGAACACCTTAATACACACTCAAAACCTCATTACACAATCACACCAACACTCTGAACACATTAATACACACTCACACTGTCAGTAGACACATTCAACACCTTAATGCACACTCAAAACCTCATTACACAATCACACCAACACTCTGAACACATTAATACACACTTACACTGTCAGTAGACACACTAAAAACCTCATTACACACTTGCACTGTTAAAATACACATTCTCAACACCTTAAAACACATTAAAAACCTGATTACACACTCGCACTGTCAAAACACACACTCAAACCCTTAGTACACACTCAAAACCTCAGTAAATACTCACACTATCAATACACACACTTTCAACACCTTACTGCACACCTTGCAATGTCAATACACACACTCTCAACACTCTAATGCACATGCTATACCGCACTACGCACGCACGTTGGCAACACACACAGTCTTAACACCTTTATACACACTCAAAACCTCATTAATCACTTGCACTGTTAAAATACACACTCTTAACACCTTAAAACACACTAAAAACCTGATTACACACTCGCACTGCCAAACACACACGCTCAGACCATTAGTACACACTCAAAACCTCACTAAATACTCACACTATCAATACACACACTTTCAACACCTTACTACACACTCACAATGTCAATACACACACTCTCTAAACTTTAATGCACAAGCCATCCCGCACTACGCACGCACATTGGCAACACACACACTCTCAACACCTTTATACACACTCAAAACCCTCACTACAAATTCATTCTGTCAACACATACACTCTCAACACCTCAGTAGACACTCATACACTCAATATATCAATACACACGTACATTCCCAACCCCTTAATACACACTCACACTCATAATACACACTGCTTATAACTGACACTGGTCTAATTATAAAGCAGTCACAGAGTTAGGTTCAGTGAAATTTAAAATGAGTATGAGTGGTAAAATGTTCATATCCTGAGGATGACTATAAAAATTGGTGATTTACAGTGTATTAAATGATATCCTAGATATTTTCTATTTTATCAGTGATGCTGAGGCACTAAGCCTTATCTCTTAATGACTGTTGCCTCACTTGTGTGTATGCAGAGTGTGCTGCATGTCTGAATGTCAGCTGTCTCCTGTGTCATCTTCCTTAACTCGCTCACGGCAGACTCGCTTACTTACCGAGATGTTTTGAGGCAGACAGCCTGCCAGCGGAGGGAACTGCGCTCTCTCTGGGCACGACACAGACAGGAAATAAGCAGCATGCAGCAGAAACGGGAAGACGAACAAAATCAGCTCCTCAGGTTAGAGCTAGTATACTCTAAATATCTCAGTACACACTGATACTCTGGAAAACCTGCACGTCTTTTTACAATTATTAAGGCATAAGGAAGGTGTGGCAGTAGAAGCGTGTCAGGATCTGGCCTTGCCATAAGGGATAAGAACTGTCAGTGGACTCAAAACAAGAAGAAAATAACGTTCTTAGTTTATTAATACATTTGGATCCTGGTTGTGATGTATACAGGACCTGTAGTATCATTTTTTTATTTTATTTATTTATTTATTTATTTACTTTTTTGCAATTGATGTCCAGAAAACACAAGAAAATCCTGTCTCAGAGAAACGTGGTACACAAACTCTGCCAGCTGCTAGTGCCACCAGCCAAGGTCAGCTTTATTTGAGTTAAAAACATCACTTGTTTACTTCAATAGAGATTTTTATACACTGATTCACAGAGTTGTGAAATTGACCAAATCTTTAGTCTTCAGTCAAATAGCATGTTACTAAAATGATAACTGTATTATTATCTGAGTTTATGAAGCATTATTGTTACAATTATTACTGTCTCTCTCTTTGTGTGTGTGTGTGTGTGTGTGTGTGTGTGAGCCAGGGTGAAGAAGAAAGCAAAACACGCTCTGAACAGTTGCTTGCATTTAGCACCATAATAACTGGAATTGAATAACACACACTGCATGCACTGCATCTAGAGTGTACACAGTGAAATGTCATGTGACATTAAAACCAGATTGTGTTGGTTGCACACTTATCTCATTAGATGAGCTCTTTGAAGCAGTGAAATGTTCATCTCATCTCTTTAATCATCATGGTTTCATGATTACAAATTCATAAGAATCTACACAAGCTTTCTCATATAAATGTATAGGATTATGGTCAGTGCTCATAGATATTCATTTAATTGAATTTGAGGTTTATATGACAACAGGACTGCAATAGTAGGACTGCAATACTGTGAACAACCACTAGATGACAGTACAGGCTTTGACTTTAATATAACTGCTCTCTTCACTTCTCTGTTCTCTTCATAGTCTGAGGTTAGACAGAAACAACACTTCATAGCAATAAGAGCTACTTTCAAATTCTGGTCAAATTTAACTATTTTATAGTTTGGGTCATACTGTTCAGATTTCCCATGTGTCCAGGAAAATCTGGAAAACCTGAATATTTTTGGACTAGTCCTATAAAAAATGGAAAACAGGAAAAAATGTGAAAATATTGTGAAAATATTACTGAGGTCCTGCAACCAGTTTCATCAGTTAAACGCAAGTTTGATCATAAATCAAGGACTGAAGTTAGTCCTAAACCATACACTGAGAGGAGAAGAGTATGCTACCTGATATGCACTATATGGCCAAAAGTATATGGACACCTAACCATCACACCCATATGTTGATCTTCCCTAAACTGTTGCCACAAAGTTGTACCTGAGACTACTTTTTTTTTTTTTGCTATGACAACCAAATATTACCTTTGTTTAGTTTATTACTGGTATTTTTTAAATGTAGAACTGTTTATTTTCATTATTTTTTAACGGCATCTTTTCTTTATAGCTTTATAACTTCAGCTGTGCCCAATGTAGCTTCAGATTTTTTTTTTAACAATAAAGGAGAACCTCTGCACCTCTGTCCCAAAAAGCCTTCTTTTAAATACTTACTTTTCTAAGACAGAACTGTCAGGATTTTCATTCATTCATTCTCTCATACTGGCTCTTCCTGGAGTCATCGTGAGGAATAATTGTGGGGTATATATTTTTATCCTACCAGTGAGGTCAAGGCTTTCACGCAGCTTTAAGTGAAGCTCTGTGAATCAAAGAAAGCTCAGCTGATGTGGATAACCAGCACGACTGTTGCATTTAGACTGGAGAGGAAATACTGTCTCAGAATGAGAGAAAGAAAGAGAGGAATGCCTTCCCCAAAGCCAACGTTTCAACCGCAAATACAATGCAGCCATTTTTGAACTCCTGCCTGCTTGAAAAATGGTATGGTTCTTTTCTTCTTTTACTCAATGAAACGTTTCCAACATGTGGAAGAAACTGAAATGTGGAATACTTGTGTTGACATTGGATTCCCACTGGTATTATAACCCCTAATTCCCCTCATGGAAGCAGGGAGATGTGCCTCAATAGTTCTTGCGTTGAAAGGATCTTCATCCATCTCAGAAAATAAAATAAGAAGAATGCTACATGCTCACATTGAAGTTTTTGTGTCATGGTGAATTGGGCTGTTGATGAAGTAGTGAAGGAGAAATTTTTGGGTGGGTAAATGATGAAATACAGATTATCACAGCACAGGATAGGGAAAATATAGAATTACACATTACAACACAGGATAGGGAAAAGTAATAGAGCAATCAGTATTTAATAATGCAATAGCATGATGTTATCAACCCCATTTTAAAGTCCTAGGGATATTTTGTTGGATTCTGGATAAAATTTGCAAGAAATACCAATGCTAACCATGACCATTTGTAATTTTCCATGCCTTCATTCCCTTCTTCAAATATGTGTTGGACAGTTCATTCATTCATCTTTAGTAAGCATTTTATCCTGGTCAGGGTTGCAGTGGATCCCAGGAATATGGGGTGAGGGGAGAATACAGCATGGATGGGGTGCCAGTCTATCTCAGGGCATCATGCATACACACATTCATACACTCATCCACACCCGGGGGCAATTTAGCATAGCCAATCCACCTACCACCACACACACATACAGGGAGAACATGCAAAACTCAACAGAGACAGTAACCCAAGCTCAGGATCAAACCAGGGACTCTGGAGCTGTGAGGTAGCAGTACTACCCTCTGTACCACCAAGTCATGCTGGCTACACTCAGGATGTTCATGTCACAACTGCTGGAATGTCTATACAGCGAGCTACCACAATATACAGTATTTAACCAACTGACAATTATAAATACTACAACAATCCATGCATTACATGCCCAACTACATCCCAAAACCTCTTGCACCACTTTTTGAGGTGGAAATTCAGGAGACATGTGAAGCTATGATGGAGCACATTTGAGTGCTTATCGTACAGTAGAAGTATATACAAATGATCAAATATATTTTGAAAGTGCTTACAGTTACTATATTAAAACTCTAGGTATCTGTGTTTCTTATAGGTATTATATAAGGGTAGGTATTTTGAATATTGTTTGTGGCTCTTCTTTTCCTCATGTACCCTCCTAGTGTGTGTCTTTCCCTGTTTCCACACCTTGTATGTGCAGTGTCATATGTTTATATGCTGTAAGTGCATACATCATAGCAAAATACTCTATAAATTAGGGATGAGCAATACCGCTGGGTTTCATTTCAATCCAATACCAACTAAAACCAATACTGATACCAATACTTTGATAAGTTTTCTTGTGTATATAAAAAGTATGAATGTGGCCTCTTTGCCCAGGAAGAGGGTCTACAAAACATATCCTCAGTAGCTGCCCAAGAGTCCTAGGAGATGTTTCCTAATGCTGGCACCATGACCACGTTCTTAAGGCCATGAGAGAAAGCATCTCTACTGGCCTCAATGTCAGCAAGCACCATTGCCTTCCCAGCAAGAAGGTTACTTTTGTGAGAGCTAGAAAACAGCCCCAGCTGCAGCCCAGAACACCAGCAAGCCTGCTCACCAAGGCATCAGATTGGCAGCTGAAAGTTGAACTGGGCAAGCTGCTCATGTTCCCTCCCAATATTATGCCAACATCTCTGCAGCCTGACATGTTGATTCTATCAGAGACGTCAAAACAACTGGCATTGATTGAGTTGACATTGCCCTGGGAAGACCACATTGTGAAAGTGATTGAGAGGAAGTGTGCCAAATTTCAGGAACTGGTGGAAGAGTGCCGAAGGCAGGGATGATGGGCTTACTGGGAGCCAATAAAAGTAGGATGTAGGGGCTCACTTTGGAAAGTCCTCACACTGCTTGGAATCACTGGGGCTGCAAAAAGAAAAGCCATCAGCTCCATCGCAGAGGTTACCAAAAGAGCCTCTAGATGGCTTTAGATCAAAATGGATGATCTGTGGTCAAATGCTGCTGGGATGCAATATGGGGTTTGATCTATCCCAGCTGGGTCAACTGAGTGAGGATGTCTGATGTTGAAGACCCATAACACCAGATGACGTCAGGAAACATCACTGATGAAGTGTCCCAGTGCATCTAAGAGTGTATCTTCTCAGCAAAATCGTCAGTTTTATCACGTACACTTGTATAATTGTATACTTGCTCCATTCTAGCACAGTGATCATTGAAATGTGCTGTAGCATAATCAAGTTTAGTGTACTTTAGTGAACTTTGTATTTTTTTTCCCAATAGGGAGGCTACATGTCACTTGTGTGTGTGGGCATGTGTACTTTGACAGTTGAAAGGCTTTTCACTTGGTGACTCAGAGACAGAAAGCAAGAAACGATACCCAACAATAAAGCCATCTGTTAGAGGAACCGACTTTGCACCTCTCTGAGAAACTAAAGCATAAGATGACAGATAAATAATAGACTATTGTGTAGGTGCCAAAGAAAAAGACAGAGCAAGACGCAGTGATACAGAATAAGGATCTGGCAAAAGGACCATGCAATGTTACTGACAATAAATATAATAGAATGAACTGAAATATAGAGAAAACAACAAAAAGTGGAAATAAATAGACCAATTAATGTAAAAGCAGTGAGCTCAAACATAGCACTCTGTTAGATAGTGAAAACAGTAGAGCGTTGGCATCAGTTCTGGCACAGACGGCCCGCACCCAGGAGATGGAACAGGTGAGCTCAGTGGGCATCACGCCCAGAAATGCCATGTGCTATATTTGTCAAATTTGCAAATGAGAATACTGATCTGGGATCTGTCTATGCCTTTCAAAGCCTAAAGAAATGTGACTGTGAGAACGTCCTGGCTTAGGGTTTGTGAATGCCTTATCATTAATTGAGTTATGATTGAATTTACACTTAGTTGTTAGGTCTTTTTTTGTTGTTTTTTCCAAAACTGCTTAACACTGAGGCAAAATATGGTCCAAATGAAGAGCTGAGCAGTTCAGGTATTTACAGTTTTGTGTTAAAATGGCAGAGTAAGTGCACAAATTTCATGGCCAAAAGAGTCAAATTGACAAGGTCCTTTAACAATACTTTACAATATACACTTTATAATATACTGTATATAATGAGCAAAAAAATTAATTCATTAATTAATTCACTCATCTTCAGTGACAGGGTCAGGGTCGCGGTGGATCTGGAGTCTATCCCAGGAACACTGGGCATGAGGCAGGAATACACCCTGGATGGGGAACCGGTCTATTGGAGAGCACAATGCACACACGTGCACAGCTAGGGTCAATTTAGCGTAAACAAATCCACCTACTGGCATGTTTTTGGGAGGTCTTTGGGAATCCAGGGGAAACACACATGACAGACTATCCCCAAAAAATCCATACAGACATTAATTTGAACTCAGGATTTGAACCAGGGACCCTGGAGCTGTGAGGTAACACTACCTGCTGTGCATGTAGACCTCCCGCTTCATTTCAGACCACAGGTTTTCAATAAGGTTCAAATCTGGAGACAGAGATGGTCATTGAAAAACATTGCTTTACTGTTTCTTTAACCATTTCTGAATTGATTTGGAAGTATGTTTGGCCAATGATCCTGCTGAAAGCTGATCTTTGGCCAAGTCTGAACCTCCTAGCGGAGGCAACCATGTTTCAGGCTGAGGTATTCTGCCAGATTTTTTGATAGCAGACTCCAAAAAAGCCCCTGAAACACCAGCCACAAAGCATCAATGATTGCTGTTAGGTGTAACATTATGTTTTGGTCATTAGGGTCATTGGGTTTAAGTTATTTGTGTTCCCCTACCATGAAACATTTTTTTTTATTTTATTCCAGCTTCCAGTTTGTCCTGCCATATTGCAATAGCCAGGTGTTATTGGGAAACGACAACAGTTAATTCAAGAGTGCCTACTTGCTGCCAAAAAAACCCCCCAACAAAATCACTTCATGGTCTATGGGTAGGCCCTTCAAAACAGCTTCAGTCCTTCTTGCAATTCTGTCACAAACTGAGTTATTGGACAATTCTTCAAGAAGGAAAGTCTGTAGTTCCTTGAGGAATTAAATTAATCTACCCTGCAATGACACTGACGTCTCTAAGCTCCTCCCCACCAGCCGTCACACCACCTGTTCCCTGGACCCCATCGCCCACATCAAGCCATTTCTTCCACACTTGTCTCTAAACACAACCACATCAGCAAAACATCACTCAGGCAAATTCTCCACCACACTGAAGCAGCTTCATGCTACTCCTAAAAAGATCGAGGTGCTGAGATGACACCAATTCCCTGCAGTTAAGTGTAGTACTAGTTTATCAATGTGTATCGTTATGCTTGCTGATTGTTCATCTTTGTCTTGCAAGATTGTATCATTTATATAGTCAGGTCCATAAATATTCACTGTTATTTTAGCTGTCTAACACAATATATTGGAGATAGAATAAAATAATGAATATAAGCTCAAGGTGCAGCTTTAATATGAGGGTATTTACATCCGATTCGGATGAACGGTGTAGGAATTACAGCACTTTTTATACATGATCTCCCTTTTTTAAGGGACCAAAAATAATTGGATAAACAAACATAAGCATAATACTTCTTTGCAAATCCTTTGCAGTCAGTGACTAGATGAAGTCTGGAACCCACACACATCACCACACGCTCAGTTTCTTCCCTGGTAATGCTCTTCCAGGCCTTTACTGCAGCTGTCTTCAGTTACTACTTGTTCATGGGGCGTTTTGCCTTCAGCAAGTGAAATGCATGATCAGTTAGGTTCAGGCCAGATGATTGACTTGGCCATTGCAGAACATTCCATAGTCCACAATGTACATATAAAAAGAGCTATAATTCCTACACCATTTACCCTCAAATTAAAGCTAAAGATCGTCTACTGTTTGAGCTCATATTCATTACTTAATTTAAATTCCAATATATAGTGATACACAGCTTAAATAGCAAGAACTTTGTCAATGTCCAAATATTTATGGACCTGACTGTAATTTGACTTACTGCTTAACGACTAGTGTTTGTAGCACTCCTGAGTTCTAGCACTTACTCCATCTGGTGTGTTAGCTGTGCCTCTGAGAAACTAAATTTTGTGAGACTTGTGTTACCATTGGTTCCCTTAGCAGCTGTTAATTTTATGGGGACATTATCAACTTCAACCGTAAGAACATCATGAGGCAACAGTGTTTACACGATAAAGCACACCTGGGCTCATAAAATGGCCACATATTCTTTATTTGTTATACTAATTTGCAGTAATACTAATCAGGGCATATGTCTATTATAAGATCACCATTACTGCACCATTATGGATCCACCATGTTTCACAAGTAAGCCACAGATATTGATGGTTCAAGGCATACTTATTCTTCAAATATATCCATGTCCACATGAAAGAAAAAAGAGTGAAAGATCTACAAGATATTTTATACCAAAAGATTTATTTTGCTGTACATTTGTCCCTTGAAGGGAAGAATCACTGCAAAGAGTTCTATCCTGATAAAAGTGGTCTCTTCCAGGATGACCCTGCTTCCATACACAGGGCACAAGGACTCACTGAAAGCTGATGGCCATTGCAGTCGCTTCGTCTCAACCCAACTGAAAACCCATGGGAGACTTTGGACTGATGTGTTAGACAGTGCACTATAATCATCACCATCATCAAAACACCAATTGAGGGACTATGTTTTGGAAGAATGGTGTTCATCCTTCTGGTACAGTTACAGAGACTTGTAGAATCTATGTCAAGGTGCATTCAAGCTATTCTAGCAGCTCATCGTGGCCCAACACCTTACTAAGACACTTGCTGGTTTTCCTGTTTATTTTGTTATATAAGATTTGATGTCAGTTTCTATTTGGGGGCTGTTTAGATGTTGTTCTACTTGAAGCAGTAAATGACTAATGATGATTTGCATTAAAAATGATCATCTCTCTTTCATAGTAGATATACTGTACAGTATAATGCTACTTGTCTTTTAACATAATGTAACAAATGTGTGTAGCTTCTTTCAAGTTTTTCATTCATATAGTGTTTGTCATGCTATTTTATCCCCCCTTTATGTATTTTAAATACCATTTTTAATATGTTTCATGTAATTTTATTACTGACCTCCCATAGCACTGTGCCCTGTGATGGACACGCATCCCAACCCATCAGGCACGTGTTCTTGGAATAGACTCCACCACCACCCTGACCAGGATAAAGCAGTTACTAAAGCACAGGATTTGAATTTTGTTTTGAGCAAGTTGTAGTAAATGGTAAAAAGTCTACTTTCATAATTTACCCCTTAGATTTTTGCACTTAATCTTAACTGAGCACGCTCTTTCTCTCAAATTCATACAATTGAGAGAACACTAAGAATTTTGGCATAACAGTATGGCAAATTATCAAACATAGAACTTTGATGCTTGTTGGAACTGAGACATTATATATTTACATAGGAATATATGATTTATCAGGAATTTGTGAGAATACACAAAAAAGCAGCTTTTCATTGATCATGTAGCCTATTGCTTCTATTTCACCCCGGCTAATGGCCAGAGAGAGACACCAGGATACCTTGCAAGTATTTGTACCACTAATAAATACCACTGTCATACAGTGATCTTTCCCTAAAACCTCCCTGTTAGGTAACAAGAAGGGGTTATTGTTCATCTTTCATATCATTTATATTGTTCTATCCTTCATAGTACCAGTACAGATAAATACATTACTAGTGGCCGATTTTATACGGAAAAATGCAATGGGCCTCATTTATAAGTGGATATAAACACTATAAATCAATTTCAAGAGCATTTATACAAGAAATATGCTACTCATGCTACTGTTAGTTTGGAAATACATTCACATCCTACAAGAACTCCTGAACAAAGTAACGAACAAAAGGACTCACTAATGTGAACCTCGATTGATTAGCTTCAAATTGTTTAAATGGCTTGAGGTACTGTAATTTTATGCATGGATTACACTGTCAAGTTTAAATAGATTATTTATTTCAATTGCACGCACAAATTTAATCAAAGTCATTTCATATTATGGACTTGAAAAAAAGCAATCCAATACAAACCAATAAATTAAAACAAATAAGTCTGACTATTGAATTAGGGCAAAAAAATGGCGCCCCATAAAAAGACGACGCGTTATTGTGTGTCTGTGGTAGCGGACGCGCTGCACTGGCTGAGCTGCATTACAGGAAGATTTAGGATACTCCTCCCTTAGGAGGTTCAGTTTTGCTGTTTAGTCACCAATTTGCCATTTTCAGCCCTGTGAGCTTTGCCTTTTATGGAGTTTTGTGGGCGTCACTAAAAGTAACTCAGCTATGCTGTGAATATGCTTGGGAATTTATGGGTGATCAGCATACGTATGTGAATACAAAGAAAATCAGCATTACCTTTTTTTAATCTAGTGGGAACTTTTAGTTTAGTTTGGCATACGAAAACATTTACACACAACTTTACTAAAAGATGAGTCCCAGTGCAAACAAAATGAGTTTGACGCAGACATTTTCAAAATTGTATGATGTATATAATTGACAAGTATTTTTTTTTTCCAGGAACATAAAACAGCAAATTGACAAATTTGCATCAAATTTTTTTTGACACTCCATCCACGAACACAAACTCTCTATTGGTGTTTATTGGAAAAAAAAGAGAAATGGAAACACAAAACATTAAAGCATATATCAGAACATTTTGTAGATATTTGCATTTTTTTCTTGTTTAAATTTCATTTCACCAATGTCAGCCATATTTAACAATACAAGTGGTTATTTAGGGCCCAAGTTGGTGGAACAGGCATTCCTGGGCTTGTGATCAGAATCGGCTGAACCCTTCAATGGACTTTGTTCTTAATACATGACATGCAATTATGTACTCCTGCTTTTTGAAAAAGTGTATACATTTTCCAGTACCCAATATCCATGGCACCATTCTGCCATGTGTCCCAGTGTGTGCTACTGTCTCCTTCAGTCCTTTACACATGATGAAGAACTATCCCAGAAGATCGTCCCAGTTAAATTGATGTTGTGTAATAATTTTAGTGGTTTATTGGCTGAATATGTACATACTGGTCTAACGCCATGTATAAAAGAGGGTTAAGGTAGCACTGAAACATGACCACAAATTCACTGTTCTGCATACGCCTACCTTTAACCAACAAACTAATTATTATGTTCTCCTTCTATATTGGACCCTATTATCCACAATGCTATCAGATAAGATCCTGTCTTTGCTTCTATCCAATTTTCTGATCCAATTGGTAATACACATTTTTCAACCTATGATCCCAATCGATCAGCCGCTTTATCACTGATGCTCAGCTACAGATCGTCAATCAAGTCGTGCGGCGGCTGCTGTGTTACTTAAGAGTCAACATATATGTCACAAAAAGTGCAGTATTTCAAAAAAGCTATCAGGAAAGGAATGGAGAACTGAAATGAGAGTTACAGAGATTGACAAAGTTGTGCAAATAAATTTACATTTTTTTTGTATTTTTTTTTTCTTTACACATTGTTTTGGAATGTGTCTGCTAGGACAAGAGATGACTAGTGGAGGAGAAAAGGGATGTCCCAGCATGCAGTGGTTTTGAGCACATCATCACTATAGGCTGCATTAACTGCAGTGTGCAATCTGAATGCAATCGAGTCCACTGCATGTTCTGTAGTGATGTTATCACCCTGCGCCATTATTACTCATTTCCAGAACAGGGGTGTTCTGTCACAGGCACCGAAAGATGAGCATTCAGATTTATACTCTCTATCACACATACACACGAATATCTACTACCGACATAGACAAACATACACATACACACACACAAACACACACACGCACCTCCAAGGACCCTCATGTCCACATGCCCAAGCAGTCAAAGACTCGCACAAACACACAGATACAGCCTCAAACTTGAGTTCATAATTAGTCTTAACTAGAGCGACTGTTTAAACCTGCTTGTGCAGTTATTTTTGTTTATATCTGTTTGTGATATTTTCTAACAAATTTGGTTCTAATGGTTCTTTTGTAGTAGCCTAATACCACTGCAACACTGTTAGTAAGGTTGTTATACGTGCATTGTTCAGCGCTGCACGTTCCTGCACTCTTTATTTGTCCCACGATCTTCACATCTGACCACTCGCTCGCTCTGGCATAAAAGTAAAAACTTCCGCTTGTATGACTATACAGGATCTCAGTACCGACAAACACCTCTAGTATGGACCTGATGCCCTGTGAATATTTCTGGCAAACAGAGAAAAAAAAACACAATTGTGCGCCTACTATTCATATCAGTATTTGTACCTGTTTAGAACATATTCAAATCAGTTCTTTCCAAATAATGAATTCATATTTGGTGACATCCCTAACACATGCATCTGAATATCTATCACCAAGACAAACACACACACACACACACACACACTTCCAAATATCTACCTGTCCACAAACATTTCACCATCCAAAATGCTCAACCTCCTTCTCAACACTATATTTTTTTCTATCCCTGTCTACAGAGCGCCATTCATAGACATGCTCATTAGGGATCACTAGCGTTGCAGTGAGAGCAACACATAAGCACTGTGAACATTTTCTAAAAGAGAAGTACAGAGGGAAATGTGGAAGGGGATATTATCATGTAGTTCATTACTGAAACCTGCACACTGCTGTCTTACTGAAGTACACTATAGTGCAGTGTTTCAATCTCCTTACAAAGGCCTTCTGTCCAAAAAAAAAAAAAAAACTCAGAGATGATGGGGAAATTTCATTAAATCAAGACACTATCATATAGAATCACATACAGCTTCGGTGAACTGATACAACTTCTTGAAAATATTGTCTTTTTTATTCTGCTGGTGTGTGAACTTCAAAGCCAAAATATTGCTCTTTGCCTTGCCAAAATTATGCATGTGTTATCATTTATGCGCTTTATTCATAACTGTGGTACATATAAGTAGTGTTTTATGCAAGCCCGAGCCTTAAAGCTGCAATTGGAAAAAAATAACAATGATTATTAAAAGCACAAGAAAGTGTGTGTGAAAAAAAGAGATGGTCGCCTATGAGAAAAATGGTCTAAAGATAACCTATTGCAGGCCCACGGTTATTATTGTGGAAGTCTAAAACTTCTCTCCTTACTGTTTTTGATAAACAGGTGATGTGACCTGTATGATGATTTCCAGACATTTAAATACACTGGATTTCAGGATTAGAGGGGATTCGGTAGCAATAAATAAATTATCTAAAATCCTAATTTTTGAATGAGCACAAATAAGATATTTTCGCAGCTCTTATGGCACAGAACTTCAAATATGTAGTTAAATCCATACCTAGAGAATCACTTCTCAGTTCTTAAATGCAGTATTTCCCTCACACTAGAGAAGGAGTGCAGGTATTCAAAACAGACATATAGAACAGAAATTAAAGTATATTCTGTATAGTGACAAAGAGGACTGTTCATTTCCACATTTTGTTATTGTTTGTAAATTTCATATGCTTGTTATGATATTATTTTTGGCAACGTAACTGCCCCCGCCCCTCCTCAGTCCATCCCCATCCCATACTGAGTCCTGATTGGCTGAAACAACAATTATCGCCTAAGCAGCACTGTGGCCAATGAGAGCAGGTAAAGGGCGGAGCAAGGGAGGATCCGTCTTCCGTCAGCTTTCACCTCATTCTTCTTCCCAGAAGGGTTGAGATAGATTCTCGGTCTGCGTGTACTGCGAACCATAATTTGCTGGTTGTGGAAACACTGATCATCATTACACATTCCACTTCCGGAGCCACTGATGTCATCACCTAAAAAAAAAAAGAACAGCAAAATTGTCAGAATTTGTAGTTTGCAGTTGTTTTTATTCTAACAGCCATAAAAAATTGTAAGTATTATGACCATCAAAGCCGAGCTTCCATCCAGTAACCTGCCGCTCACACACTCCACCAGTGAAATGTGCTCCACTACAAAGATGCTGGCCATGATGGCATTCCAAGCTGTGTGCAGTACAACTGGCTAAGGTCAACCTGTCCCTAGCCCAAGCAGTGTTCCCACCTGCTTCAAGACAGCAACATTTGTGGCAGTGCCAAAAAAACACCACTGACCTCAACAACTTCTGTCCTGTTGCCCTCACACTCATCATCACCAAGTGTTTCGAGAGGCTGATCCTTTGCCATCTGAGATCCTGCCTGCCCCTCAACACTGGACCTGTATCAGTTTGCCTGCCACTCCAACAGGTCAGCACCATCACCACTTCACTGCACTCTGCCCTGACCCACCTGGACAACAGCAACTCCTATATTAGGATGCTATTGATCGACTTCAGCTCAGCCTTTAACACTGTTAACCCTTCCAAGCTGAGCTCCAAGCTTACCGACCTTGGCATTAGCACCTCCCTCTGTAATTTGAGGAGGTTGAGCACATGGCATGTGCTAATGTGATGTGCTGACAACAACCCGTCCCTCAACTCCAGAAAGACCAAGGAACTCGTTGTGGACTACCAGTGGACCCAGAGGAGCAACATGCACATCCCTATCTACATCAATGACATATAGACTTTGTCTACGGAGAGTGAAAGGCATCATCAAGGACAATTTTCACCCTAACTATAGACTGCTTATAGCCTGCTCACTCTTCTTCCGTCTGGGAAGCGCTTCAGGAGCCTCTGCTGCCATGCCAGCAGACTAAGGAACAGCTTCTTCCCCTTGGCAATCAACATACTAAACTCCTCACAATGCCACTAATCCCCCATCCTCCAACCCCACACTGCAGTTTGCACTCGGATCAACTTACACCATTGTACAGTTTGCACATACTGCACATGCACATCCCTACTTATGCACATGGACTAACCTTAAACAGTTTGCACAATACTACCTCCGTTCCACTTTGCACCTTTGTTCACTGCACTGTACTGTCTTCATTACTATAATCCATGTCTCCAGACTCATTTACACACATCATGCCATTTGCACTGTTTTTTCCCCCATGCCTTATATTCCAGTTGCATCGTTAATAACATGCCATTTGCACATGCCACTTTCTACTTTACTGCCACCTTACCTCATTGTCTCTTTGCACTTTATACTTAATGCAACTTACTGTTTTGCACCTCTGGTTAGAAGCTAACTGCATTCTGTTGGCTTTGTACTTGCACTCTGTTCAGTGACAGTAAAGCTTAATCTAATCTAATCTAATCTAATTTCTGGACATCCCAAAATGGAGGTTTAGGCAAAACCCATTCAAATATGTTGATATGTGTGTTTCAAATTAGGGTTCAGCATTTTTGTCTTTTGTGGTTGTATTTTTCCAAATATTATTGCCATAAATACATGCATTTTATCATTAAAAATGTATTAACCTATTTCATCTCCCATCTCTAATCCAATTTTCTTTGGTGAAAATGGCTGCATTTTGCTCTTAAATGATCAACAGGGTTGAAAGTAGCAGTGTTGAGTTTAGACCATCCATCCTATTGGCACGGGGAAAGGACATTCTAATGATTTACATAATAATAATAATAATAATAATAATAATAATAATAATAATAATTATATATATATATATATATATATATATATATATATATATATATATATATATATATATATATATATATATATATATATATATATATATATAATAACTGTTGATTTTTTGTTAATTATTGTGCTTATTGTTAATTAATAATTTACTTTCAGTCTATAATCTGGGTAACAAATGTACTTTCAAAGTAACCTTGTAAGTAAATATAACTGAAAAAATAACAGTGCTTCCAACGATCTTCCTGTTGAACAAGTGACTTGTGGAATATTCTAAATATTTCACAGGTGGGAATGTGTTGTGGTAACAGGGTTAAGTAAATGTTAACTAAAATGTAATTTTTCATAATCTACAGTGGATGACTCAAGCATGAGATGTTTGAGCATGAAATGATAAATGGATTCACACATTAATGCACATATAATAAGATTTTTGAAGTATTTTAATGATTATATTTCAAGGTAAATTGTAGTTATAGTGGGTTGGGACAAGCAAAATGCTGTTTTCTAAGAGCAGACAGGTTTTATTAATGTTTCAAGGTTGCTGTGAATGACATTTTACCAATGTACATTACATAAAGGCCAAGGGTAACTCTAAAAGAGCAGGAGAGATCTACAGCTCTGATGAGAGAAGCTGTTCACAGGCCCATAACCTGGACACTACACAAAGCTAGTCTTCATGAAAGAGTGGCAAGAAAAAATCCATCCAAAAGACATGCTGAAGACTCAGCAAACATGTGGAAAAAGGTTCTCTGAGATCTGATGATCAGATCAGATCCGAGGTCTGATGAGATCAAAACGGATTTTTTTTTTTGCCTTGATACAAAACACTACATTTTGCAAGAAAGCACCACGGCTTATGACTCTTAGAGCACCATGCCCACCGTGAAGCATGGTGGTGGTAGCATTTTGTGGGAACTGTTCTTCATCAGCATTACTCGTTCTAGTGACTTGAATATATACTGTAGGTTATTGAGCTACATCATGAAACTGTATTATAGCTTTTTCCTCCCATGTTACACCAATTACCAGTTAAAACTGCCATAAAGTACTTAGTCCTCAATACTTAAGGTCGAACATGTGTGTGCACTCATACTCACTGGCATCCTGGAAGTCCACGTCGTTGCCGTCGATGGCGTTCTTCATTCGGCTCGTCATGATTTTGAGCTGCATGATCTGTTGTCGTATAATCATGTCTGGTTTAGTGATGTCAATCTCCACTTCAGGGTTGTTGATCTGGTTGGCCAGTCCATCTCCAATCACCTCTGGGAGATACCTAACACATATAACAAAGACAATGCCAGCTTGTGGTATTTTGACCTTTATGTTCTGTTAGCAATAATGTGCTATTGCTTTTGAGAGCAATACAGTTGCAAAATGAACCAAATTTTCAGGCTCTATGTGTGAGGATGTACCTATCTACGGCCATTCCATTCCAGCATTTGTTCTCGTCACTGCTTTTTGCCTCTCGGTCCACACACAGCTTATTGGGCAACTGAATCCAGTATTGCATCATGTTCCTTATCTTGTGGGATATATCTGATAACTGAAGAAAATAGAGGGAGCAAGAGAAAGAATGGTAAACTAAATCTCAGATTGGTCAGAAATACTGTAGTGTTCTACACATACTAGTCTCTCTAGCTTGCTACATGCATAAACGTGATTATACATAATGTCATAGTGTGATCAAACACACACCAGTTTTTCCACGCTTGCTGCTGAAGTGCTGCTGACGTCTTCTGCTACGGGGTTGCCTCTCTTTTTTGGCTCCTCTGGGCTGGGGTTCTCTGGAGGTGTACCACATGCCTGAAACACCTAAAATACAAAACACACAAAGCAGGAAGTCTTTCAATCTTTCAGACACGTGCAGACCTCACAATAATATATAATATTCTACTCACGAAATATTAATAGATTCCTAATAACATAACTATATTACTAGAACATTATAACAGAATTTTAGATATTTATTTAATAAAGGTTTTGGTTAGAAATGGTGTGATGGTGGTTGGAAAACTAGAAGAAAACAAATCATCATAATAAAATCAACAAAAATCATTGACAAAATTATTGATTTTATATATACAGGTCAAACTATGCTCTATGACATGCAAAAGTTACAAATTTCACTTTCCACTCCACCACCATGCCTATTTTTAATATTTCTAGACTTGTTAATCCTTCACAACAAAAATTTTAAAAGTTACAAAAACATATTTTCATGCTGTAACTTTTTTGCAAAGTTTTTATTTTATTTATTTATTTATTTATTTATTTTTTAGTAAAGCTTATCCAGCCCAATTCTACATGTTTTGGACTTATTTTACGTGTGAAAGTCAATGGAAACTAGCTGACTTCAATTCGAACAATGTTACCACTTTCTAAATCTTTTGTATTTGTTCTGTATCACTCAGTAGGACTCAGACCTTGCTGTTGAAAGTGTTCAGGTTGTCCTGCATGTAAATGATGGCATCAGCAATGCACTTAGGCAGAGACAAAATGGTTGCATCCACAGTGGGGGATCTGCTCAGCCGATCAGCCACCTGTAGCATGGCATCTACACACACACACACACACACACACACACACGCACACACAGAGAGAACCAACACATTAGTAAAAACAGCTGCTAAACCACAAATATTCATGTATAACCTTATCTATTCATGTGAGTTTATATATGAGTTTGTTTCATGAACTTGAGTACAAATTTGCATTCAGGGGCTCTCACATACTAAATCTCCATTTCAGTTCAAATCTACTCAGCTACTCAGGCTCCACCCACCTGCAAGGTTTTTCCACTCAGTGTCCAGGTCTGCCTGATTGGCGAGACAGCCCTTCATCACGTTTCTGCAGTACGGGGAGCATGGCTTAGCCCAGGCCATTTCTCTGCAGTGAGGACAGTATGTCTGCTTCATCAGAGCACGTACACACTCCACGCTCAGAGGAACCTTAGGGACAGGATGAGAGCGAGAGCGAGGGAGAGAGACAGAGAGCGAGAGGGAGAGAGAGAGAGAGAGAGAGAAGCATCTTGATTCATTTGTTCACAGTATATTAAGCATTGCTGAATTAACATGTTATGTAACTTAGTGGTATAATTTCTAATTTGCTGGTTAATTTAGTTAGGCATGAGCCAATTTTTTGTATGCCTGCACTTACATAGACGGAGCAATGCAACAGTGGATGTGATTTCAAAATCCACCTTCACATTTTATAATCGAAACTTAACTATAAATAGCAAACCTTTCCAAATAACAGGGATTTTAACATATAAGGAAGCAAAAACATTGCAGCTAGTAAAATGTCAATCTGACAGCTGTTGCATAATAATGCACAAACACCTTATGTTTAGAAAGGCTTATTAAATATGGCAAAGATTATGGTAAACTGGGATGATTTAATGCTGCCAGCATCACATGATCACTCAGGTTTGTGCATCAGGTTGGCGGGACTCTTTATGTCCCAGGGTGTCCACATGCCTGGTACCTTCTGGTTTTCCTGTTAGTTATTCTGTCATAGCTAGACCTGCCTGATTACACTCTGATCATAATTACATAAGAAATAACACATAACAGGAATAATGTCAGGATTATTTTCATATAACTGCATAGTCTGGAGTGTGTTATTCTTTTTATACCACAGCGATTTGCCAACGATTACAATCTTTAATTTATTAATGAATGACACATCATACTTTTAAACAGTTTATAGTTAAGATTTAATGTTGTGGACAAGTTGTCACTTATGTTATAGCAACCCCACACCCCCAACCTCATCCTACCACTCTCTCTCTCTCTCTCTCTCTCTCAAAAAACACAGCTTGTCATTTTACCGAGAGATTTTAGCATGCAAAGCACCGACACCGTACAGTAGACTCCTTAAATGAACGATAAATAAATGTTTCCTAACCAAAAAACTTCACCACATATACAATGAATAATTTTCCTTTGTTAAACACCAACATGTTTTTTTTGTATCAGTTTATTATTAGTCTTAGATTATGTGGAGCATCTGCCATACAAGTCCCTGTATATGAGTTGTTACTACAGAAACAATGTATTAGAAGAATCACATTAATATAAACTGATAATCTGACAAATCAGACTCGAGAATTCAGCTGTGTTATGGTATAAACCCTTTTAAACCATTGCAGTATAAGAGCATTCCTAATAATCTCTTCTCGCTCTCTGTTGAGCTGTATGTGCACTTCTGCCGCCTGATGTAATGCACGTCGTAGATCCTGACACACTTTTACTGCTGAGGCTCCTCATACACTCCGGACCCGCCTGATTCATCCTGATGCTCTAGTTCTGTTTGAAGCTTCTGCAATTGTTCTGTACTAATTCTGTACAGCTGCTTTGTGACAATATCAATTTTTAAGCGTGCTATACAAATAAAATTGAATCGAATTACTAGATTTGAACTTATTCGCATCACAGAGACACAGAAGTAGTATAATATAAACTCCTACAGGCTCATACATGAGTGAACACTACAAAATCAGTCAGTCAAAAGTGAAATCTAATTGTATATAATTATGAAAATGGCACTGTGCCACCCTTCCAACGCATAAACGAATAAACAGAAAGATTTGATTGGATTGGACAACACCCAACAAATGATGTACTCAATCCTTACCTAACCCATTTTTAAAAGTACAAAATTACAAGTGTGTGTTGTGCAATGCAATTTTACTCTGTTACCCAGTGAACGAAATTCCCTACACTGAAGTAAACCCTACAGTGTTTACAGGACAAATAAACAGTGTGAAAGATAATTTCACACACATGTGCTAATTCAATACTGTAACAGTATATTTAGCAGGGCCCATTTAACTTTGTTTTCTCATATACAAATTAATTAATTATTTAAAAAAGTCGAACTGGATGCAAATTAGCACTGTATGTGTTAATTCTACACTGAAGATATTGCATGTGGGAAAAGTTTCTTTGGCTTTTTCACATTGACATCATTTAGAGTAAAAAACTGCATATTAAAAAATAAATACATACATAAATAAAAATATAAATACTACTAATACTGCTACTACTACTACTACTACTACTACTACTAATAATAATAATAATAATACTGAGAAGCAGGAAGAAGAACTACAGGAACACCTTATAAATGTAAAACATTTATATTTTATTTCGGTAATGATTAGATGAGATGAAAATAGACTCAAGAAAACATCTGTAATTGGTTCAGGAAGCAAATCTTTTTCTCAACAACCTGGCACTAAATTGTCTTGTAATGGCTGTAATTTCCGTAGTCCGTAGTTTCCTATCTCCACTTAAGAACAGGCCAGTGTTCACAGACAAAACATCTTTTTAGACCTAGAAGGAGTGAATCAGGAAATCCTACAAGCTTCTAACATTTTGTACACACTTCTATACTGATATTGACCTTAATCTCCTGCAAAACGAGTCACCCATACTGCTTAAATAAAGCTTCTCTGAACAATACAGCTAAAGCCCGGGCCTCTTAATAGCTGATCACAGTAACAATCATAATTATGTGTGGTTTTGATATGACTGTAGAACTGAGTGAAGTGAGTCAGACTCTGTCCACAAGCAAGAAGGCAGTAAATCCTGACTCTAATACAAATTTCAAAAAAAGGTATTGATGGAGGCATATCTACTTGTAGGATACCACAAAAGCCAACTCATATTAAAAGTCATTAATAGCATTTATACCACAGAGTGGTTGAAGGGACTTGTATGGCAGGCGCTCCACCTAATCTAAACCGAATAATAAACAGATATGTGTTAGTGTTGTTTAACAAAGAAAAACAAGTAATCGTTGATGTAGTGAAGGTTTTTTTAGGAGACGTTATGTAACTTTTATGGAAGGAGTCCTGTGTGTCAGTGCTTCGCAATAGTCATGGTGCTTTGTAAAGTTTCCCAGCACAGGAAAGTCTTCAGGACTAAGGTAAAATAAAAAATCTGCCTTTTTGTCTCATTAAATTCAAGAAGTAAAAAAAAAAAAAAAAAGATGATGATGATGGTGAGGGAACTGTTTATAGTTGTTTTAATGTAAGTGATATAAGAAAATAACTTGTCTCACAGACGAGTATATATAAAATGGAAACTGTAATATTCAAGTCACTATGGTGCTGTGGTATAAAGCGGAATAACACACTTCAGACCATGCTGTTATAAGAAAACAAGGATACTCTAAAGATTTCCACTACACAAGATTTCCACAAGTCTCACTCTGGCTTCATGTATAATCTGTAGACTTGTACATACATACTGCTGCTGTAATCATAAAGACTGTCCTGTGCTCATCGCACTCTTATTAATACACTCATACGGAACATCCTTTCACACTTAGTACTGTTTAACTTTATAGTTTACAGTTCTAGAAGAGTAATGATTCATAATCCCACTATCTGCTGTCATCCTTTTGAGTCTGGTTCCTCTCAAAGTTTCTTCCTCATATCATCTCAGGGACATTTTCCTTGACACTGTCAACACTGGCTTGCTCATTAGGGATCTGAATCTATATCAAGATTCACGTAAAGCTGTTTTGTGATATCGTCTATAGTTAAAAGTGCTATACAAATACAATTGAAATTAATATGCATCATAGATTACCCTGTAAATATAATTCATTCTTGACTGTGTAAGTTACTAGAAGTAAAAGATACAAATTCCTGGCCCAGTGTTAGTAATGTCAATGAGGCATTTAATTCACATGTATCTGTAACAAATTACACTTTAAATTGACAACATGAGAAATTGCATTGCTTATTATCCATCTAGTGATTTTGTTCCTCTCATCAGCATCACACCAACACACCAGAGCAGAAACCTTTAGCCATTTTCGGCTACATCAGGAGCATGTATATGAAAATGCTATAATATTTAAAGAGCCTAATTTTTATAACCCAGTTTTCTGTATAAACTTGCTATCTATTTATCACATTATATCCTCAAAAAGCCACATAACACTGTAGTAGCAGCACAGATTTTAAATTGGTAAGTTAAATGTCTAAATTTCTTTCCCCAAATGAACTTTTAAAGGATAGCTATCTGCTTTTAGTGGTTTATTTAAAAAAAAAAAAAAGCTGTTTTGTTCATTAAATGTAGACCACATAGACTATAACTAATTCAGATTTCCTTATCACCGGATTTCACCATACAATGCTGTTACACCTCTAATATAGCCTGCACCTGTCATGTAAAGTAAACTTCCCTCCTCTATTCTATAAACCACTGTTTCACCTGAAGAGCCTCTTTGTCCCCATCAAGCCTGACTCATTTCAGAAACTGCCGCCTCTTAAATGTCACATCATTATAGCCATCAGCAAGAACTCATAATGAGCAAATACTGTGTATGTTGTACAGGGCCCAAGAGGATACAAACTACACAGGTGCTAGACACATTAATTAGATATTAGATGGGCATAATCTCTGTTTATATCCAGCAACATGTCCCTCAGAGGCATTCAAACCATGTAATACTCATGATTTACAACCGCTTTCCCCAGAAGGAGATGTGCGTCAGCGCCTACTATTATGTCTGACAAAGGAACAAAAGAGCTGGTTGGCACGCATAAGTACAGGGATCTAATTATGAGTAATTTGTGAATGGAAGGACTCCATATTTTAAAGAGAAGAGTAACAAAGACAGAAATCAAGACAGAAATGGAGGGACGGTGTGGTCAATGAGAAAATGGTAAGATACATGGGAGGAATATAGTAGCAGTGCGAAATATGGAAAGAGAAAGAAATCCTGCAAGCAGATAGATGGAATCCAGGACGATGGTGTGTTGTGCCAGCTGCAATTCAAATCACAGGTTTATATTAACAATTAACATTCTTATTCTGATTTCCTTATTGTTTCTATAGTAACATCCCATCCCCAAGGACGCAGTGGTGGACAGGAAGAAAAAGAAGCCTTTATTTGTCACATACACATTATAGCACATTGAAATTCTTTTCATTGCATATCCCAGCTTGTTAGGAACCTGGGGTTAGAATGGAGGGTCAGCTTGGTGGTGCTAGGGCTTGACCCCCATCTTCTGATCAGTAACCCAGAGCCTTAATAGTTGAGCCACCAGTGCCAATGTAATTCTTTGCTGTATTTAATTACTTACTAAGTATCTGTACTTTATTATTATTTTTTTAGTATTTCCATTTTTGCAGACTTTATACTTTTTCTCCACCATATTTCAAAGCAAACTATCCTACTTTCATGCCATTATTTTCCGTAGCATGTCACTCGTTAATTATCACTCTGAAGTAGGAGAAAACTGGATTGGATGCTGCTGTAAATAGACAAACAATAAATAAGCAATTATCATATCATTATCACTTCACAAGTCAAGTACTGTCAAGTCTTGGTCTGCAGTCAGAGAGGCCTCTAGATACTGATCATCAAAATAATATAACTCAGTACACTTGACACTTGAGTACAGTAAAAAGCAGGCACATTTGTACTTTAACCCAAGTAGAGATATAAATAGAAGACTTCTACTTTTACTTGAGTAGCATGCTACTAAGATATGTCTGCTTCACTTAAGTACAGGATTTTTGTATTTTGTCCACCATTGGGCAGATGTTGCACATAATCTAAGCCTAATAATAAATTGACTAAAAAATTAAAAATATTGTTATTTAATACAGAAAAATGTGTAATCATTACTCTGGTGACGGTTTCTGTAAAGAGACTTTTATTTAACATTTCTAAAAAGAGTCTTGAGTGCCAGAGCTTTGTAATGGTCAGTAAGTTTTCCATCGCAGGACAGAGGACTTTGCACTTTCCAGTTTTCTTATTAACTTTAAGAGCGAGATAAAAGAGGCTGGTGAGGGAACAACTCTTTATAGCTGCTATAATGTTATTGAGAACAGGAACTAACTTGTGTCATGGATGTTCCACCACATTAAAAGTAACTATAAATGCTTAACAAGTGTTGTTCGCTTAACCCTTTCTCGAAGTGCACTGGTGTTACATTCCAACTTATTGGACATTTTCAATCATTATAAACAGATGAATTATTTTATCGCCACAAGTTATAAGATTAGCCAGGACACTGTTGGGTTTCTGTGTGTAGAGTATCGTGACTCTGTGTTTAGCTGCTGGTGAGCAGGGCGCTGTGAAATGATAGGGGTGTGAGCCCCATGCTAGTCAAACAATTCACACCTCTCCACAACTTTAGCACAACTAAAGCTTTTTTGATAGTAAAACACCTTATACAACTGCCACAATAAAATTATAACATTAAACCTAGGTAGGCTAGGTGAAAAAAAAAAGAAAAACTGCAAATTCTTAAAGCCGTGAGGATTTGGAAATTCCATTTTTTTGGCCTCTGGTAAAAAGAGTTAAATTAAAAACTGTAATCATTGGCTGTGGTATAAGAGGAATAAAACACTTCAGGACATGCTGCTATAGGAAAATAATCAATTTCAGGGTGGTAAAAGTTCAAGTTAAGCCATATCACACCACCCCATGATTATGTTCCTTACTCTGTTTGTTTGTTTATTTATTCATTTTTATTTTTCCTCCAAGACACGTGACGCTGCCGACTGCATTTTTTCGAACTGCTGCTTATGTTGCGTCACAGGGTGGCGTAACACACGGAGTAAAGCGCTATCCAACCACTTCTGCAAGGATGAGCTCACAGACACCCACAATTGGCTAGTGTCACTGTGATTGATATGGGAGAGAGAGCATGCCATCCTTCCCACCCAGAGAGCATGGCCAATTTTGCTCTCTTGGATTCCCGGCAACGGATGGCTGTGGCATTGTCAGGATTCAAACTGGGGAGCTCCAGCTGATAGGGCAAGCTCTTTACTTATAATTATTCATAATATTTGTTTTTAATGCATTACTGAAATTTTACATGATCATTTTGAATCTGAAGCAATCCAAATAAAAGCTGAGTGTGTTTTGTGTGTGTCTGTACAGGAGGAATAAGAAACGATTAAAATTGGGAAAGACAAGAAGTGTGGGAGAAAGAAAAAGATGGCAAAAGCAAGAGGAACATGCTCATGCTCATTATGCCAAGTGTATCTGTGACTCAAAGGATCCTTATAAAGCTGGACAGGAAAAAAAGACAGACAGTCACACAATGCAGCCTGATAAATCCAGGGATACATTTGGAAGGGGTCTAGAAATTTAGATGCATTCACTCGGAACTGGGTTTTGGGTGTTGCTCTTAAAATTGAAATTATGTTTATAGATATACATATTGGTGAGATAAATAGCTTGTGATGCCATTCTGAATGGTCGTCTATAGACAAAGTGTAAACAAAACTGCAAAACGTTAAGAGAGACTTACATGACTGTGCCTGTACTGTCCAACGTTTCTAGAAGAATCATTAACTACAGTAAGTTAGCTATGAATTTTCCCTGCAAACATTAGTTAGCTTTTTTTTTTAAAGTTCAGTTACGTAAGTAAGGTGACATTCATATTTAAAAAAAACCAAACAAACAGAGAAGTCACTGTCATAGTCAATAATAAATACATAGTATGAAAGCCACAGCATATTATTATTTAAATGTGATATATACATATATACGTACATATATATATATATATATATATATATATATATATATATATATATATATATATATATATATATATATACGCACACACACACACACACACACACACTTCAAGGAGAGCCTGTGCTGCTGTAGCACTCCTGTAGCACTGCTGTGAGCTATCTAGTCTCTAGTCTCTAATATATCTATAGCCTATGGTGTGTGCAACTCATACATTAGCTTGTTTTCCATATCCATGCATGCCAATTTCTGAAATTCAATAAAACCTAATGTTTCCTGGGACCATTATTTTAATTGATCATGGATATAAGTGCAACATGACTTCATAATACAGCATCCAGCATAAAAGCAATGAGCTTAATTGAATTAGCCACTGCTAATGTTATGCTAGTTAGAAGGTTGTTCTGAGGTGTATGGGTAATGCAGGTTAATTAAGTTATGTGACACGAGACAAGGTGAAAGCGATTACAACAGGCGCCACAGGCATAAAGTACACACACACACTCACACACACTCTTTCTCTCTCTCTCTCATACGCATGCTGATGTCTACAGATTATTAATATATTTAAACAGCAATTTATCAAAGGTGGATTAATAGATCTGACAGAGAACTCAGAGAGGCCATTTAATACAGCGTTTCTGTCAAAGCTTGTAAGAGATTTGTAATTGGTCATCATAAATGTTAAGACCGAAACTCTTTTGTGGATTATGGATTGGAGGCTGCAATAATTAAAATCAGCATCATTAACATCATCGATGTGAAAAATGTACTGATGAGAATAATTACAATGACATTCATTTAATACAGACACAATGCGCCTTTAGCAAAATTACTGCTGTGAGAGGACAACACTGAAATATTTAATTGTCATCACTCAGAAAATAATGAACATCTTTTCACCTAGACAGAGCACCATTTTGTTTATATGGTATTCAAGCTATTTAAGCTTTATATGGTATTCAGGTCATTCCATGAGTTTTGATTATATATATATATATATATATATATATATATATATATATATATATATATATATATATATATATATATATATAATTTATATATATATACACACACATACTGTACATACACAGCACTGTGCATAAGTCTTAGACACCCTGTTTTTTTTTTAGTACAAACTTTGTTATAGA
>CM040474.1:12630026-12661840 GCA_022758105.1 Pangasianodon gigas
ATTCCTATAAGAAATTCCTATAAGATTTTATTGGATCTCAGGAAAGTAAAGTTGCAGGAAAACTACTAACCCTAACATTAACCATTTACTGTTTCATACAAGTTGGTTGCGATGATGGATAGGTAAAACAGCTATCTTTTTTTTCAGTTAGCATATGCATATGCACTGACAACCAATCTCACAGACATTCTCATGTAACTTATCTACAACACCATTTATACGTTAAATATCATCGTTCTGGCACAAGCATGAGTTGCATCCAACTTTCTACTCGAATACTCTACATGCCATATAATTTATATAATCTCTATAATTTAACCAGTTATACTCTATAATTTAACCAAGCTAACCACTATGCTAGTTGAATAAGATCGATATTCATTTAATAATTTTACCTCTTCTTTAACATATTGAGCATAGCCTACTTCATGCCTAAAGTGCTTTTCAGTACATATAATTAGACTTACCAGGCTCATGAAATAAGCCTAACGTCTTCTCTTTTCTGCAAACACAATCAGGCAAGTCACGTGGTAATGTATTATGTTAACGCTGGTATTTTCAAAATGCGGATAGATTTAGGCTGTCACTTCTTTAGGCTTCTGAGAATATAGAGATTTTCTGTGCTACCACGTGACTTACAAGCCTGATTGTGTTTGCTGAGAAGAGGAGAAGTTTCATGAGCTGAGTAATTATTCAACGTATAGAAGGTGCCGCACAAAGGTTGCAAGCAAATTTTTTTTTCTGTAAGACTGGGTTGGCACTGATGTTCAAAACTGCACACAATGTTACTACAATTATTTGCCACTAGCTAGGTAATGCTAACTTCCTGGAACTCAATTAGGGTCATGAGCTAGCACTAGTTTATCAGTACTAATAAAGTAACATAGGTGAATACATTCTGTGCATGCACTAAGTTTATTTGTAATTGAATTGATTACATTTTTCTAAAATCTGACAAATTTGCAATAAAGAGACCATGTTGGTTCCTCAAATGCAAAGAAACAAACCATGGATTGTACTTGATTTACTGTAACTTGATTTATTCGCACTTGTCAACAATCTGTCCCTAAAAGCTTGGCAGAGACATGTCCTCTATAAAGACATTTGCTATAGTAATTAGAGAAAAATATGAACAACCTCCTCTCTCTCTGATGAGGGCATAAATGCTCTGCCTGGCCTAGGTACAAGGACATTGCTTTTAATAAGAACCAAAAACCTGGGAAGAAAGCAAAGGATAGACGGGTTGCTGTTGCAAGAAAACATCCAGCTGTGCTCTGTCTCCTTTTACTGCTCTTTTTTTTCCTCCTTGAAAAAGTTTTTCAAAAGTTCAAAAGTTTTTTTCTCCTGTCATTTCCTTTTTGCTACTCTACTTAAGGATTGTCTATTTCTTTCTACTTATTCTTTATCTTGTTCCCTTCCTTTTGTTTATTTCTTTTCACTCATCATCTGACAGATGTGTGAGAGGGCAGTTCCCTCCTTCTAATGTGAAACTCAGTTAGTGGGTTACTGACCGAAACTGGCATCAAATCAGAACGAGAGAGATAGAGATAGAGAGAGAGAGAGAGAGAGAGAGAGAGAGAAAGGCCCTGTCAATGTTTGACTATATGACTGAGAGGAGGAAAACATGACTAAGGGATTATGGTAATGATTACAATTTAAAAATATTTGTTATTTTGGAGGAAAAATCCACCTTTACCAATTCGTATCTTAATATTCACAGTTAACATGATCTTCAGTTGTATAAAAGTGTGGTTTAAATGTCCTTCATAGACATCCGTCTATTTTCACTTTGTTTCCTACATTACCCACAATGCATTTCAACTACTTGCTGATAGTGGTGCCTTTAGGAATTAGCCCTAACTTTTTAGACCTAACTTTAGTGACTTTGCTTTGACAAAGACCCTAGCGACAAATCTAGCAACTTTTTGCAATCAGTGATTGGTCGATAGGAACAATGGTGATCAGTGATTGGTCGATGGGAAAGCAAACCTGCTTTCTTAACTCATATAACCAGCAGCTTTGCTTTCCCATCGACCAATCACTGATCACCATTGTTCCTATCGACCAATCACTGATCACCATTGTTCCTATCGACCAATCACTGATCACCATTATTCTTATCGACCAATCACTTATCACCATTTTTCCCATTGCCCAATCACTGATCACCATTGTTCCTATTGACCAATCACTAATCACAATTGTTCCCATTGACCAATCACTGATCACCACTGTTCCCACTGACCAATCACTGATCACCATTGTTCCCATCGACCAATCACTGATCACCATTGTTCCCACTGACCAATCACTGATCATCACTGTTCCCATCGACCAACTTCTGATTACAATTGTTCCCATAAACCAATCAAGACTCAAGTAACGTTATCTCTGTATTAGTATTTTTTTAGGTGGGCATGGAATTTAATGGCTCTTTTTTGAATTTTAATTATTAGTGGGTTCAGTTCTAATTCTGCTCTGCAGGCATTATTTGGAGTTTTTTTGTTGTACTTGTAGAATTCTGCAGAATTCTGCCTGCAGAGTCTCTATTGGGTGTTTGTCCCATTTAGTGAACTCTTGGTTTGTGAGCGGACCCCAGCCCTTGCATCCATACAGTGTGATGGGTTCTAGAACCGATTGAATTATTTTTAGCCAGATTCTGATTGGGACGTCAATTTTGATATTTTTCTTAATAGTGTAAAAAATCTCTTTGTGCTTTTTCTCTCAGGTCATTCACAGCCTTATTGAACTTTCCTGTGTTGTTGATGTTTATACTGAAGTATGTGTAGTTCTGAGTGAGTTCAAGGTCCTTGTTGTCTAATTTGAAGTTACGATGTTGGTCTTGGTGACTGTGTCTTTTTCGGAATATTATTATTTTAGCCTTTTTGGGGTTAACTGACAGAGGCCATGTCTGACAGAAGGTGTGCAGCAGGTCTAGATGCTGCTGTAGACCTTCTTTTGTGGGTGGCAGAAGCACCAGATCTGACGGGGTGAAGTTGGTTTAGTTTTGAAGCCTGTTGGTTGGGTATTGTTCTGCTTAGGTAGAGGGTGATGTTACTATGGTCTGGTGTTTGTCGCCCTGAGGGTTGACTGTGTCAGGTTCTTCACCTGTTCTGGCTTTTAAGTCTCCACAGATCAGTACATTGCCCTGTGACTGGAAGTGATTGATCTCTTCTTCTAATATGGGGAAACTGTCTTCATTAAAGTAGGGAGATTCTGCTGGTGGGATATAAGTGGCACACAGAAGGATGTTCTTCTCTGTTCACATGACTGCCCTATTCATTTCTAGTCATATATAAAATTGGTTTATTTTAGCTATTTTGATGGCGCAGGCAATATCTGACTTGTAGAGGATTAGCATGCCCCCTGAGTCTGTTCCCAGTGTCACTCCAGGCAGTTTAATGGATGGAATGATAAGTTCTCTGCAGCCTGTAGGACAACCAGGACAACCAGTCCATCTCCTCTGCTCCATGTGTCCTGTAGGATGATGAAGTCTGAGTTTTTGATTTCTGAGAAAAATTCTGCATTTTTGCTCTTGAGTCCAAAGACAGATGATCTCAGTCCTTGAATATTCCAACATGATATGATAAATGCTTTGCTGTCCATGAGGTTTTAGTTTTGGTAGCAGGTTTTTCCTAGGAGAGTAGGTGTGAGCAGATCAGGTCAAGCATCTGATGGATGTCTCTCAGCTCAGTTGTTGGGGCTTGTGAAGGTCGTGGTGTGGGGATCCTGCTCAGTGTCTGGGCGTAGCTGAAGCTGCCAGGGTCCTCCTGCATGTGCTGGGTGCGGGATAAAAGCAGGAGAGGCTTGATGGTTTGATGGCTGGGGTTGGTGTGTAGGGATAACAGCAGGCTTGCATGTTCCCATCGATTAATCACTGATCACCATTGTTCCCCATGAACAATCACTGAACATGTTGTTTGTTCCACCCACACACTTTGTTCATCCATTTTAAATCTCTTCTTGAATATATTTACAAGTAGTAAAAACAAGTTATTCCATCCTTAAGAGTTTCCTTCATGTGCATATCAAAACTACTTGCTACCACTGCTTCTTTCTGTCTGCATTCTTGGCAGAAGTATTTTTTAAATGCATAAAAGGTTAGTTTGTGGTGCTATGACCAAAGATGACTTCTTTCGATAAGAATTCATCAAATTATAATTTATTCCTTTCTTTTCTGATGAAATAATCTTATATTCTATTTTATTCTCTTCTATTCTAAGTGTCTTCAGAAAATCTTCCTTCAATTTGATACACAATGAATAATATGAATAAATGAGTATGCAAATTAGTCTACGACATCATCTGGCAACTTTGTGCCTCATCTTTGCATCATCTACTGACTTTGTGAGCTTGCTAAAGATACATTTCTTTGAAAAGAGTTTGCAACACTTCTTGTTTCATCTCTGGCTAAAAAAAGAGTGTTGCGGCAGCACTTTAGTCTTGTAGTGTATCCAGCTCTTTCACCTCCTCATCTGTATGCTCAAACAGATACGGTTCCAAAGCTTCAACTTTCATGCTAATACTGCCGTCAACAGCATCTCACCCAGTATGGCTGCAATGCATTCTGGAACTTTGAGTCCAGCTTTAGCTGTAACCATTATTCTAGGTATAATGCGATTTCTCATTAGTATGTCACTGGACAGTGGTAAGTGAGAAAATAATTTCTCATTGGAGCAAGAAACATACAACAGCAGCTAAGAAATTAGCACCAGAATCACTATGCACATTACAAATATTTCAATACCAACTTATTTAATATGCATCATCAGGATGAAAATTTCCTTTAACACCTACAGTGTACATTAAAATTAGACTCTATTTTACTAGTGACTGGTCGCTGACATTTACATTCATTCTACACTGATAATTTCATTATAAGACAGCATTAGCATTACGAATATTAGTATTGAAAATATTAAGCATGGCCTGTGGTGTCTTATTCACATGCACCGAGGCAAAACACCTACACACATTCACACGTTCTTACAGAGAAAAAGCATCATCATTAATGTATTTTCTTTTCACATTTTGCTTGTGACCTCTATTTCTGGGTTTATTTGCCTATTACACATAGACAATCACACAGCCTCTTGCACACCTCTATACACCCACAGGAGTGAGGGTTGCTCTCTTGTTCGCTCTCTCTGAACAAGGCTAACCTTACATTTTGATGGAGGTCATAGTTAAAGCCACTATTCATTCATCACACAGATATCCTCTCATCTTCTTTTGTCTCGTTTATAAATTATTTTGATTCCCCCCATGACCTCCCCGAAAGACCTGCCTGATTTGCAATTCCTCAAAATGTCACAGTTGAGTAATAAGTAATGGCACTCATGTCCTGAACTCAGCTGAATTGAGCAGAATATTTCTGTCATACTTATATTAGCTTGATCAACAAATGAGGAAAGTTCGACTGAAAATGAAACCTGGGCACATACAATTATATCCTGGCACACAGACACTAGAAATTAATTAACCATGTTGGATGTTGTTAACCTATTAGCAAGTTAATATTAAATAGCATTATCCTGGTAACACTGGGCCTCATTTATTAGGCTGGATGTGAACAAATGTATTTAAATTTCAGGAAAATGTAGTTAGTTCAGAAAAATATTTGTACCTATCATATGAGAACTCCTGAGATTTATGTGTACAGAGACTCACTAATGTGTACCTCGATTGATAGGCTTTAGATCTTATAATAAGCATGAGTTACTGCAGTTTCGGACACAAATTACACTGTCAAGTTTAAAAAGCTTTGTGGCAGTGGGGGCAAGGTCAGGTGTTGGCTGTGAATGGGAGGAAACAACCATGCTATTAATGAACAGGTGGACCTGTGTGAGACTAATCATTAAGTGTATTTTTAGACTCTTTGTGTTTCAGTGAGTCTTTGTACAGTGAAAGAGAGTCAACATTTGTTGTACTGACAGCTCGACAACAGCGGAAACATGTGCCTTGTCCTTATTTTTCTGTATTTGAGTTTCACATAAAATCATATAAATAGTAGATATCTAGAAATAAAATCAGTGCCACTCTCTCCAAAGCCTGTGACCAGAGTCCTACCCAGATTACTAAGTTCTCAAAAGCTTATTTATTTACCACACAAATGTAACTGATATTTTTTTGGTCATTTCATATTAATGCCTTGAAAGAAAGCAATCCAAAACAAATCCATCAATTAACTCTTTCATTAGGACAAAAGAAATGAAAAACTAGGACAAATAGGAATGGAAAAAGTCTGTGGTTGTGGTAGCCAAAGCATTGCAATGGCTGAGCTGCATTACTGGAAGATTTTGCACACTCTGCCCTTAGGATGCACTTCTTCTCCCTTTAGTCTTTACTTTAGCTGTTTCTGCTGTCTGTCAGCTTTGCATTTATGGAGATTTGTGGGCTTCACAAAAATCAGCTGTGCTGCATATGCGCTTTCTAATTTATCAACAGACGCACATAAGTACAAAGCAAATCGGCATCACGGAAACTCTTCTTGTCTTTAGTTTGGCCTACATAAATTTAGTAAATGATTGATAAGTGAAATAGTGCGAAAATGCATCACGGTTCAGCAATAAATCCAGGTATAACAAGCTAATTGTATGCTGATTCAAACAAATTTGTCTGTGAAGGTCTCAGATATATATATATGTGTGTGTGCGTGTGTGTGTGTGTGTTCACGCACTGGTCCCTAACCTCATCAGGAAAGCAGACTCAGTGACATTTGGATGTTAGGTAAAAGCATCAGTAGTTCTTCTCACATTCTCAGGTTTGCCATTTCACTGTGATTAGCATATTGATTAAAGGCCACAGAATATTCACAGAATATCCCACACTAACTTCTGAATAGTAATGCTCGAGGGAATCTGTATTATAATTCATTATTGTGTCCAAATGTAACAAATGCTGCCTACTCAGGCAATATTGCGCAATAGGAAGGCATCCAATACCGTCTGAATCAAATATTTGTATATTATAATGTCTGTGAAGATCAGTCAGTCTGGATGAAAACATGGAATATATAGGTGCAGTGGAGGAGAGGAAGAAACTGGCGTATAAATGTAAGTATATGTAATTTTTTGTGTTGATTGTATGTTGGTGTATTCACTGAATATTTGCTGGCCTAATTGTATCCCCTCTTTCATCATAATACCACTGCTGGTGAGTGTTAGGATGTTTTTAAGATTCAGTTACGGCCACTGTTAAGGAAATTGAACATGTTATTTGGGGAACTATGCAAGCAATATGACATCTGTTTGCTATTTTGTATTTTAGAACCCAGCACAATAGCACAATAAAGTAACCTAAAAAGACTCATATGATTTAAATAGTATTATAACGTGTAGTTCTTATTTTCAAATAATACAATGCACAGAACTGCTTAGGCATATAACATTTAAAACTAAAATAAATCTTAATCATTTCAAACACTAAGCTGTCTTTGTCAAATGCCTCAAGACAAATCATGGCCAGTTGTTTGCTTGCTAGCAACATTTTCCTGGTCATTTTGGTCATCCTGGTCTAGGCTGCATTTTAGCAGGGTTAGCATGGACAGGGTTCCACATAATCTAACTAAACAGATTTTTTTCCCATCACTTCAAATAAAATTATTTTCCATAACTACAAACAAAATGAATCTGGTAGAAGCTGTTAGGAAGTTTGGACCAGATCACAGGGTCTGCCATGATTCAGTGGATACATGGAGCAGAGCATTGCTCAAGGGCCCAACAGTAGCAGCTGGACAGTGGTTTGAACTGCCGACCCTTGACCTTCACATCACTAACCCAGAGCCATATCCACTGAGCCATCAATGCCCTGGGAATTTGGTCGTCACTACTGTGGGAAATTGGTCACTTGACAATTCTCACCCACCAGCCAGCTCTCCCCTATCATATGACAGCTACCGACTGGGAGGGTGAAGGCTCCTTCCAAGACATGAAGTCAGCCAGCTGCATCTTTTCAAGCTGCTGCTCATGCTGCTTCATAGCGCACTTGGAGAAAAATGCTATCTGCCTTCTTCCGCATACATGAGCTCACAGATACCCACGATTGGCTAGTGTCTCTGTGATTGACAGGGGAGAGAGAGTATGCCATCTCTCCCTCACACAGAGAAGAGCCAAATTTAATCCCTTGCCTCACAGGCATTCAAATCTCCCAACAACAGGGCTTTTCTGTTTCAACACTCAGGAGCAATACTGCAAATTTAAAATGTTAGCATGATTTAGTGCAGTAGTATACTACACATTAGCTATTTAAAATGGTAAAAGAAGTATTTTGGCTACTGTTTTCAGGATTGTGGGAATCCTGTATGGGACACAGTGTTGCTAGTCACTGACATGACACTGACACTGGGTTCTGGCTTGAATTAATTAATTATAATTGTCTATACATTTTATGAACTTTTATCAAATGGCTTAAAAATACTACAAGGAATACTGTCAAGTTTGCTCATGTTAGCTAGCTAGTAAGTTTTTGCATTGAAGATTGCAATGAAATTAATAAAGTGTGTGCTGAGACTATATGAGTTCAAAATGGACTCAGCTAGCATGTTTTCAAGAAAAAGCTCCTTTATTAATTTTTGTCCAATTTAAACCATAACTTTCGTTTATAAAAAAAAAGGCTTTCAAGACAAGGATCATTTACTTCTTAGAGCACACTGTTAAACCTTACTGTATGATACTGATGGTACATTTTGTGAAAAAGCCTTCATCTGTTCTGGTGATGACATCTTCCACTCCTCCTCGCACCACAGTAGATTATTATTTTTATATTATTATTTGCTTTAAAACAAGAGCTTGGCTGCTGCGGACAATTTTTAAACTAACCCAAAGAACACATACCACCCACAACCTTGCTGTTTCCACCCGCAACCTTGTTCTAAAACTAGCCCAATTTAGTGTAAAAACCTCAATCTTGGCAACCTTACTCCACACACATTTGTGCCACACTTGTGTAGAGGGCAGAGACTAACAAAAACCAAGGGTGGAATTACTCTTAAGAAAATCAGTATAGATAAACCAAAACAGTAAATACATACATAGATCCTGTTACTTAACATCATATGTAACACAATTCTCTGCAGTTGGAAAATATACGAGAGTTCGTTCTTCTCTACAGAGCTTATATAAGACTTCAACATGGATTATCTGGTCTAGGATGTATGTATGTATGTATGTACACCTACAGCTGTGTTTGTCTGCATAAACATATCTGTGTGTGTGTGTGCGTGTGTGTGGATTCCAGAGGCATAGAAAGAGATTTAGAAAGAATTAAAAGATGGATAAGAGAAGACGAGACCAGACTGAATACCCAAGCAGTTGCCCAAGACACATTGAATCAAGAACAAAAAAGAGATCAGGGCAAAAAATGTGTATGCTCAGAGCAATGGAGGACAAAATGGACAGGGATATTAGAGACAAAATGAAGGAAAATCCAGCACTAAATAAGCAGGAAGAGAGCAGACAGAAAGTGACAGGAAGAATGAGTGAAGTTCCCAGTCTCAGTCCTGTTACTTTGCACTTGTGTGTTTGTCTATAATAATATAGAGATAATCCTCATCTCTTTACCTGCTTAGCTGTGGATGTCCCATTGATCCAGGCTTTAGAATTTATAAGAATATAATTGTAAGAAATACTCTTCAGTTATCCTATAACCTATATAAACAAGTTAAATATTAAACATACACACAATTTTGGATTCTTTATGCTAAGAAAAAAATGACTTGTCAAAAGCTGCCCCTGTTCTACAGATGCAGTGCATCAAGACTGAATTGAAAAACCTTATAATGGAAGTCTAAGGGCAGTTGTTGGGGCATTAATTCATCAGCCAAAGGTAATTTAAGCTCTAAATCTGTATAATCCATCCTTTCAAGAAGTGGAAATTCCTTTACGTGGTTATGTGTAAGTCATTGTAGCTTAGCCATGAAGTCACATGGCCACCACAAAAAAAGCAACTGGAACTCATTTTTACTCATTTTTACTCCAGTGTTAGAAGGTTGGATAAAACTGGAACACCTTTGGTCGAATTTGGCTTATTAGTCACAGAACATTCAGTTATGGAATTTAACAACTTATTTTCTGTACATGGAAACGTTCAAATGCTAACCGCATGTTACAGATGGAGGAAACAAAGATCACGTTGAAAAACTCTCAGACTTGCATTAACTCCTATGTAACTAATATTTAACTGTATGTTAGTCTTAGACCATGGCATGAGGACCTCAATACACTTCTGTAAGTGTGTTGTGTACACCCTGCATAAGAGAACTGCTAAATGCTGTAAGCGTTTAGCATTATGATTAATCATACATACCAAATTCACCCTTGTATCTAATTATCAAACCAAGGTTATGGTGTTTTTGAGCAAGAGAAAGCAACCCCCCCCCCCCCCCCCCCCCCCCCCCAAAAAAAAAGAACTGACCACAGCTCTACATACCTGAGAAACTTTTCGCACCACCTCCCCAGCAACGACGAGCCCCTGAACAAAGGATCTGGCAGCCACAAAAGTGCGTGTGACCTTGAGCTTGAACTCTCGTACTTTTTCTCCGAAGGGATGCAGCGTCTCTGCCTGCTTCGCCACACAATCCAGATAATCTTCACCCATGCTGTAGCGCCCATTCAGTCCTCGCACCAGCCTCTCCAGCAGACGCGCCCAGAAGTCGTTCAGTGCCTCCTCCAGGTTCAGTTTGGAGCCACGGTAGTAGTGCCGCAGATCTGAATACAGATCCTGGAACACCCGGACATTCTGGGAGAAGAGTGAACCGAAGGTGGACTGCAATGAGGCACGGAGAAGAGCTTCAGAACGGTTCAGCAGCTCCTGGAAATAACCTGGAATAAACACAAATACACAAGTTACAATAGAAAGAATTAACTGTTTTAGTTTTACAATTACCTTAAATCAAGAGTCAAACCCAAAGCTCAAGCACTCTGCATATAGAGTCTCCTCATGTTTTAGAAGAAAGTAAAACACTAAATTGTGTGGTGCTTTGGTGATAAATCTATTACTGATCAATGGTCATGGTTTCCACCTTTGCATTGCCGTTCTCATGTCCAGGAACACCATGT
This sequence comes from Pangasianodon gigas, assembly GCA_022758105.1. Classification (NCBI taxonomy): domain Eukaryota; kingdom Metazoa; phylum Chordata; class Actinopteri; order Siluriformes; family Pangasiidae; genus Pangasianodon; species Pangasianodon gigas. The sequence continues at coordinate 12,641,084 of CM040474.1, forward strand.
GCTCATGTTTTGGCTTCTGTTCTAGTCCTGTCCCCACCCCTGTCCTGTCATTGGTTTGTTACCTGACTGTGTTCACCTGTTCTGTGTTGGCCATTGATTAGTTTCTCTATGTATATCCTGTTGTGCCATGAATGTATCATCATAAGTTGTCTCATTGTGCATTTTTTTCTTGTTTCCCTGTTTGTTCTGGTTTTCATATCTTGCTGTTATGTTGCCTGCCTGTGTTTTGATCCACGCTATCACCCCAATATAGATTATAATGTGTTTACACACTTGTGCCCTGCCTCTTCCTACATGTTACAGCACTGTTCTATCTTTATTGTGTATTTCATTTAGAAAAAATGGTATATAGCATACAGGTTTGTATTCTTGTCTGAGTAATTTGTCTGTATGATATTTTAACCATGTCTCTATGTAATATTTTTTTAAAGCAGCTCTGGGGGTAAGAAAGGTCCTACACAAATACAATTAGTATCATAAGTATTTTGGCACATGCACTAGACTACAAGATAAGACTCTTTCTCTGACTGCATTCATGACTTGGACATGACATCCAGAATACACATTAATAATATCAATATGCTTACCCTTGTTCATTTATGAAACATAAATTAGACCTTCACCTGTTTTAGCATCACTACATCCTTTGCCTCTTCATTTACTATTCCATTTATTTTATTGTTTTTTTGTTTTTTTTTTGTTTTTTACCTTGACCTTTTGATTTTAAGCTGCTTTTGTGCTCCTGTAGACAGCAAACTGTTACAGCTACAGCCAACTTAATCTTATGATTTGGACATGTCTTATCACTACAGGACCAGAACAGGAATCAGCTCAGTCATGTAGGACAGAAGTGAAAAACTAGGTTACACACCCACAGCACACACACAGTGAGTAGAAACAATCAGTGCAAATTGAAGCCTGTTATGGAAGTGGGTGATAACATAAGCTCAGAGTGACCCAGTGACAGAATATCTAACTGATACACAGACATGAGCATCCAATACTTCAATCAAGCACCCACCCACACACACACACACACACACACACAGAGAGAGAGAGAGAGAGAGAGAGAGAGATAGTTAGAGCTAGTTCTGTACATTAACGCAGACTAAGGGAAAAGAACAGGTATATGATTGTTATCCTATATATCCTATATATTTTCTGAAGGTGACTTTCACTTATAGATGACAGATTTGCAATTGAATTTATTCTGATCAGTTTTGGAACAAGTAGCTTGCACTATAGGTACAGTAAATGTAGATGTTTGTTTTGCAGAATGCAACTAGGAATAGTGCATTTTTGTTCCTGAACCTGTTTGTCTACCGTACAACAATGAATGAAAAACTAATAGCCTGGACTTGTCCTGTCAGGTGATTTGGTGATCAGAAAGAGAGATAGAGAGAGAAGGAGCAGTAGAAAGGCAAAAGAAGATGGGGCCGCAGTCACATTACAAGCATTTCAAATGGCGCATTATTTTTACTATATATATATTTATACGTATACAGCAGTGTGCCAGCAGTTGTTAAGTTGTTAACAATCATTTGTTTGCTTATTTGTTTGTTTGATTGATTAACTTGGTTGATTGTAAGAAACATCTCCCCCAAATCATTTCCATTTAAAATCAATTTTAATACATCAATTCTGTATCTCCCTCTGGTGTCCCCCTCATCCCAGAAATAATCAGGCCCTACATAATAGTTATACACATGGATACTGAAGGTTAGTGATTGTGAAAATGTGTGCACTGAGGTCATTTTGGTTCACTAGAGTTCACACTAATGACAGTTATGGATAATTTACAAACATCAATTATGTAATAAGGCTTGTAAAGTGAGCCTGAGGTTCAGGTTGACACAATAATTTGAGCTTGTGTTTGTGTGTGTGTGTGTGTGTGTGTGTGTGCTTGCTTGCTTATAGGATGTATGCTACATGATTAAACTGTGCATCGCATTAATGAAAAATCACCATTAAATTTGTTACTGTATGCAGTACAGGATGTTCTGATAGAAATTGCAAATCAAAGAGATGAATGACAACACACACATCCCAAAGCATTCATCATTACTTTTCATCAGTTAACTGCACACAGAACAATTAAGGAACCAGGTCACCAGCAACACAAGCCAAATCTATGTCAGAGTTAATCTCCTCTCTCAAACTCATCTTAATAACACCTGACACTTCACTGTGAGCTCGCTATAATACAGTTAAAATACTCGCTGGCTAGGCATGTCCTGACACACTTATTCATTATACAAAATATTTTAAAATTGACCCAGTAGCTTCAATATGATAACATTTCCTTATAATGGAGGTCATGCGGTACAATTTTCTTTTCACTCCTGATACTGGCTGTCCCAGGTTATTTATATTGCTTTTAAATCCAACTAAACCAAATTGTTATCAATACACTCAAGAATTCTTGAAAAAAAATACACGTTACAGGTCTAACTGATGGTAGCCTGGTTATATGGTTGTGAGATTGGTTGTTTGGTTGGTTGGGTGTTTGGTTGGGAGGTTGGTTGTTTGGTTGGTTTGTTGGTTGGGAGGTTGTTTGCTTGGTTGGTTATTTGGTTGTGAGGTTGATTGATTGGTTGGTAGGTTGGTTGTTTGGGTGTTTGGTTGGGCGGTTGGTTGTTTGGTTGGTTTCGTGGTTGGGAGGTTGTTTGTTTGTTTGGTTGGTAGGTTGGTAGGTTGGTGGTTTGGTTGGTTTGTTGGTTGGGAGGTTGTTTGTTTGTTTGGTTGGGAGGTTGGTTGTTTGGTTGGGAGGTTGGTTGGGAGGTTGTTTGTTTGTATGTTTGGTTGGTTGGTTTGTTGGTTGAGAGGTTGTTTGTTTGGTTGGTTGGTTGGTTGGTTGGGAGGTTGGTTGTTTGGTTGGTTGGGAGGTTGGTTTTTTGTTTGGTTGATTGATTTCTCCCAAACAGAAGAGAATATACATGTTAATGTGTTTAACCAAAATGGAACCATGTCTAAACATGCCTGAACTTTTTAATAGGTGCGGATGGACTTCAGTAACCTGCCTTTATTTTGAGTGATTATAAGAGATTGGGAAAATTAATATAATTTCAATTTCTAGTGATGGCCAGTGAAGTCCAGAGAATGTTTTCTTAGGTAAATGAAGATATCCAGTCAGTTAGTGTTTTGATGATGGTCAGTTAAGAATCTCCCATAGGTGTTCAATTAGTTTGAGATCTGGTGACTGTAAAGGCCATAGCATATGATTTACATAATTATTTACATAATTTTCACAGTCATCAAACCATTCAGTGAGCCCTTGGGTGGGGGCAGAGCAATTCTGGAACAGACTACTCCCATCAGGACAAAAATGTCAAAAATCATCCAATAAAGGAGATCAGTCAGAATAACTTTTGTATTGATTTGGAGTCACCTTCTCTCTAAGGTTACAAGTGGACATACAGTAAATCATGCTAGCAAATAAATGCCCTTCATTAGATAACAGAACCACCATTTTTTCCCTTTAATTTGTTACCTGTCTGTGTAGTAAAGTTCAGATTTGAACACACAGAAACAATTACATCAATGCACATTAGCTAAGTATAAGACTACAAAATATGCTCCATGGATCTGACCAGACGTCTACTACCATATTATAATTTTACAGTTTAAGACTTTGATCCCAGATTAAGCAGGGGTTTTTTTAACATTGGAGAAAATAAACACAAAAAGCTATTCCTTTATCCAGGTATAAGAGCTCAAAATCCAAAATTAGCCCAATGTACAAAGCAAACAAATCCAGATTGCAACGCAAACACAATACAAACTAGGAACAGAAGAAACCAGGAATTAGAGCAGAAGTGAACAAAAGCTTGGCAATGTCACAGAGAAGCAAACTTGCACAATGTGTATTTGTCTTTAGTTTCTATTTAAACTGGCTAAAATTTATCCCAAGTGAAGTCAAAAATCAGGCTGTGGAAAGGTTGATTATTGGTTGGGGGCATTATTGCTGGTGTGGCAGGTGGTTAAAATACACAGCATCAGCAGGCAGCATCAACCCTAATGGTTTAGCAAATGGTCTGAGACAAATGCATTTGCTTTTTCCCTTTCATGGAAATCTAAGCAAATTCAGCACCTTTTAAATGTCAGCAACACCATTTGAGATTGTGTGCGATCTTGATACATACACAGCCACACAAGCTCTACGGAGGATGACTCACTCAGGAAATAGACGATGGTGGGGGAAGTGATAGTGGGACAATAGTGCAATTAATACCAGAATAAATGACAAGACCTGAAGGGCAGGCTTCAACACATGCTGCATTCACCTTACACTCTTAAACAGAATTTCTGACCTCCAAAAACCAAAGAATACACCCCCTCAACTTGAAATTCCTAGTTGTAAACTAAAGTAAGGTCTCCTCAAGCCCGAGTTCAGCAAGTGGCATCAAATCAACATGGCTGCTCACAGCATCAACAGTAAACAAAGTAGCACTTATTGGCTTTAAATGAGTTACACTGTATATACAAGTATTTGCTTTAAATCCACTTACTACATACATATTAGCTTGTTAAATCTATAACACTGACTATACAGAATATACATCACTCATCATACTTATCTGGCTAGCTTGTTGCTAACAAAAGACGAACATGGTGGTGTGTGTTTTTTACCCACATTGTAGCTCGAAGCACGGAGGTCGAAAATGATGTCATTCCAAGCTTCCGAAGTAAGTCGAATGCACAATTAACCACACGAATTTATCCAGATTTCAGTCAGAATGTAAAATAGAATGGTTATTAGAAAACACTTTAGTAGCTTTCACAACTAAACACAGGATATGAACAAAGTATGTGCAATGTAAATCATTTCACAAAATTTTACTGTACAATGAACATATATCTCCACTTTCCACTTTTTCCAGTACTTTCACTGAATGAAGCACTTCAATTTACCTAGTGGTTAAATCCACTATTCTAACAATCACAGAATGAAAGGTTCTTTCAGTTTTTTTTTTATTATGTTTTTATTGTGTTGCTATGGCTTAGAGGAAAAAAAAGAAATTAAAGTGTGTGATCCTGATGGTTGATTAAACTGATCATCATAATGACAGCTACAGACAATATAAATCCTCAGACTTTACAGTATATAGTCACATACGGCACAGTATCATGTTTGTTGTTTTCTGCAAAAAAATCCAAGATACAATAATGTGATCATATTGCCATGTAAGACACAAAAGAAAAGAAAAGAAAAGCTTGCTAAAAACTTGCTCAGGTTGTTAATTAATAGCTGTTCAGTGAGAGAGAATTATCATAGAATAGACATTTTATTAAAGACCCCAGTCTAAGAAACTGAGTGAATACAGACATTTTGAGAAAGCATTTTTCATCTGCTTCTGTCATAAGCTATTATCTATAAGTATTGTAATGAACTATACTTTTAAAAAGCAGTGGAGACACATTTCCAGCATCTATAGCCCATGGAAGATTGGGAAGTACTGGATGTGATAAGGGAAAATTGTATTGTTTAGATTTTATAGCTTAAAATGGTAATGTTATTGTTAAATGCCATTGTTATGAAGCCAAGGAAGCACATTTGGCCATGCTGTCTGGGTTGAAGGGACGGCATACTCACTCTCCCCATCAATCAGACAGACACTGGGTTGGAATTGGCAAGTGACCAAATAAATGTAACCCCCCAAAAAATGCTATTATTTGAACTTGAGATGTATTTGGGGCTACACTACTCTGAACCCATTCATAAAATCCATGGCAAAATGGTCACAACGTCTTGTCACAATGTTTGCGGGTATGCAACTAGACACACCTCCATGCCTCAACGAATGAGTGTTCTCCTGAATGCTGGTTGATACACAGCACCACAGATATGACATGCTGTTAGCTTTTAACAGGATAGCATGTGAATCCGTGGCTCTCTATGTGCCACGCTTATCCATAAGCGTGGGTATAACAGAAGAAGTATAAGTCAGCTCAGAGTGTGAGACTGTGTGTACATAGTGCTGTGTGATGGACAGGATGTGTTTTCACCTCTCTCACCCAGTGTTCTGGATCCACAGGTAGCATGCATTGTCCTGGTTAATGCCTCAACCATATTTCCCACAACTGATACAGGAGGACCAGGGAATAGCCACGGATACCATGTTGCCAAAAAAATCACTGCTATGTAATTTATAGTTAAACCAAAACCATCAATTAAACATGATGGTTCAGATCAAAAACAGTATTACTGCTTATATTAATAGCAGCTGTGTTTCAGAAATATAAACAGAGACAAAGATAACCATGACTTGTTGGAATCCATCATAAGAAAACTGTATACAATATGTTTCCTGTATTTAATCAAATTAATTGTATACTCGCTATGACAAAGAGTTGTTTGTGGTGCTTCTGAAAAATTGTGGGATGCTGGAGATACATGGTTTTCATTGTACAATGACAAAATTAAATAAAAATGAATGTCCTTTATGTAGCAGGCTACAAAAAAACATGCATGCAATCATAATAGAGAATATCAGATAGAATCTGCACTTATACCTAACTCGTAGAGCATTAAAAAAAGTACTATTATTAAATTTGACTTGTAGTTATTTTGGTATTTATACCAATAAAGCATTTAAACTAAAAAGAAAATCAAAATGAAGTGTATCAGAAAAATAAGAATGGAATAAAAGAAATAAAATAAAGTAATAAAAGAGAAGAGAGGAGGTGAAAAGAAAACGAGAAAATGAAAAATGATAGAGGAGCTGCACTTGTACATCTCTTACACTCCTTCTACTTCCCGCCCTCCACCCTTCTTTCGCTGCCCATCCATCTTAGTGACAGGCGTGATGGCCTAATGGCATCAGTGGCATTGAATCAGGACAAGCTCGTCCGTTAATTTGTGATGATAGAGAGATATGCAAGGTGGAGAGATAGTTGATAGGGGAGAGAGAAAGAGAGAGAGAGAGAGAGAGTACAGAGGAAGATAGAAGAGGGACTGCCATAAAAGGAGATGCTTTTTGTGCTGATATAAAAAAGTGGCTCATAAGATGTGTACACTGTAACAATAACAACACTCTTACTAGCTGATAACTACCTAGCCTGGTTTGCTATCTAGCTTACATTTACAGTGAGGTCCAAAAGTCTGAGACCACCAGTGAAAATGCTTCTATTTTGCATTCTTTTCTAATTGAATATTTATTATAAATTTTTATAAATTATATTATTGACAACAACTTGCGTGAAAACTAGAATCTTTGAAATATTTATATGAATTTCAGAGTTTCTTAGTATTTGGTATGTTCCCTTTTTTTTGCTTTAATGACAGCGTGCACTCGAGCGAGCATGGACGCCACAAGTTTGTGCAAAACCTTATGATCCATTTTAGATCAACTTCATTGGACTTTCGTCTGAACAGATGCTTCAGTAGAAGAGATTAGGCATGAGGAAAATCTGACCTTTGTACAAAGCAGTTAACATGGTCAATATCACAAATCTGCTTATATTTAGAAATAGTGCAGAATCTTGATTATTAAATATTCAAAATATTGAACATTTACTTTTTTTGTTTTAAATATTTCAAAATTCTAAAGCATTCTGTTTATGAAAATCCCAGATTTTCACTGTGGTCTCAGACTTTTCGACCACACTGCTTTATTAGCATTAGTAAAGATTAGATAAATACTGCTTTAACTCTGGCGATAAGGAGGAAGTCAAGAGAATTTGATCTGCTTGTGTGACTCAGTTAGTGGGACCGTCACATCATGTACTGGTGAATGTCCCAATAATAATTGTTATTTTTAATTACAACATTGAAATGATGGAAATATTTTGTATTCATCACATTGTAAATCTCCTAATATTCATTCACTAACAAGACTCATATTTTGACCAGCACTCTATCCTCCATGTTTGCTTTTCTTGCTTGCCCCCTGCACTGCATCGTGATTGAAACTGCATTTTTAAAAGTGCTTCTAAAATGTTTTACCTTGCCTGTATAGTACATTTTCTTCTGAAAGTGCATTTCACTCTCTCACCCTTTCCTCTTCCCTTGTCTCTACATCTGCTTTATCTGTTTCTATTTTATCCCCTTTCATTTATGTCTTCTCCCCATGTTTTCTCTTCTCTCTCGCTCTACCTTATCTTTTCCTCCATATTTCTCTCCATTTCGCTATCTCTTCCTCCGCCTGTTTAATAATTTGCCAACAATTCAATGTAGGCATTTCAGGAACCTTTAATAATTCCTGATAAAACTCCAGTAAAATGCTATAAAGAATTCTTAGATGAGTCTTACCCTTGATTAAAAATATTACCATTTGTTGTAATAACATTCTGCAATAATGACCTGCGAATGCAACACATTCATTATGAATTATGAAGTCATTACATGCAATCCTAACTTCTATTTAAATAATGCACAGGATGGTGGATACTTAAGATATACAATACTTATGTTACAATATGTTTGTCGCCAAGAAAATGTAGTATGTTATAGACACTATCTCTATTAAGAGTCTTAAGAAAATGACACTTATACTGTAATAATGTATCAAGGTACCAGTTTGATCCTAAGATTACTGGTTACTGTCTGTGTCGAGTTTTTCATGTTCTCATCCTATCTCCCAAAAACATGCAAGCAGGTGGATTAGAAGATAAACTACCCCTAGGTGTGAATGAGTGTACATGGTGCCCTGCGATGGACTGGCATCCAAATCAGGGTGTGTCCATTCCTCATGCCCAGTGTTCCTGGGATAAGCTCCGGATCCACTGTGACCCAAATCAGGATCAAGCAGCTACTGAAGATGGATGGATTAATGGGTGCATGCATGCATAAATTATAAGCATGGCTTTATAGAAGTTGCTATCACTAGTTTGTAAATCTCACAGTTGGTTTTCTAATATAACAACCTTTAGTAGTCCATTCTTTATACTATGCACACACATGCACTCTACAGGGCTCAATGATTGCCATATTTAAACATCACTGAGTTTAGATGATATGTGATAATAGTTGACATGGTGCAAATGCATTGATCAAAGTTATAAAAGTTAAGGTTAGGCTTAGGGTTATCATTTGTATCTTTGCTTGTATGCATTTTTCATGATATTGACCTGACTGATTCCCCAGCAGTGGATGAATGGCTCAGGCAGAGCGAGCAGGTACGGAACAAGCCCACCAACAGCTTGAACACACAGCTCAGGTAACCAAGGAGTTCGCAGATCGTCATAGAGGGACTATGAACCAGGCGACCGAGTTTGATTATCCACCAGAGACATTAGCATTACAGAGGGGTGTAGAAAACTAGCACCTCACTACATTGGCGCATTCAATCACCTAAAATGTATAAACGAAGTCACATCACAGCTGCCTAGCCCCATCGTTTCACATCTCATGCCTAAAACCAGTAACACCAGGCCCCCTTGAGGAACACACCCCTCCCACTACACCACCTGCACCCCTCGACATCAAAGGTGAACCAGCGTACACAGTCAAAGAAATCCTAGACTCACGCCGGAGGGATGGGATGAGGGATCTCATTTTCATGAGATCAAGTTCTCTGAAACATCAAGTAGATCTGCACCTAATTCCTTTAAAGAATAAAATATTGCACATTCCTGATCATAAGACAAACACAAAATAAGGCATGAGATCAGGGTGAAAAACGTTGCTATGTTCATTACCATCAGCCAAGATAGTAACCTAGTGAATATATAATCAGGCTTACATAATCAGGAGGTGTAGTTAGGTGTGTTGCTGTATTATCCAATCATTACCATCCAATCATTATCAGCAATATTTTCGTAATGATACATGATTGATTTCAGTTATAGATTTCACATCTGTGTTTTTGTAACAGAGACACCTGACAACTGTGTGTGAGCCTCTAGGACATAGCATTTACATCGTCTATGACTCTGTGATGACAGTACATTTGACAGTACATTCCGTTAATTATATAATGTGAATATGTAAATATTAGCAATATGTCACTGTTATACCACTAAATCACGCCTGCATCTGCACAAAAATAAAGCCCAGACTGATCAAATCTATTCAGAATCAGAAAGTTGCCTTACACCATGTTATTAGGATTACACGCATTGTAAATTATAGATGAGACACTGAGAGGAAATAAACTGTCACAGAATATCATTAGCCCAAACAAATCATTAAAAAATATCCAATTATATGTTTGTGTACTTGACAGAATTCAAGCCTTGCTGGAATCAAATTATTATCTGATATACTGTAGCTTCCCAAACCCTGACAAATGACCCAAGAACGGTGAAATAAATCTTATGGCCTTGGCATAAAATTACTTTGATGGTGACAGGAAACAGCCAATCAGAATACACAATAAAGCAGATGTCCTTGTGATGGATGACATCATCAGAGGTGATTTCCAATTAAGGAAATTGCTCTCATGCAAGGTTCTGTCTAATCAAAAAGAATTCCCTTGTCATCACCTAATCTGATCTGCTAATAGTGCTAATAATGCATGCTTTCACTCTCTCTCTCTCTCTCTCTCTCTCTCTCTCTCTCTCTCTCACACACACACACACACACACAAGACTGCAGAGAAAATGCTTATATGAGATTCATTTGGGGGAAAAAATAAAGGGCAAATATTAAGGTCTGATAGTTTGTAACCAGGCCACTATTCATAAATCAAATGTAATAAACCCTAAAGAGCTTTGGGATAAAACTGTAATGAGTCATAATGAGATATAGTGTGTGAATAGGTGTGTGAGTGTGTGTGAGATTGTGTAATGGGTTGGCACCCTGTCCAGGGTGTCCCCTGCCTTGTGCCCCGAGTTCCTTGGAATAGGCTCCAGGCTCCCTCCCCCATGACCCTGTGTAGGATAAGCGGTATGGAAAATGGATGGATGGATGATAATAATAATAATAATAATAATAATAATAATAATAACAGGGTGCCTGGCTAGCTCAGTTGGTAGAGCATGGGACTCCTGATCTCAGGATTGTGGATTTGTGACCCATGCTGGGCACCAACCCCAGCCCTCTCAATGCCAGTCCCAAGCCCAGATAAATGGGGAGGGCTGCATCAGGAAGGACATCCAGCATAAAACTGTGCCAAATCAATATGTGGACAATGGAAGGTGATCCCCTGTGGTGACCCCTAATGGGAGCAGCCAAAAGAACAACAAACAGCAATAATAATAAGCACCAGGGTCCCTGATTCAAGCCTGAGCCTGGGGTACTCTGTGTCCAGCGTCCTCCCCTGTCTGAATGGGTTTCCTTTGGGTTCTCCAATTTCCAAACAAGCCAGTCATAAGTAAATAATATGAAAATAGCAAATTTATTGTCATTTCATGTAGTTATTCACACACTCCCACATACCAATAATCGACCACTATATGACTGTTGTTATAGTTACATCTCAGGAGCTTTTGTCACTTTTCATTAAAACCTTTCCTTGCACAATACCCTATAAATAATACATATTAAAATGATTCATTTAATTATAGTAATAGCAAAGGTCATAGTGTCATAAATGTAACTGTAGCTTAAACTAGAGGTATGCATCAGGATCCATCAAAAAAAAAATATATATATATCGGATCAGTATTTACATTCTTGTGGGTGATCAGATTTGAAGCTCATGAGACAAACAGGCCTCCTTCATTAACATAAGAGCCTGTGTGGTGCGTGTGCCATTTTTTGTGACACAATTACTGCAGTCAGGGTCACGGTGGTTTAAAAGACTAATTTGTTTATATTTTGAAAAACAGAACCATCTATGTTCATCAGAAAATATCACTGGCTGGCACAAACAATTATCATTGCAGGAGTGGGTGGGATGTGTTCATTTTAATAAAAGAAAAAAGGCAAGAAGTTCAGAAATTGAATTAAATCATGTTAATGGGATAATCAAATGGGTAAACTGTGTTTTAAATACTCTATTCTTGAATATTACATGTCAATTAGGCTTGTGTCAATCGTGTCAATTACATGTCAATTAGGCTTGTGATATTTATGATATTTATTTTTTGCTTTCAATGTTTCATTTTAACATATCATGATTTCATTTTTAAGGAGAGTGGGGGAGGATGTAATAATATTACCATCTGTGCAGTCAGAAACTGTGGCAATCATGAAAACTGCTATTTTCTTGATCATTTTTTTAGGCGATTCTGCAGGAATGCATGGTAAAGAGTTAAAAAGCACATTTCCATATAATCCTTCTGTAAGTAGGTCATCTAATATCTACATGGCTGACATTTTCCCTGTTGAGGCTGTTCAGTGATTTGACACTTTGTTGTAGGTCTATTTAATGTTATTGGTTCAAAATTTAATCCTATTTTCTCTTTTGGCTGAAAAACCGAAAGAGCCGCTCTGAGCATTTTTGGCCAAAAGTTTTCGGTGACATCTCTAAAAGTAATAATACATACTTGTCTAATGGTCTAATGTTAGCTATGTCGAACATACATCAATAGATTTTAGTTCACGTTAATGAACTCAAAACATTCTCCATTTACCTTTGCAAAAAAAAGTAAGGAATCCTGTGAGCATTTCCGTGAGAGTCGACAGCATGTAGGAGGGAAGGGGGCGGAGCTTACAGGAACAGGTGATTGTTAATATCGTAAAGTTCAAAACACCTGCGCAATACAGGGATCCACCGGGACCCTGATCAGGATAAAGTGATTACTGAAGATGAACGAAGATAAACAACAAAATCAAATCACAGAATTTAAACAAAATGCATAAAGTTTGCAGATTTGGTAATATATTCGGCAATTAAAGTCACTGGATATCGTGACAGTGTAATATCATGTAGGAATGATGATATTGTTATATCGTCAACTAAGTAGAATTCTAGATCAAATCATGGTAGATAACAAATCTTGGTAGAGGACTCAGACTTTCAGAGCCTGCTGTAATGGTAATTACATTACATGCTGTAAAGCTTGGTTGTTAAGCATCATTTTTAATTAATCTGGTTTTAGATTTTAGATAGATTTCCAAACCGGTTTATGATAAACTACTTGCAAAACTTCTTTTTGGGAAAGACTAGCAGCGACGAAACAGCTCTGGATTATGGAACATGTGTGTCACTTCAGATGCACCTTTTAGCATATACAACTTGGTGCATGGCCGTCATGAGACTGAAAGACGTTTATTATTGTTGGTGTTAGTGATGTAAGGGTGTGAATTAGAATTTGTGTGAGTGTGTGTTGTGTTTGCTTGACACTGTATCAGCCTGGGAGTGTATATACTGTATGTTTATGCCTGTGTGTGTGTGTGTGTGTGTGTGTGTGTGTGTGTGTGTGTGTGAAAGAAACCATGTGTAGGGTGTGAGACATAGTGTGAGTGTTGTGGAAAGAAGAAAATGTGGAGGTAGTAGTTGGAGAGAGAGAGAGAGAGACAGAGATAGTAGATAGATAGATAGATAGATAGATAGATAGATAGATACTATGCCGTAAATTTTGTAGTTTTAAATCCAGTCATCTGTCCCAGGATCATTCTATTCATTTATCTTTCACTTATTATTTATTCTTTATTCCATAAACACTTTTTAGATACGTTACTGCAAGAGAAGAGACTACTGAGAGCAGTGCTAAAGATAACATGCAACACCCCCAAAAATGTCTTTTTCCAATCGTCAATCATCATTTTGTTCCACAAGAAGAATAAAAGAATGTCTTACACACACACACACACACACACACACACAAATGTAACACATACAGTTGTGACAAGGCCAAGTCAAAGACCCAGGTGCCTTAACTCTGCATAGTTTTAGCTGTGTCGTAACAGAATCTGTCTTTGTAAAATGTCCACTTTGCTTTTGTCCTCTCTGTGTTCCACATTCCTCAGGAAAACGTCACTAAATGAAGTGTTACTGCACGCCAGCAACCACATAATTAACTGTTGTGAACGTATGTTTCACAGATTCAACAGGGACGGTAAGTATAGACTTGTGTGATTCTGAACTTTGCCTTAGTCTTCTCATAACTATACGTGTGGCAGGGTGGGTGTGTTGGTGTGCAAATTACGTTTTATTCTTTTTGTGGTGAAAAAATGATGACGATAGCAAAACTAACTTTCTGGGGATGTCTTATTGCTAATGCTCTGAATAAATGAAGTGCAGACTATGTGCTGATGTCCTGCACATTGCATGAGGGTGGATGGAATGATTTGGCACTTAGAACAGCCTTGAAGATTGTGTGAGGAGTTACAAACTGAGCTATCTTGCAGCCATGACTCCCTATCCCTTGACCAGCTCATCTCCCTTGTCATGTGGCTAGACAATCTGCTCTGGGAACACCTTCATTTCAGAAGCTATTAGGCTACCACTGCTTTCCCACAGCTGGATCCCCAGAGCCCATGGAAATTGCCTGATGCATCAGACCCTGGAGGACAAACAAGAGGTGCTTGAAAACTTCCTTGTGCTTGTACAGTAGGAGTAAGGGTTAGAGTTAGCCATGCAAGCCACCTCTCCAAGTCCAAGCAATAGATGGACATTCTCTGGGCTTCTCTGTGTAGACCGGTCAACTGTGTGCAAGGACCACTGCCACTGGCTCCAGTGTGGCCACTGACCTGTGCCACAGACCTTCTGCCAGGTGTTTTAACACTTTGCTCTCATATTTACCCCCTGTCTATCAAAGAAACTGCTGCTACAGAATAACTCCTGAGGCATCTGCTGATCAACTTCACATGTATCTTCAAACATCTTTGTGATGAACAACATGTTAGCGGTATGTAGTCACAAACAGAGGTAGTAAGCGTGTTAGGTAGTCACAGGCCTGCTAGTCAATCAGATTTTGGGGGATGTATAAAACACCAAGGGAGAAACAAACGAGCAGGAAAAAGTAGTGCACAAAGGGAAACTCACTCCAGTCCCAATCTTGTGTGTTAGCAATCCAGTAACATATCAGGCTTACCACTGAACAGTGCAAGGGAAACATACTCAAACACACTAGTGGTTGCTAGAGGGAGAACCTGACCTAGCAGGGAGAATGAGGGTAGAACTGAAGGAACCCAGACTCCAGCACTAGTATGCACATTAGTGGAGGCCAGTTAACTCAGTAAGCTCAGGATCTAAGCATGTGGCATGGTGAAAGCCACTCAACCACGCTAGCAGCACACATTCATGGGCTGCTGGTTGGCCGGTGAGGAGCATGAGAGGTAAGTGAGGTAAGTGTCACTACTGAGCAACACCACAGAGCAAGTGTGTAGAGATAATTTGCGAACAGCATTCTGAGTGATTGCTAATGAGACTAGAACATTGGACTTTGTCTTTCACTTTTGACTCTCAAAACTAAGAATGTCAAGACAGCAAGCAGTTTTAGCTTGGCCTTAATGCTGACACACACACACATACACACACACAGTCCAAAAGCAGATTCTCTGGTCTAGCCCTCCATTTCACATCCATAGCCATGGAAAATAATCACTGCCCAAGCATTTTAACCACAAACTTGGCACTCCTATGCATGTGTGTTGGTTGGATTCAAGAAGGTGTGTGTTTGTGTGTGTGTGTGTGTGTGTGTGTGTGTGTGTGTGTGTGTGTGTGTGTGTATGTGTGTGTGAGTGAGTGAGTGAGTGAGTGAGAGAGATCCCCTCTGTATACTTCCTACAGTGTCAAGCATGAGACATCACTGTTAAGCAGTGGAGAAAAGAACACACACACACACACACACACACACACATTTGGTATTCAAAAATATAAAAATGCAAGCCACACACACATGCATGAACACACTGACACATTGTAGTGTGTCACTGCAGTCTGCCAGACAGAGAGAATAAATCTAAAATAATATTGCTTCTGACCTGAGACAGGTGGGCTGGAACTTCCTCTGTGTGTGTGTGTGTGTGTGTGTGAGAGAGAGAGAGAGAGAGTGTGAGAGAGAGAGAGAGAGAGAGAGAGAGAGAGAGAGAGAGAGAGAGAGTATGGATGGGAAAGGGAGTTTGGGAAAACTTACATGCCTTAACAACTGCATATCATTCAAACTATGAATACAAACTAAAGTAATGCAGAACTTGTAGCATTATGGGCATACTTTTTTTATATATATACTTTTTCATGTATATACTCCAGTCAGCCATAACATTAACACCACCTGCCTAATATTATGCCACCAAAACAGCTCTGACCTGTTGAGGCATGGACTCCACAAGACCTCTGAAGGTGTTCTGTTGTATCTGGCACCAAGACGTTAGCAGCAGATCCTTTAAATCCTGTAAGTTTCGAGTTGGGGCCTCCATGGATCAGACTTTTTTGCCCAGTACATCCCACAGATACTCGATCGGATTGAGATCTAGGGAATTTGGAGGCCAAGTCAACACCTTGAACTCTTTGTCATGTTCCTCGAACCATTCCTGAACAATGTTTGCAGTGTGGCAGGGCGCATTATCCTGCTGAATGAGGCCACTGCCATTAGGGATTACCGTTGCCATGAAGGGGTGTACTTGGTCTGCAACAATGTTTGGATAGGTGGCATGTGTCAAAGTAACATCCACATGAATGCCAGGACCCAAGGTTGCCTTCTTCTCATAGTGCATCCTGGTGCCATCTCTTCCCCAGGTAAGGGGCACACAAGCACCCCGCCGTCCACATGATGTAAAAGAAGCCATGATTTGTCAGACCAGGCCACCTTTTACCTTTGCTCCATGGTCCAGTTCTGATGCTCACGTGCCCATTGTAGGTGCTTTCGGTGGTGGACAGGGGTCAGCATGGGCTCTCTGACTGGTCTGTGGCTATGCAGCCCCATACACAGCACCTTTCTAACAAGCACCGAACACCTCTCTAACATAGCCAGCATTAACTTTATCAGCAATTTATGCTACAGTAGCTCTTCTGTGGGATCAGACCAGATGGGCTAGCCTCCGCTCCCCACGCGCATCAGTGAGCCTTGGGCACCCTTGACCCTGTCGCTGGTTCACCGGTTGTCCTTCCTTGGACTACTTTTGGTAGGTACTAACGACCGCATACTGGGAACACCCCACGAGACCTACTGTTTTGGAGAAACTCTGACCCAGTCATCTAGCCATCACAATTTGGCCCTTGTCAAAGTCACTCAGATCCTTACGCTTGCCCATTTTTCCTGCTTCCATCACATCAACTTCGAGAACTGACTCTTCACTTGCTGCCTAATATATCCCACCCCTTGAAAGGTGCCACTGTAATGAGGTTATCAATGTTATTCACTTCCCCTCTCAATGGTTTTAATATTATGGCCAACATAACTACAAACAGCATAAATGACACCTTCCCTCCCACACATAACACACTTTTCAAACACCCCTTGAGACTAAACATTTCTTTCTTTCTTTCTTTGCATGGTTTTTGCTTTCATGCTTTCTCGTTCTATCTCCGTAACTTCTTAACTTTCCCAGTCTGTCCAAACACATCCAACGCAGGGAACAGTGTAAATAATGTCTACACACATACACACACACGCACACACAGGCCATCTGTCAAATTTGATTTGGGAGCCTCATCAAACCCTCTCTAAACAGCAACAGACTCACTGCTAAACCTTATTAAGTGAAGGATGTGTATCACCAGTCTATCACTAGCACACACCACTCTCTTCAATATACTGCTGTTTATGGAGACCTTTCTAGTGCCCTTTGCCTCTGTCTTAAATCTACACATATTACACACGGAAGGAAATTGTAAGCTTGGATTTCATAAACTGCCATATAAAGTTGATCAAATTTACAAACAGATCACGTCCACTGTCAAACAAAGGACCAATAAACTTACTGTTATTACCTTTAGCAGGTTATTACTATAGTTATTCCCAATTTAATTTCATTCCTTTTGCAAACAGACAATGAAAAAATAAGTGCTATTTTCTGCAATCCCATAGCAGGGCAGCCATCGTAGATCTAGGCCATGACTTTCAGTGTCAAGACACCCCAGGAACAAGCCAGGCTCGCTGGCTACTTACCATCAAAGCTTTTGTACTGGCTGTTGAGGGAGACTTGTAAAGTGTGCCCAGATTCTTTCACCTGGTCCTCAGATTCTTTCCTGCTCAGGTTGGACAGATTATCCTCTATCTGGCTCGTACAGCAGGTGTAGCCTTGTGGACACACTCGCAAGTGCTCACCTAGAGAGAGAAAGATGAAAAGATGGGGAAAGGAGAAATATTTCATTAGCTTTCATTAGCATGTAGCAAGAGTGTTTCTGATTCAAGGTAAAAACAGTACTTGGACTTAATCATAATGAATCTATAAACAAAATAGGCTTGTCACAGTTCTTCATGAGCACTGCATTTGCATCATGTGTTTTGTTTTGGGTTCTCCATGTACTTTCGTTTACTATGCCATGTGCCTTTTTTTAGTGTTTTGGTCCATTCTGTCCTCTATCATGTCATTGGTCTGTTTCCTGATTGTGTTCACCTGTTCTGTGTTAGTTCCATCTTAGTTTTCCTCTTTGTATCCTCTGTGTCATGTGTGCTGTCTCTACTCACTGCATATTAAATTACTATAATTCTGACTTCTATAAAAAAAAAAATAGCCAAGCTCTACTTTTTTGATCATAGGGCATGCAAAAAAACTGGGCACTGTATATTTTTAGAATATAAAACTGAGCACTGTATATTTTTGGAATCTTTATGACGCCTCTGGATGTTTTAGATATGCTAAGGACCCTAAAATTTGACATTTTCTCCTCGTCAAAAAAAAATCCCTCCTTAGTATCAATTCATAATTCCAGGTGTTTTCACCTCCAAATTTCTGTTTTGAAAATGAATATTTAAAAATTAAATAAATAAATAAGCTACGAACATTCCACTAGTATGGTATATGTATAATTGAGCTTTGCCCAGCATGTTAATTTTTTTTCAGCACATATAATCCAATAAAATTACTGTTTAAAGTTTTTTGTTTTGTTTTTTTTTAAGGGAGCATAAAACTGTTTTCATTACCCTTCATTATTTGGAATTATTATTATTATTATTATTATTATTATTATTATTATTATGAGAGAGAGAGGGAGAGAGAAAGACAGACAGATAGAAAGGGAAATATAGTGTATTGCTGATGTCAGTCCTACTGCACTCTTATGATTTTATGAAACCACTTGCACTGCTTGCTTAAAGTAATAACAGTGATTCACACACAGAGTGAATTGAAATAAGTGGGTTAAAAATGTCTGGTTTTATAAAATGTAACTGCATGAGGCATTGGCAATGGTTTTTCTGCATCTATTCCCGTAGAGACTGTCTCTCTGTGTGTGTATGTTCTCTGTGCCTGCCAGTCTGGGTGTGTCACAGTCCCTAAAATACCAAAATAGCATGTGGCAAATAGTCTCTCTCTCTCTCTCTCTCTCTCTCTCTCTCTCTCTCTCACTCTCTCTCTGTTTGTGCGTATGTGTGTGTATGTGTGTGTCAGCAGGAACTAACACAATCTGTCAAGAGCAGGATGCATGCTGTAAAGAGCTGGGCTGCTCGCCACCCCTACCCCAAGCTTCACTGAACCAAGGACAAGAGAGAGAGAGCAGGAGGGAGGGAGAGAGAGAGAGAGAGAGAGAGAGAGAGAGAGAAACAGACAGACAGACAGAACATATATTTCTGCAATCCTGGGGGTCAACATTGATCCCTCTCTTGCCAGATGCTAAAAAATTAGGAGCAATTTATTACAAAAGACCACTAAGACCACTAACCCTGATCTTTACCCAAGCCCAAACTCTCGACACATATCATTTCCAAAATATCACAGATTTGTTCTAAATTATCATGTAGGACTTTTCTAGAAGTGCACATTAAGCAATCGCTAATGCAAAGCCAGTTACAGATGGCATAAACCTACCACTCTTATTTGGTGGTAAGAGGAACATCTTTATCTCACATGGTACTCTCTCTCTTTGATCAAGCACTTATTCCGAGAGCGATATTACTCCATGTTCAAGTATAATGGGTCTGCTTAAAACAAGTAAGAAATGGAAAGTGACCTCAAATTAAAAGCCTTTAACACGACTGGCTGAACGAGAACCTGGGACACTGGATCCGTGAGTGTATGTGTGTGTGATTGTGTGTCTAAGCACTGCGGGTGAAAGCAGACGTAAGTGCCGTTGACACACTCACCAGCAGAGACCAGAGCTAGAGTAATTCCCCCAGCATTAAGTTATCAGAGCTCTCCGGGGAGGAACAACCCTATTATGATCCAATTGGGAGACATAAAATGGGGACAGACTGAGATAAACTTTGAGAGAGAGAGAGAGAGACTGAGAGAGAGAGTGAGAGAGAGAGAGTGAGATGTTGAGATGTCTATTTATAGACTGTGGAAGGAAGGAAAAAGCCTATAACGGATTTCGCAGTCACTGAGATCATGTTTCCTTTATCAGCCTACAGTTAATAATAATCAACAGCAATCACACATTCTTACACACTCACATGGAAAATCATCAATACACCAATAGTTACACTAACACTCTGACTAGTTTTCTTTTAGATAGCTGTTTTAATACTGCTATTGCAAAGAGCTTGAACACGTTTCTACAATTCTCCATAACTCCTGTTAATGAAAAGAAGTACCAGTTTAAGTCAAGGCTTTAATGAGATATACAAAAAAAAAAAAAAATAAATACAAAAAAAAAAAAAACAAGACCTGTTTCACCATTTATTGACTAAAATTACAACTGTCATCATACAAGATTACAACATTACAAGCTTCACAAATATACATAGTCCTGTGCAAAAGGCACCTTTTTTTGTAGGAATTTCGTTATAGATGTTTATTTTATGACTTCTGCATTATTGAGTCAGGTCAAAAACCTTTTACATTTCCAAACTTTTTTTTTTTTTTTAAATGAAATGTTACAG
>CM040474.1:12661940-12699516 GCA_022758105.1 Pangasianodon gigas
TTTTTTACAGCAAAGGGTTATCACACCAGATATTGGCTTTGTTTAGTTCATTACTGTTTACTGCTCTTTAAAGTAATTTTTTTCTACGTAGAAATGCTTACTTTCATTTTTTTCACAGTCAGACTTTTGCACAGCACTGTATGTACTGTATATACATAGCCTTTTTGGCGAACTTCATAAAAATAATGCATGCTTATGACTTATTAACATGTGGGAATGGGATCCTAATCCGTGGGCATAATGTAAGTCACGGAAACAAGATGATTAAGTCACGGGAACGAGATGATTAAGTTGTGGCCACGACTTGGTAACGTGAGGGAACAAGATAATTTAGTGTGTCCACATCTTAATAAGGTGCGTGTGTAATTTCAGTATAAACTCCTCACTATATGTGATTAACTCAACTGAATAAGACCCCTTGTGCTTGATGAAGCGAGTCATTTAGTATGAGAGAATGAAACAATGATGAACTAAAAGTGTTAGAAAATAGATTCCTTCATCTTCAGAAAGCAATTTATCCCCGTATAGATGGATGCCAGTCCATCGCAGGGCACTATAGCACTATACACACAAACATTCACACACTCATTCACAGCTAGGAGTAATTCTGGAGTAATTCACACATTGATTTATCTGATCAGTTACGTGGCTGCATCTGTGCGCAACAAACTGCTGGTGATGTAGAACCCAAATGGAGTCTGAACTACTGACTGCGTTGGTTTGAAGATCAAGGAAAAGGGTTAAAGCCTGTGGATTTTTTTATTGGCCACTGCTAAGTGTGTATGTGGGTGTCTGGCTGCTGGGAAGGCAGTTAGGGTGGAGACTAGAAGAACTGGGAGAGTGTTTACAGATGAAAACAGCTGACAACATCAAGCAGCTGTGTTGTAGGTTGAGAACTTCCTGTTAAACTCCAAAGCAAGTAGCCACGCACACGACAAGCAGTGGTGACCCTGCAGTCCCGTAACATGATATGGATTTTATAAATAGTTTCCTACAGTCTGCCAGATTGCCAGAGACCTCTAGTTCTGCACTGGATGACATCCGAAGTAACTTACTTCCCTAAAGACTATCTATAAAACAACCCTACTTCCTTAAAGACTACCTATAAAACAGGGCCACTTTTCTAAGAATGGTATCGTTTAAATCTCTCCTGTTTTTCTAATAGCTTCATTTAAAACTACAGCACTTCCGTAAAAAAAAGGCTGCCCTTAAAATTATCCAATTATGCCTTAATTCCTTAAGAGTATTTTAAAATTACCAATCTTCCTTGGGGGAAAAAAAAACATCTTTCTATACCTTTCTTAAAAATCCCATTTCTTGTTACAGTTTTATACTCTACCTCCATAAAACAGTAAAATATGGTCTGATATGGTTTCATGAAGTGACATGATTAATTCTTGTTCTTGGGGTTACTCTTAGAGCCAAAACAAAGCTGTTACTGGATCAGGAAATGTGAAATAAAGGTTTCAACACATCAGATCTGACTTTTTTTGCACTACAGAATCTGATTCTGACTCAGATTTTAACCACAGCAGAATAATTCCCGAAATTGGCCAACCAAATGATAGGAAAAATGGTGGCTCTGTTATGCTGAGGAGGGAATTTTTCCCTGGTACGGTTTATGTCCCTTATTGCGAAAGGGCACTGCAAATCAGTAAAAACCGTTTTCTGTCCGATCACCTTTATCTTATGTTGAAACATTTCTATTCTGGTGGAAGTGGTTTGAGAATTACAGTTATGAAATTCACTCTGTGTTGTTTTTTTCCCCCCTTTCATCTGTCACCTATCTGTTTGACCAAGTGAGGTCTTTATGTATCTTGCTCGATTTTTCTTTATAACCCTATCTTGTTTTTATTGATACTTCTCTCTCCAGTGTATTACACACTGTATCTCTTGTATAACACTGTCTGTAACATTGTGGAGAGAGAGAGAGAGAGAGAGAGAGAGGTGTTAATTTCAATTTGTTTTACTGGATTTATAACGAAAATGAACCAAAATCATCACTGCAATGTGTGTGTGTTTGTGTGTCAGAGTGTCTGAGTGTGTGTGTGTGTGAGAGAGAGAGACAGAGCAAGAAAGAAAGAAAGAAAGAAAGAAAAAAGGAAAGAGAGAGACAGAGAGAGGTATGCGTGTGTGTGTGAGAGAGAGAGATAGAGAGACAGAGAGAGAATGATAGACAGAAAGAAAGAAAGAAAGAAAGAAAGAAAGAGAGAGAGACAGAGACAGACAGAGGTATGCGTGTGTGCGTGTGTGTGTGTGTGTGTGAGAGAGTGATAGAGAGACAGAGAGAGAACGAGAGAGAGAGAGAAAGAAAGAAAGGAAGAAAGAAGGAAAGAGAGAGAGACAGAGACAGAGAGAGGTATGCGTGTGTGTGTGAGAGAGAGAGATAAAGAGACAGAGAGAGAATGAGAGACAGAGAAAGAAAGAAAGAAAGAAAGAAAGAGAGACAGAGACAGAGAGAACGAGAGACAGAGAAAGAAAGAAAGAAAGAAAGAAAGAGAGAGACAGAGAGAGGTATGCATGTGTGTGTGTGTGTGTGTGTGTGTGTGTGTGTGTGTGTGTGTGTGCACGTGTGTGTGTGTACCACATGCATGAACTTGTATATAAACCACTGCCGTGTCTGAGCTGTCTCACTCGCTGTCTCGGCTGTCTGTCATCTACAGGACGTATCCGCTACTGATTGATTTCCATTTAGAAAATCCTGAAGATATTAGCGGCATTTAAACTATCAGGTAGCGCTTAGCTTATGCTGACATAGACAGCAGTGTCATATTCAGACACTCACACTAATAATCGAACATCCAAGAATTGATTGATGAAAACTTTATTAAATGATGCCAAGAGACAGCATCATGAGCTGAGCATCAAGAGATAAAGCTGAGCTGGGCTTTGACTCATAATCCTTCATAGTTCTAGTTCAAATTGTGTATAATTAGCACGACTGTTAAGTAAGCAAAAAGAAAAATGATAGTGTTGGGTCCTTGAGCAACACCTTTACCCGTGACCTTTGGGTTTTAAACTGAATTCTTCTGCTAAATGTGACTTAATAACAAAACAGGATTAGTATCTTTTTTTTTTTAAATCTATATTAGGTATCAACTTTAAGAATGTATAGCAATAGACTTCAGTTAAAAAAAAATTTAAATTATTTATTCAACAGGAGAATATTGTAGTTCTTAAACTGTGAGATTAAGACTAGTACAAACAGATTTTCATATAACTGTTCTCACTAAGACAACCGAGCATTTATCAGCGAATAAGAATTTAGATGAATTTATCAGAATAAGGAATTTAATATTTACACTGCCAAGGAAAAGTTTGCGAATACTTATTAACATTTGTTAATAAGAATTCACAAATTCAAGTAAGTAGAATTTAGGTAGAAGGGAACTGAGAAATGTTTGCGCCTTTTTATTGAAAAAAAAGAAAAAATCCGGAAAAAAGATACAACTGGAAAAGGAGTATTTAGTATCAACGGACAAATCTAGGCTTACAGTAACTCACAGGTTTGCAGTCACTTACACTAACTGCTTTACCAAATAAGCACACTTCCCTTTAATAAAGCGAGAACTGAACGTCCCATTAGAATCTGAGAGTGGATGATGAAGACAACAAAGAAGAATTTGCTGAAAAACAACAAACTGTAAAAAATAAAACCCTCTACAAGTTTAAAAACCTTTGACTCTTTGACCGCCAGTGTACATACTATGTTGTTTTGATCAGCAGAAGAGGGTTTATTTCAAATTCTTTGTTCTTTTTTTATGTATAAATTTGTGTCCAAACTCAAGCCAGATTCCTAGAAATTTTAATTTATTTTAAATGTGATTTTTTTTTGGACCTTATAAAATTGAAACCATAAGCAGGGTGGCACAGTGGTACAGCAGGTAGCTGCCACCTCACAGCTCTAGGGTCCTGGGTTTGATCCTGAGCTTAGGCTACTGTTTGTACAGAGTTTTGCATGTTCTCTGCATGGTAGCTTGGGTTTCCTCTGGGTTCTCAGGTTTCCATCCACTGACTAAAAACATGCAGACGGATTGGCTAGGCTAAACTGCGCCTAGGTGTGAATGAGCATGGTGCTCTGCAATGGACTGGCATCTTGTCCGGGGTCAATTTTCCTGCCTTGCGTCCAGTGTTACCGGGAATGGCTCTGGATCATAACACCGTGACCCCAACCAGAATAACCTAGTTACTGAAAGCGGCTGGATGAATGCATGAAATCATAAGCGAAGCTACGACTACTAACTCATCTTTCACTCTAACCTCAACTGTTCTGAAATTTTCATATGATTGTGAATAACAAATGTGCATCTCTGTGACCGTGTTTGAGGTTAGATTTGAAAACATTTTATTTCCACTCTAACATAAATGTGGTGGCAAAAGTACATCAAAGAAAAAAGGAGCACCATATTTTTTATAGTTTCGATACACATATATAAGCA
The DNA here is from genome assembly GCA_022758105.1 of Pangasianodon gigas. Classification (NCBI taxonomy): domain Eukaryota; kingdom Metazoa; phylum Chordata; class Actinopteri; order Siluriformes; family Pangasiidae; genus Pangasianodon; species Pangasianodon gigas. Next base: position 12,666,380 of record CM040474.1, read on the forward strand.
CACACTTATAAGTAACTGAGGATGCATTATAATATAAAGACGACACTTTGCATAATAGTGTAATAATCTCACAATGATAATAAATGGCTCCAGAAACACACATTTGCACATACACAATCAAACTTGCATATGCAAAATGCCTCAACAGGGTGCATTTCATACAAATGGAAAGTGAGTAGACCTGTGTTTCCATATGACGAACTTTTTTAACCAAATTCCTGCTCATTTCAGTGCTGGTTAACAGTTCCATGAATTTAACGTGTGAGGTTAAGTTCCCAGAGCCAACATTATCTCACAATGTAATCTAACAATGTTTAAGCTAATCTTAATGTCACAGACACAAAATGTTCTAACAATTTCGGAATGAAAGAGGAAGTCCTCAATCTGTGTTAAATCTCGTCCCACACGGCTAGCAATCAAGGCATGTGTGACGCAGACGCACTAAATTGCACTGCCCTACATCTACAATCTGTTTTTTTTTTTTTTGTGTGTGTGTGTGTGTGTGTGTGTGTTTGTGGTTGTGTGGGTGTGTTTGAGTCTGTGCTTGTACACTGGCTGTCCCCATTTCAGAAAAAAGTGCATAGATAAACAGAAAATCTACTACATGTAAAACAGGCTCTAACCAGAAAATCAGCACACACACACACACACACACACACACACAAACACTAACACAGTGCTAGATCCATTTGTTAGGTGTCTAGACAGATGCTGACACCATCAGGTATTTTGGGAAAGGGCACACATGATGGCTGGGCTAAAACAGGAACCAAAATTTGTAACCAAAGCCACTATTATGGGAAAGAGCAACTACAGCACACACGCGCACACACACACACACACATACACACACACTCATAACATTAAAGTGCAGTTTTGTGTGATCGAAAGCACAAAAAGGCGACTTTCTAGTATTTTTTATGGTATCACTTGTGCTAGTGTCTGCATTAGGGGTGTAAAGTAATGAGACTATCTGTACTTGTATCTGGATCTGTTTAATGCTCCAAATAATTGTGTCTGTATTTGGATTTAAACCCAAAGTAGGTGTGGCCTAAACCAGATTTTTTTTCTCTTTCTTTCTTTCTTTTTTTAAATGATGCTATGCCCCTGAAACACTGAAAAAAAAAAAAAAACAGGTGCAGAAATGCTCTGGCTATGGCAGTTCCTCAACCACATCACTCGAGTTCATAATTGGTCTTAACACCAGATGTGTGCAGAACGTTTTTGAACCCACTGGGTTATAATTTTTTGTTTGTAACGGCCCGTGATATTTTCTATCAAATGAGTTGGTTCTATTTCCCAAAACATGAACACAATAGTAGCCTAATTTTAAGCACCGTGACCCAGACCAGGCACTGCCACGTGTTCATTTTACTGAACATGGCCTTTAGTTGAGCTCTAGTTGAGTGTGAGTGCTCATTCACACCTGAATGAAAGTAAAAACCTCTCTCCCATGCGAATGTTTTGCTGTTTGTTGTCTGTGGGTACACCTCTAGTCTCAACCAGATGCCCTGTGAATCTTTGTGGTAAGCTCTCGAAAAAACAAAAAAGTGGTCTTGCTCCTATTTGTATCTGTTTTTTTTACTCCTTGAGAACAATGTGTTTGTTTTCGGTTACACGCCTAGTCTGCATGCAATTAAGTGAAGAGCAATAATTCGCCAGCATCACTCAGTTGTCTATATATCATCTGTTGTGTCTTTGTCAAAGACCCAAATCAACCAAACAACACGGAAATGAGTCAAACACCTTTTTCTGATAAAGCAAAACTTTATCAGAACATTTTCAACAAATGATGTTAATGTGTGAATCATGTTGATGAAAACGAACTGCCAGAAGCAGAATTCACAGATTTGGAACACGACTTCGTCTTCATCACTTGCATAATGAGCTTCAAGTTGATGAAAGCATAGCCAATGAAATAGACTGAGAGGGGGGGGAGAAGTGCTTGGGGGTGGAGGGAGAAGTGCTTCAATACTGTGAAGATGTGCTTCTGTCTCAAAAACACAGGAACAGCTTACACACACACATACACATACACACACAGAGCAATGTTCTGGGAAAAGGAGAGGCTTGAAGTGTGGAAGGAAAGAGTGATGAATGACTGATGTACAACAGATGAGCAATGATGAAAGGATGGATGGGTGGATGGATAGATGGATGGATAGATGTGTAGTGTATGCAGTAAAGGAGAGAGCAGGGTGCAGCAGTGAATGTTGGCCAAAGAGGATCACTTGTACTAGCAGGGATTACAGCAAGAATCACATGACACAGTGCACAGATGTGTTTGCAAGAACTAAAAGTCTGTGTCTGTGTCTGTGTGTGTGTGTGTGTATGTGTGTGTGTGTGTGTGCGTGTGACCCAGAATGCAAAGAAGACACCTGAGGTGGAAACTTTCAAGTGTTTTTCCCTACAGACACACACCCACATATAGATTTCTGATCAAAGCCATCAAAGCAACTTTTCTCTCGCTCCCTTTACAAGTACCCTGAAGTTAGTCTTTCAACTTCGTGTACCAGACACATCCAAACCGTTCTGCCCTTAACTCAACAAATACCTGTGTGTGTGTGTGTGTGTTGCATCTTATTTGTGTGCAGAGAGTGTGTGTTTGTGACATGAACAATTCTGCTGCTTTGCTGTGAGGGAGAGGACAGACTTCATCTGCACTGTGAGCCATAGAGCAGCACACACACACACACACACACACACATTTCATGCAGAAGAAATATATCACCAGGACTCAAATTTTCCAGCACAATTTTATGGATCAATAATTCATTATAGACCTTTCTGTTTAAGAGTGAAGGAAGCAATGTCCTTTATATATAGTTTCTTTTTTTAAAACATAATTCGTTTTTTCTTAAGTAATGCAATTTTTTTTTTCTGAAAAACACTACTTTTACTGTCTCTTAGTATTGGCACCACAATAATGAATATTTGGTAAAGCCTTTCCTGGAAAAAAAAAAAAGAAAAGAAATGTTGTGCTGCTGCCAGATGACTGGATCATTGAATAACTTAAGGAATTATCAGGTGTACAGGTGTTCCTAATAAAGTGGCCAGTCAGTGTATATTATTATTTGATAAAGAGAAGCACAGTGAAGCAGCAGGTAGTGTTTGTGCCTTGCAGCTCGCAGGTCTGTCTGTGTAAGTACTTCAGTTTTTGGATCCAGCTGAAAAAGTGTTCTGTTGTGTTGCTGGTGTTGTTCAGAAATTTCACATTTTCACTTTGGTGTTTTGAGGACTGGGCGAGACTGACCAGCATCTGCTTCAAGTTTAGCCACAATGTTACAGGCAGGAAAGAGGAAAGTTACTGAAAAGAAAGAAAAGGCAAAAATTGAGAAGAAAAGTGTGGTGTGCATGCCCTTTCGTGAAAGTGCACATGGACACCCCTGTGTGTGTGAGAGAGAGAGGGTGAATAGATGGCGAGGGTGATAAATGAATGCGCGAGGTGCGAACAAGGAATGCAAGGCTCTTTCTTCCCCATCACCTCTCTGTAATCCCTTTTTCACATCCATGCTCAAAAGAACTTTTCATAAGACGAAAAGTGAAAAACGGTCGTCTCTTCTATGGTCATTTGCAACCTGTGGGGCAACAGCGACCCTTTCTCCTGTCTCTCTCTGTCTAATTCTCTCACTCTGGGCACATTTTCACTCCCCTTTTTATACTTTTTTTTCTCCATTTTCAATTCAGTGTCTTTTCTTTATTTGCAAGAAATCCATTCCGCCTCTTTTCTCCAGATGTGTCTATTCTCTCTAACCCTTTCACCTTGTGGAAATGTTGCACCATTTTATTTATTACCAACAGTCCTTTACTAAGCCATTAGATATTTGCTCGTGAGTAGTGGCTAGTCGAGTCCATGACCCTGTCCTTATATGCACTAATTATGTACTAATAATAGACTTTGACAACACAGGCTGAACCGCATACATTTTACATTAAGCCCTTTAATTTGATTTATGCAACCCCACACAAATACAGCATGCCAGAACTTATAAAAAATACTCTCTACATAACCGGCCTTAGCTAAAAATGACACTATAACTGGATCATTTTCATTTAAAATCCATATACTACTGTATATATACACAAATGTAAATATAAAGTATTTATATTTTATAGGTTTTTTAGTATATACTGTATCTGTGTACAGGGCCCTTAAGTGTTAGAAAGGTGCTACAATTTACAATTTTAAGATTTAATACAAATTTTAACACCAAACCAGCTGCTTCCAATCAGAGTTTGTAATTGCTATTTAGAAAAATATTAGGAAAAGATATCATAATTCCTGTGATACAGCATAAATGTCTACTGAGACATTGTTTATCACAGTATGGATATTATATCTTTATATCACCCAGCCACAGTACTGTAGAGTTTTATATTTTGTCTGGTTTCATCTCATGAGCTAATTAGCTCATCAGCCATTCAAGAGGTGATCTGAGTTCAATCATTTAGGAACAACGAACTCTAACAGGACCAATTTAAACACTTCAGAACCAAGTTAAACTTCGTAAAATGTAAATGTGAGGCTGATGTAGTGTGTTTTAATTCCACTCTGCTCACTGAATATTTTCTGCAATATGGTCTGAAATTTTGAGTGGCAGTTGTATCTATTTTAAGCATGCTTATTAAAATATTTTAGTCGAATAGACAGTGGAATAGAATTTAATAGAATTTAAGTCCACAGCGTGCTACACTTAGACTTCAGAATCTGCCAGTTTCATTCCTAGAGGTGAATTTTGAGCTTTTACCCAATCAATACTTCAGATTAAATCCACCATCTAAATGCTTCTCATCATAAGAAAACCCATTGGATGCCACTGTATAAGAAAATAAATATATTTCTTCGAAATCTAACCAAATCAAATAACCAAGAACTGTTTTTTCATTAACTTTCTGAACTCACCTATGCTTTCTGATATGAGTGATTACTTGTTTTCCATCGTAAACTTTTTAATCTTTGATAAAGTGTCAGTAAAGTTGGCAGGGTGTTTACTTGTGATTGTTTGTCATCTCGAAATAATGTTAGGTCAGATTAAGAAAATAATTCCAACTGTGAAAATATAGAGCTGGGTAATTGAGGACTCCACATCTAGGTTAAAATGTAAGTATAAGAAAACTTCACAATATCAATGATTATACAGTATGTTTGTCTTTGTTAAATAACAACACATTAAAATCTGTTTATTAGGCTTAGATTGTATAGAGCATCCATCATGAAAGCGATGTACAGTTGCTTGTATAGTAACAGCAACGAGCTGTTACTATAGGAACGATAACTCATTAGAAGTTGCGCATTAATATAAACCTATCGTTCATGTTACAGGCAGAACCTGAGTCTGAGTCGTGCTGTTATACAACATTATACAACAGTTAGTTCCAGTCCACTAATCTGATTTACTATAATAGGACTACATACAGCATACAGCAGTTCACTGTTTCTATCACTCCACTTGTCAGTCTGTGTGGTACATTTTCAGTGACAGAGCAAACTGTGTCTAAAATTTCAGTTATTCAATGTTAATTTCTTTTAAATAGAACTGCGGTGTAAAAGCAATATCACACATGCAATCATGCTGTTGTAGTGAATATCAGTGTGCCTGCGATGTGGTACGTTAATATGATAAGAGACACACATTTCACTGTCTCTGAAATGTGTGTCTTTCTTTAAAAACTGTAATTTTTAAATTTTATTTATTTATTTATTTAATATAATATCCATTTCCTAGGATGCTGCACAAATACATACACATTTAATATACATTTATTCACATCTGGCAGACATTTTTTGGCAGGTGAGGCAGAAAGAATCTAATACAAGTATACAGCCATTAAAGTATAGTGTAGTATTAAGTATATTATAAAGTTTTTTTTATAATATACATTACCCTCTACATTGTTTACACCAGTGTAGAGGGTAATGTGCAATACTATCACTGGTCACTTATTCAGAATGTTCTGAATGTTCAATGTGCAATGAGCTGTTACTGTAGAAACGATATGACTTAGTCACTTGCTGTATATACTTTATACTGTATACTTGCTGTACATACATACATACTTTTATACTATACGGTATATTCACTTATAGTCTTATTTATTGTCTAATGTTATATGTTTGTTTTTATAACACCAGTCAGAAGCAGTGCTCCTAATCGTATACAGAGATAAACAATGACAATAAAGGAATTAGCCTAAAGAATTAGCATAAAGAGACTTATTCCAAGACTGAAGAATGGCAGTCCTGGGATTTGATCTCACAACCTTCTTGTCACTAGCACTAACTAACTACTGAGCTATCACAGCCTGTATTTATTGGTCTGTTTTAGGGGAAAAAAAGGGTACAGGTTGAAATACCTATGGAAGACAGAGTTTTTAGCTATACAAGTAGCTTAGCTTATAATTAGCAAGCATATTATGTATGAGGTGTATTCGAGTGGGAAAAACACAACTAATCAAAACATAGACCTGGAATACATGACCAAACTTTCCCTTCCATAGAACATTTGTCCCTGATTAGATATGAACTCAGTAAATTTACTCATCAAGTTTTTAAGCCTCAGTAAGAAGCCATATGTCGTAGATACACATTAGCCAAATGTCAGCCAAACATTAGTAAATAGAGTAAATAAGCCGTAAACTATTAACTTTTTGGCTCTGAACGTGTGCATCTGTGTTGTGAGAAGTGAAAAATGCCATTGCTCTGTATATGGGTTAAATATAAAAAGGGGTTTCATAACAGCAAAAGAAGAAATAATCTTAAGAATGTGCCACAGGGAACAGTTGCCTTTCTTAAGCAAGTCGCAATAAATAATTGCAATATAGATCACTATCGGAATGACAACTTTGCAGTTTAGAATCTTACGTCTTCCTTAAAATTAACACCCTTTACACACAAAATAGGACATTGTTTGTCTCTCCTTTTTTTTTTTTTTTTTTTCATATGACTCAATCAATGACTTAAACAGGGCAGGGACAGTTTATGATGTCAGGACATAGTGTTATCAGTACCAGCTGGACTTAATATGAGTAATAGTTTGTTTCTTCAACACACCTGAAGATTGTGTCCCAGAAACGGCACATGTGCAGTTAGCTGTAATTGAGTGTGTCTTTGTGTGTGTTCATGTTTTTAAGAAGCTGAAAAAGGTTACATCATCTCACTCTTGCCCTTTGCCACAAAGCACTCTTTGTACAGCTTTGCTATCTCTCTCTCTCTCTCTCTCTCTCTGTGTTGCTCCCTCCCTGTGTATCCCTTGCCCTCACCTCTTCTCCACTCTTTCTTACCCCTTCTCTCTTTCTCCTATCCTCCCCTTGTCGTCTTTTTCTCCTTTTCTCTCGCTTGCTGTCTCTCTCCATAGCAGGTTTGATAAAAGAATGGAAAGGCTCATTTTTAATTAACTCAATTTCTGTCAGGCTGCTCGTGTTCTGTGCCAAAAAAGCGCACACGTTCTGGCTCTTTCTCTCACACAGACATACAAGTTAGTCTTTCTCTTATGATTTATCCATGCCAATAGTCAGGTCTGAGTTTTAGCTTGGCTTATCCTGGCCTAATGGGGAAGTCCAGAATAAGCCTCCTTTATTTCACTCTGTCTTTTCCACACCCTATAATTTTTTTTTCCATGACACTTACTGACACCTAGAATATTTACTAATTCTAGAGGAAGGTATTTTGTGAGTTTTCACATGAACAATCCTATAAGTAAAGCTAGACTGTTTAAACCTGCTACCTTGAACTAAAAAGTCCTCCAGAATGCTTTCTTTTATGTTTAACCATCGTAGATCTTGTTGCATTAGGACCCTGGCACCTCAGTGGTGAAATGTGCATCCTCTGCCAGTCTTCATTTCTCCAGTTCTTCCACCAACACCTATAGGAACTCTTTAGAAGATATCTAGACCAACATTTTTTTTTGTAGTTCTCTGCACATTCATTTATTGTTTATGCATTCATATTGTTTATGTGGTGTAAGCATTCATACTTTTTCTTATGACTTCATTTGTATTTCATCTTGTCGCAAGCAATCCCCCAGCAATGTTGTGGTTCCCATAGCAACAATATCCACGTGTCTTTGGTTTATTTGGTTTCTGTTTTGATCTTGTCTCCACCCCGGTCTCGTGATTGGCCGGAATGCCTAATCATTTCCACCTGAGCCTCGTTTCACCTCATTAGTTGTTGTGTATACATCCTGTGTCTCCAATTGTTTGCTGCAAAGTCTTATCGTGCATTCTTGTCAATAGTCAAAGCTTTATTTTCTTATTCCTAGTATTTATGTGTGCTCCTGTATAATTTTTATAATAGTTTCCTGGTTTAATCCTTTGTGCCTGTGCACTAACTCATGCTATGAACTGTGATTTTTTTGGATTTCCCTAAGTTTACACTCTTGCATCTTGCCACTCAGCTCCATGTTATACCATGTTGTCCTCATTTGATCAAATTTGCATGAACAGGTCATATTCTGTAGTCTGCCAAATGACTAAATGAAATGTAGTTGAATGAATGAATGAATGAATGTATTGAGAAGCACCAGACATGTTTGATGAAAATATGTTTTATACACATATGAAACAAATCCAATCAGCTTGCCTTACTACTACTAGATAAACATCATGCCATATTCTGCAGTCACTAGATGGGACTAACTAACAGACACTTAATTCAAAATATGTCCTTAGTGTGCCGTAATTTTCGGGCGTTGTTCAGAATGCTAATGTGTACCCTCCCATACCAGGAACCAGACAGCTGTTTACAAAAAAAACAAACTAACAAACAAAAAAAAAAAACATTGTCACGTCACTGTCTGCTCCAGTCAAAGGCCAAACTCCAATTCCCATGATCCTCAGAAAACAGTTTATTATAGGGTATATATATGTAATACATATGTTTTACCACTAGTGAAAATACTTCTATTTTGCATTCGTTTCTAATTTAATGCAACAATTTTCATTAAAAACTCATATTGTTGGCAACAACCTGAATAAAAAGTAGAATCTTTGAAATATTTACAGGAATTTCAGAGTTTCTTAGTATTTGGTACATCCCCTTTTGGCTTTAATAACAGTGTGCACTCAAGCTGGCACCACAAGCTGGACTCCACAAGTTTGTGCAAAACCTTATGGTCCATTTTAGTGTCACCTGAACATATCCTTCAATAGAAGAGATTAGGCATGAGGAACATAGATATCACAAATCTGCTTACATTTAGATAGGAACCTAGACATAGTGCAGAATATTGAATATTAAATATCAAAATATTGAACATTAACTTTCTTTGTTTGAAATATGTCAAAATTCTAAAACCTTCTGTTTATTTCTGTTTAATTTTAGATGTAAAAAAAGACTCAGATGTTTAGATGTTCTCAGACTTTGGGCCCCAATATACACACAAAGAGCTCTGGGATGATGCACACACACACACACACACACGCACGCTTGTCCGGACAGGCTCAGCTCTAAATTATAGGCTGACAAGGAACCTGAGTGTAAAGAAAACATACCATTGACATAACCAAACACCAAAGAGAACTGGAGCTGTGTACGTCGCATTCATTCTTTTTTATTTTGAAATAAAAATGAGTAAACAAAGTTGCTGTTTTCTTGTTTAAAATTGGAATTTTTTTCATCAAATTATTTTTAAAAAATTAAATATTGACCTGGTTCTGCTTATTTCACCATACAAAGTCTAGAAATAAAATATTCATGAATCCAAATATGAAAAACACCCACTGCAGTACATTTCAGTGTGAGTTGACCTGTAGGTCCAAGCTGGCTATTCTACAGGCTATTCTCTGGTGAAGCAGTGTACTCTTGGAACTGTACTCTGTTTGCATAAAAGGTGAGATAAAATTAGGATCAGCATATGCAGAAATAAATTGTGGGTCATTAAAATATTTTAAATCGTAGCACCTGCTGATTTTTTTCAGCTGCCATGTTGTTCTCCTTTACTGTCACCCTCTTGTTATTTTTGAAAAAGCATGCAGTGATATATCCACATTAGCAGTACATCAAGTAATAATGACAATCCTTTATCTGCCCTTCTTGCTACTAGCTACCTACTAACTGCTGATCCATATCCAGGCCATTCAAGATCATTCGTTAATTTTTGCTTCAAAATCTGAAATGATGAAAAACAAGCAAAGGAGCTTTTTGTCATATTTATTTTTTTAAACCCCAAAACGTCGCTTGTTTTGAACATTTTCGTAACAAAAACGAATGAATGCAACATGCACAGACCAAACTACCTGCTTGCCCACACACACACACACACACACACATACTATTCACATACTGGAAGAAATAAAGAATGAAGAAAAATGAGTTTGGAGAATAGACTGTAGCTGAACACAGCTGCAACTCATCTCCTGAGCTCAGGTATATGGCAGTGCAGGCTGTCAACAAGCCCTAACAAACACACATTCAAAACATGAGCACACACACACACACAGTATGTTTAGTGCAGTGTTTAACTCCTTCCTTAACTCCAGCTGTTAATGAATACCCTACTGTTAAAATGACAGGGTCATGCTTTGTGAAATGTGTGTGTGTGTGTGTGTTAGACCTAAATTCTCTCTCTCTCTCTCTCTCTCTCTCTGTGCAGGTGCCGACAGGCCTGTAATGTCACTGTTTAATACTTCAGGGCATCTATTGTGTCTGCACAGCTGTAGGGGGGATTCCTTCAATATACACACAGTTCCTGTTTTCATAGATGAAGTCAGTGTGTCCTATCTTGAATGGTATATGCACCGTGCTAAGACATGTTTGTTAAACAGGAAAAATGTCTCAGATTACTTGCAGGACACAAAGGAGCATCTTCCTTTTTTTAATGACGTACAGTATAGACATTATCATGACCAGTCATTTAACAGGCATAGGTAATGCTATTGTGAGAGCACATTTGGGTCTTACAAATCTCACGTCAAGAGTGTCTTAATCTGCAGCTGAGAAAGCGAAATATCTCGAAAATTTCAGGAAGAGAGAATTATGTGCTATTAATTATAAAATAATGTATTAATAATTATGAAAACAAATCAAACTGTTTGCAGAAATGTATACAAATTTGCACTAAACACCCATTTCTGCATGTGGGTGATGCAAGCCGTTTCAAAGCCTTAATACATAATACATAATACATAATACGTAATACATAAACCACACTGATTACAATAAGTCTGATTGTTTATTATTTATTATTAGGTTGTTAACGAGACATTGTTTTTTGGGAGTGTATGCAAGAACTGTGTGGCTTTGAGGGAACTGAATGTTCCCAAGATGATAGCAATACACTTGGCTGGCCCCCATAAAGAAAAAAAAGTTTTTGCAAAAAAACTGTCCTGTGCATGTGTGTGTGTGTGTGTGTGTGTGTGTGTATGTTTGAGAAAGCCAGTAGATATGCAATGAGACAGTGTTGGAATCCACAGCATGGCTTTTAACAGCACTTTTGTGTCATTTGTCAGGCCACCTTTCCCCAGCCATCACTCAGGAGCAATCTCCCGTTCTCTCTCTCTCTCTCTCTCTCTCTCTCTCTCTCTCTCTCTCGTCTCCCCCTCTCTTTTTCACTCTCTCTCCCTCTCTGTTCACTCTCCATCTCCATCTTATTCTCACTGTTCTTTGCTCATGTTCTGCCCCATTTCTCTTTCTCTCCTTCTCTCTCTCTTTCTCTGCTCTTTTCCCAATTTACTTCAATTCAAGAGTATTAAAAATAATATACTCAGAGGAAAAGGTGGAAAGTAACTTCTACTTTTCTACTCTCTCCTCAGTTCATGCTCAGTAAGCGGCCATGCTCAGTAAGAATGCCACGCCACCAGCTGTCTTTGCACATCTGATGGTGTGTAGTACAAACTGTGTGTGCGTATTGGTGTGTGTGGAAGCCCTGTCTGTGGGCCATCATACTGATAAATGCTGAAAATAATCCCCTCACTCTGGGACTAAATTTAGCTCAGTCATGATGCTCATGCTTGCATTGATTTCCCAGTTTCTAAACATTTTAAGACTGTAGGAAGCAAGCATCAAGGTTTGGGAGAGCAAGCATGGAGACATAACCTAAAGAGTAATGGATTTACCCACTGTGTTTGGCTGCTGCTGAAGTAAGATCCATTTTATTTCCATATCCATGTCAATTATAAATACATGGCCTACTTAACCTATCTATTAAATGTACAGGCCAGGTGGCTTTAATTTCCAAGTATGGAAAAGTAGTGCTACTGCAACAGAGTCAGCCCTTCCATTTGGGGAAAGGGATTATGTTTTAAATAGAAACCTTTCTTATACCGAATAAAGTAACCACACAGATGGGATCAGAGCTGGCTCTACCTAATAATAATTCTGCATTATGTCTTTAAGCTTGGCAACAGAATTTATATTATATTTATTAAATATACTGTATATGTATATAAATTCTGTATATTTGATATAAATTCTGTTGGCAAAATACAGTAAAACAAACATGCTAATTAACTAATATTAATATTAATATTATTAGTTAATATTAATATTAACTAATAATATTATTACAATTTTGCCTGAACAATATGTAGATGTGATTTTCATCTATGTTGCTGCATTCTGTAATTGTTTTATGAGAAAAAAAAATACTATTCTGCTGTTCCCAGTGTATATATTTTTTCTAAATAAATTTAAAAAATAATAATAATAAAAAAACAATTTCTAAATAATTGAAGAAAATACAATACTAACTCTGTATATATATATATATATATATATATATATATATATATATATATATATATATATATGTGTGTGTGTGTGTGTGTGTACCTACTTGTTCAATATTTTTCAAAAATTATTCTCAATGCTGAAAAGATGTCATTGTGGCGATTCATAGTATTATTCACAGCTAAATTAACTTTTGAGCCACCCACACTTCATGGCAAATAAACACCATGGCAAATGAACATCAAATAAATATCATAGTTTGACATGTCAGTTTTGAGAAACCATAAATATGGTGGACCATAAATGTGGATTTTTAAAAATTTATTTTCTCCACATAAAATTTTCTCCAAATTTGGTCATTTGTCAATTCCCAACCAATAGCTACCCTTCACACAACAGCTACTAACCAGGGAGGGTGAACGCTAGCACTTGCTTCCTCTAAGATACGTAAAGCCAGCCACTGCATCTTTTCAAACTGCTGCTTATGCTCGGAAAGAACTAACTGCCCTCTTCCACATACATGAGCTCACGGAGTCTCATGATTGGCCAGTGTCATATAATTGACAGTGGAGAGGCAGTACGCCATGCCTCCCACCCAGAGAACACGGCTTCTCTTGCTCTCTTGGCTCCCAGCCACTGTGGCATCACTGGGATCCAAATATGCGATCTCCTGATGAGAGGGCCCTGTGGAAATGTTTTTATATAATTTTTCATCTTGCCTTTTCATCTGTCTGCAAGTAAAGAGCCACAAAGTAAATGCCGTAGGATAGTTACTTGCTGTAGCAAAACTGGCTTAACCTAATCAATTCAGTTTGTAATCAGATACTGGCTGTCAAAAAGTGCTCCTTCATGGCAGTCAGAATGAAATCTAAATGCAATTTTCTCTTTTCACTTTTAGAGGTAACCAAACCTAACATGCAGACATGCAAAGAGTGAAGGGTGAAAACCCAAGTGAAGGGTTTTCCCAGGCCTTCGCACATATTACAGCTAATATTTCAGCTGTATTCTGAGAGATTTGAGCACATTTCCTCTGTAATCACTCTTTTTTTTAATTGGTGCTTCTGTTTCATATATAAATTTAGTTATAAATTTTAGTTAGACCTTTAATTCTACCTCAGAACCAGATTTGACAATCTTAGGTAATAAAATTATTACATGGCATGAGATCATAGAATCAGGAATACGTACAATGTGGTTTCATTTGTAATGACAGAGCCCATTTTAAATCGCCTACAGTCAATGGCAACAGAGAGCAAGACAGCGATGAGATTTACAGCGAATACCTCATCACTAAGTCAACTAATCACAGTCAGGTTAAACATCCAGAACACCTGGAGCATCCCAAGGCAAAGACACTAAACATACAAAAGGGAAAAAACATTCCCTCATTTAGTCATCAGCTGTACATAAGCAAGACCTTGAACCTCAGGCTTGTGCTAGGATCCATGATGGAAAACCACAAATTGTTTAGTACACACCCAAGATCGCTAACACACTGTCTGCCTGAGCTTTCCATCTGTCACTTGATTAAAATGAGAGAGAAGAGATGATTTAAACTGTCACCTTGGCATAGTGCATTTCTAACACTCTGTTAGTGCATCAGGCAAGCAAGTTTACATTCGTGGGCCAAATCTGAGACTGGTCAGGCTGTGTGTATGTGTTTGGAGTGGTAGGGTGGGGTGGTAAAGGCTAAGTATGTGTGCGTAGGCTACATCAGCATGTTTCCCTGCATGTCTGTGTGGGTTTGAGTCAAACTAATTCCGACACAGAAAAAGCAAATCGAGCAAATCTTTTAATTTCGCTGGCACGGATAACAAGCAGTAATCAGCTCTGGGATAAATCACATGGGTGGAGAGGATGACGGATTTGTGCAGTAGGAATGATGAAGTAGAAATGATCGTAGCCTACACTAGTCACGTCTCTCTAAGTCTCGCTTCAAGACCTGAGTGCCTATCCAACACATAAACAGAAGAAATAATGGTGGATTTCAGTTAAAGTCAACATCAGTCAGAAAGCAGGCTGTTTATGGAGCAAAACAAAACACACGAAAACTGGGATCAGGAGGAACATTCAATCTCGTACTAAGACCATAAGTGAGAAGGAAAGAATAAAGAGAAGAAAGAAAGACTCAAGAAATGCCAGTGCTCTTGATGATATATTGAGCAAAAAAACCCCCAAAAAAACAGCTACATGGTTAAGCACAGGTTAAACATGTTACTGTTTCTATAGTAACAGCTCATACACAGGACTTGTACAGTGGACGTTCCACATAATCTAAGACTAATGATGAAAGGTTATAGAAAAAAAAAAACCATGTCGTTTAACAAAGTAAAATGTATAATCATTGATGTGGAGACATTCATGAAAGGAGTCTCTGTTATAAGTGCTTTGAAACAGTCAAAGTTTCCCAGAAAGTCTTCAGGACAGAGCAATTTATGCTTTCCAGTTTCTTTGTAAAATGACAGGCTGATAGAGAGAGAGAGGGGAAAGAGAGGGAGGAGGGAGAGAGGCTGGTGAGAGAATGACTGTTTATCACAGTTCTAATGCGAGTGAGAACAGGAACTAACTTTTCTCTCTGACGTTCCACAACATTAAATCTAACTATGAACTGTTAAAATGTGCGACGTGTCATTCATTACTGAATTGAACATTGTAATCACTGGCAAATCGCTGTTGTATAAGTGGAATAACACACTCCATAACACAACATTTATCGGAAAAAAAAAAGCACTTCGAGGGTATAAGTACATGTTTTTTGGTACTCATCAATACTGATACCGATATTGATACCAAAATGAGTATGGGTGATGCTAGCAGTTAACTCCTCTTGCTGAGTTTCATGTTTAAAATGTTTAAGTTATGGCATTCAAACAGTATCTTTAACATGGAAAGCAAGACTGGCCAAAGGAAAAGGAAGCGTGCTTGTGTCAGTGCTCAGTACTCACAGAAGTGAAATGGTCTCATGTGTCACAGTATCTCTGCATACTTACTTCACTGCTTTATGTTCGCAAATACTGCAAGATACTGTTAAATGCCATAAAGATGTATTATCAGGTTAGGTTTTTTTTTAGGAAGATGCTGTAGTTCCTCCACTTGATATTTTTACAGAGGACACATAGTATGTCACAGTCTGGTAGTATGTCACATGGTATCAGATGCTGATATGGGTGCTTGAGTGAATGAGTGCAGTATCAGACCGATACCTGATATCAGTATCAGTATCAATGCATCCCTAATTTATTTAATATAAATCCAAAAATTTGATTTTTCCTGAATGGTTTTAGAATTTCATGAACTTGGTGAACAATATCCAACAATAATAATAAAAAAAAACTTAATGAACAGTAATACTGGAACTACTGTATACTACAATAATAAAACAACCACTCATGTTTTGATAAATACATCTACAAAACTGAGTGAAAATCAGACACATTAGATATACATTTTGTGACCTTAGTATTATAATGTTCTATCTGGGTGAAGAATGAATGGCAAATAGAACCTTTTAATACAAAAGGTCACAATTTGCCTGTTTCATGTTTGGGATAAGCTCATGGTGGCCCATAAGCTATCTAGACATTTCGCTTACACCCACATCCAACAAGCTGTCATGAACACATCAGATGTTTTTCCTCCTGGACTGGATTTGTGTTTCGATGAGCTGTCATCCTGTAATCATTCTCTGGCTAGGGTGAATATGAACATGGTTCAAATCCAAAGTAAAACAAGAAAATGTTGTTTTCCATGTGATGATTTTTTTTTTCCTTTAGTGGTTTGGACTTGAAAAGAAGTGTGTCCTTGTGGACAATCACTAATACAAAAAAAAAAAAAACAACAAAAAAAAAACACATAAAATTTGATTTAACTGCCTCAATAAATATAGTTTTACTTAGCCTTTTAGGAGTTTGAATCTGAGATAACAATCATTGTGATTAGGTGCTGGGGATGACAATTATATACATAATACAGACTCACCATCACCTCTCTCTTTCTCTTTCTCTTTCTCTACTATCCATCTCCTGCCAGGTTCCCCCACATGGATTTGCGATTCAATTTTGTTGAGCGATGTAATGGGGCAGGAACTTGTCAAGACGGAGACCTTGTTTTACAGCCAAAAGGACAGATTCAATTTACACGCCAGGCTAAATTTAAGACCAGGCCCAAACAGACACACTGGGACCATATCAGTAAGATCACAGCGCGTAAACCTGAAAGGGTCTCTTATAATCGGCCGTTACTGTAGTTACGTCCTTGGCTAATGTCCAAAGGCACAGGGACACACACGAGTCACCTTGTGCCAAACAGAAAAGTGTTGAAAGGCCTCCAAAGATTTCACATAAAAGTCTTACATTTTATGCAACAACACAATAAAAATAAGAAATATCAAGCTACACTGACAATGACCCTCAAAGCTACACTATAGAAAATGTCTGACTTTTTAATTAGTTGGCATAGATGCTAAATTAAATTTCATGGGAAATCTATGAAATCTACAATTCTATATACTGTATTAATTTTTTGTAATTAAATTGAATTGAATTGAATGTCAATATTTAGTGTCTAGGGTGTGCTTTTTTATACAGCATTAAAAATTACAAGTGTCCTTGATTTATCAAAATAATAACAAAACCTTATTTCTAACATACAAACATTGGTTTACGATCAGGTTCTTCACATCATTACTGAAGGGCTTCAGACATCCAGATCATGTTACATGTTTTGTAGAAGAAAGTCAGCGCAACTAACTTGAAGATGTTTCACCACTCATATGAAGGCTTCAGGCTTCAGAAGCATGGTTGGGGCCATAGAATTGTTCAGAAATTATTGCAATGTAATGTAATTTTTAAATTCTTAACTTCAAAAATCTCAAATTCACAATTCATTTCCCTGGACCCCAATTTCATGTCAATCTTACACCACTGCAGATATGATGCACTTCCTATCATTCAAAAGTGATGAAGTCATTCAGGCAATACATTTTTACGATGGGAACACAGGTCCAGTAAGAGACTTTGTACAAATCCGATCTTTTGCGCACATCTGTCTACCCAATACCATGTGAAATAAACCTCGATATCAAGAACATTTTGATGAAAATGAGATCATAAGAAATGCTCTCATGCTGCTGAGATAAAAGTCTGCCTCAGTCAGAAGGCAGCCTCCTCTGAGCTCACTTATTTTGGCTGAATTTAAAGGTAGAATGACAAGGTCCTTCTCATGTATCGAAATTCTTTTAATTGTTAGTCTTTTCCCTTGTAGCTATCAGTAATATTTGTGTTCATATTTGAGTTCTTCAAAATTACCTAGCTAATGTAAAGCAAACTCTCAACTTATCCAGCTAGTTTATGTGGCTAACTTGCTAGCAAATGTCTTAGCTAGCTCAGTAGCCATTGTATTCAGTAGCCAGTAAACATTTTATGTTTATTGTTAGACATTAAGCAGCAGCTAATGTGGGACCCATTATCATTTATGCTGAAAAACTAACAAGCAATAGCAAATGAACAAATATATGCAGAGCACTAAAGGTTGATGGATGTGATGCCTAACAAGGTTGCTTTTCAAGTAAAATTCAGAACAAAATTCCCCACCCAGAGCATCTAGTGTTAATTTATTCGAAATATGGCCTTTCAAAAGAAATCGCATCCAACTGGAGCCCATTTCCGATGCACGCATTTGATACGGGTTAATGAAGCATGCAAGGAAGCTTTGGTCTAAGGGTGGGAAATAGTGCTGGAGTTGCAAGTGATGCATGTGGTATATAATCATATACTGAGACCAGAGGGATTTAGTGCATTTCTGGGAAGCAGGAGAGCGAGACAGAAAAGGACAGAATGGGGTACAGGAAAAAAAAAAGAAGTAAAGGTACAGGGAGAGTTAGAGAGATACGAAATGAAGCGGAAAGAGGACATTTGGAGACCTTGGACTGTCACTGAAAAGAGAATGTAATGTTCCACATCTACAATCATTAAAAAGAAAATTTAGTTCTTTTTTTGATAGACAGAAAGAGCATCACTCTTCTATTCCTTCAAAATGGTCTCAAAATACATTAGGACACACACACACACACACACAAGTCCAACCTGATTCATACTACTTTATGTTCTGTCTCCCTCTTACAAACACACATACAGTGACACACAAATGCAGACAGCTGTGCACATAAAACAGATTTCCCTGAAACCTCTCAAAAACAATGAAAGGCTTGATTAAGCCATCTAAAATATTCATGATGCCATCTTAGCCTCTTAGACACCAAGAATGGCAGGGGGGGATGAGGGAGAGGGGAAAAAATGAGAAAGCAACAAAAAAAAGATGTTCCAGTATCACCCACGTACATAACACACATCTCCATACACAGTCACAAAATCTGTGCCACAGATTAGCTGTTAGCTTCACAGACATAGAGACAGGAAATTAAGTACCACTGGAGCATTTAGCACTTGTCAAGAGTTGGAAATCTTCCAAATTCTCTGATTAAAGGCTATTGAATATCTCACATCCTTATCCACTTATTCTCACAATCACACCACACACACACACTCACACATTTGACTCTCTTACCTTCGCACTTACTGCCTCAACCACTTATACTCATTCAGGTCTTATATTAGTGAAAGATCACATATTATGACAACAAACTGCATACAGAAACAGTGTAATGTGAATGAAAGTGCATAAACTCAATATATTTATTAGGGGCAAAACTCATTGTCATTATTCATTGCAGGGGTCAATACGCAGACTGCCAGGGTCATCATTGGAATATCCATAAACGGCAAGGGTCGAAACACGAAATAAGGAAAATAAACTAAGTAACAAGGACACTAGGAAAACAAGGCTTGGTAATGTTAAAACATTCAATGAGACTTTGCAAAGACAGTGCAACACAGAGGATATTACTACACAGAGTAATCAGGGGAAAGAATAAACAGATGAATATAATGAAGGAAACAAATCAATGACATGACAAGGGCGGCAAGAGAATCGAAAACAAAACACAGGCACATGATTTTCGTGACCATGGGAACTGCAATACACAGGGGCAAAGAGTGTGTCGGGTTGATTAATTTCTTTTATTAATAATAACTTGGAATTTGTACTTGCAATTTCCAGTTTCCATGCAGTAGAGTTTATAAATTCTTCTAGGATAATTTACACTTATCTCCTACATCCATTTTTCAACAGATTTATTTAGATCTTACTCTTTAGACTATGTGAACTCATAAATTTTTGGGTTTAGTGGTTTCCTTAAGACTCTTAAGCACTGCTTTACTTTATCTAAAGCTTTTGCAGTTGCATTGAGGGCTATACAGCAACCGTTTGACTTCATGGTGCAACATAAATCTTAGATTAGATAAATTTATATTCACATTGTCATTCTGGTTTAAGTGTTTACTTACACTAGCTACTGAAACTATCCATCCATCCATTTTCTGTATTGCTTATCCTACACATGGTCATGGGGAGCCTGGGGAGCCTGGAGCCTATCCTGGACAGGGTGCCAACCCATTGCAGGGCACAATCGCATACACACTCACACACTTCGGACAATTAACAACTCAAGTCTTTGGACTAGAGGAGGAAACTGGAGTACTCGGAGGAAACCCCCAAAGCACACAGGGCAGACGCAGGAATCAAACCGCCATCAATGGAAGGCAGGAATCGAGGCGCCAACCCCGGAGGTGCGAGGCAAATGTGCTAACCACTAAGCCACCATGCCCCCCAATGAAACTATCCTTTCAATGAATTTTCAAAGACATTAGGTAATGTAATGAATTTTGCCAAAGTTATATCATATGCTCATAATGTTACAGGTAATGGCTTAAAACTATAGCTCAAGTTCCTCTGCTGAGATCAGTTTATCTTCTTTTTAAATACAGGTCTTTCTTTTTCAGACATTAATATCCTGGTCCAGGCTGCAGTAGATTCAGAGCCTATCCCTGGAACACGGGGCACGAGGCTGGAATGCACCCTGGATGGGATGCCAGTCCATCACAGACACCATGCACGTGCACACACACACACACACCCACACACACATTCCCACACTCATTCACACCTAGAGGCAATTTAAACCTAATTTGCCAATCCACCTACTGACACCTACCATTTTTTGGAGAGTGGAAAGAAACTGGAGAACTTGAGAGAAACCCACATGGACACAGGGAGAACATGAGGAACTCCACATAAACAGGAACCCTAGCTCTGTGGAGCTGGAGCTGTGAGGCTTGTGCCACCCTTTTTTTTTTTTTTTTTTAAAGAAATTTTGTATAGACAGCATAATTTGTCCAACACTCTGTTTCACAGTGTTTTGATCAGTAAACTGTTGATTGTTGATGTTCATTTCCATGGCTATGACATTAACACAGATATATTTCCAGTCTTTGTAGTCATCCCCTGAGCCATCACTGCATAAAATAGGATAACATAAGCTCTCATTAGTGACCTATTACAATATGGATGTACCCCTGAGCATCCATCATTCCATCACTACAACTACAGAACTTTGAGCCATGCCAAACTTGCTGTATGTTGCTTTTCTTAAACGTTCCTTTCCAGGCGTGGAATCCTTGGTCTGAGGCTGGGAAATAGCACCAGAGATGCAAGTGGCTGCATGTGCTCTATAATCATATACTCAGATCGGAGGAATTTACTGAATCCAAGGGAGCCGTAAAATCAAAAAAAGAAAGGGAAACAATGAGACAATAAAAGTGTGAGTTTGAGAGAAACAAAAAGAAACAGAAAGACAACACTTGAAGAACTTGGACTGATATGGAGTTAGCCAACATAATACTACACTTACACACAAAACGGAGTTTACTAACTATTCCAATATCTCTAACCTAATGGAAAACTGACTACAAAAATCACGAACCAACAATACTCCAAAGGCAATGTGGAATTCTTATAGGGTTAAGTAACTGAATCAACACTGCCTTGAAATTTATTATACTGAGCACATTCTTTTTCTCAGGCCTCTGCATGTGTTGATCATAAACTTTTAGAAATGACAGTAATGGTTTGGCTTTATTTTACAAGAGCTTTGGTTTACAATAAACCCTTATTCTGATGCTGCTTGTAAGCTGCATCATGGTCTTCCGAGAATCCCAGCATAAACCCATGATGCCTGCACAGCTGGCCCCAAGTGGCTCCTGACCAAACTCCCACGTTTCCAATTTAGCATTTAAGCAAACAGCACAGATGGAGGCCCAGCACAATCCCACAATTACAAATCTGTAAGAATTCTCAATAAGTAACTCATAGGAAAACTCATGAATGGTGAAGGTTAGGGTGGCTTTATCAGTAGTTCGATGAAACACAGTGAAAGTGTATGAAGGTTGCAGGAGTAGGGATGTGGGGCAGTCTGCTAGAAACTCCCTCTGAAATCTGTCAATTTCAACCGTACGAGCTCAGCTTTGTTTAGCGTGATGCTCAGAACATTTGGTTAGGATGGAATTCAAACAACAAATTAACATCAGCACTCCATTTAGGTTCAGTAGATTTACATAGTAACAAGTAGCAACATTTTCAGTCGAGTTACTGATATTTAAAATGTAGTTGTTTTCTTTTATAAACCTGTCACAGTTATTTATTTATAATTTTCTAAAAAATATCATAATTATTAATTTGTTTGTTTGTACTTTGACTGCTATATCCATCCATTGTCTAACCTTAACAGTTTTTTTTTTTCCACAGAACTGGCTCATGCAATTTTTTTTTTTAGAACCTGAGGTTCTACCTGACAGTTATTCAACAATAAAAATATATTTTATTCAAACTTTTTACATTTTTTTATGTAATTTTTATACTGTGAGACAATATTTGCTGTAAAACTTCTCAGATATATCCAGTGGCATATAAATAACATTTTTGCCTGAGAAAGACTCTAGTAATTCAAAAGGTCTCAGACCTATATATGGAAATTATAAGGCTGTGTGCTGTCCACCAAAGTTTGTCCTACCGAGTTACTTTATTTACTCTCTGTCTATCTCTCCTTCCTTATCTTCTTGTATTGCTCAGAATTGCATCCATTTCTGCATGTGTGAGTGTGTGTGTGTATGTGTGTGTGTGAGTGTGTATATGTGAGACCTCATCCTCACTCCTCCTCTTCCAGTTCTCATCTAAAAAAGCTTAACTTAAAGTCTCCTGGGGTTAACATGAGGATGTTGGCAACATCAGTCCAAAGATCCACACACATAAAAAAGTAAATAAAAGATTTAACTACTGCCCAGCACGCAATATTTCCCTCTCAAACAATATCTCCCACTTAAACTTTCTCTCTCAGGGAGTATATATTATTAAAAAAACAGTGAAATTTTTTTTCTGTGTCTTGTCTTTTTATCTGTCTCCATTTTACTGACCACCGCATAAAACCTAAAAACAAATACGAGACTGCTTCCAAAGTCAAAAATGGAAACGTGTGCAGCTCTCTTTCTACTGACGGCTTGTTCACTTCGTCAAATTTAAAATGTGCACTGTAAGGCTGTTATTACTGCAAGTTCACCGGCTGTGTCGTGTGGGCCTCAGTGCTGATCTTTTTATGTGGTGGACAAAAATAGCAGTTAAAAGCAGGACTATAACACTTTACACAGCAGTTTGAGAGCAGGACAATGTTTACACAGAGGACACGAGAGTGAGGGCTCGTGATTAACGCCATCTGAACGGTACCAGCCTGTTAGTGCAGGATGCATCCAGCTTTATGAGACAGACAGAGAGAGAGAGAGAGAGAGAGAGAGAGAAAGAGAGAGAGAGAGAGAGAGAGAGAGTTGGGAATATGGACAGAGAAAGAAAAAATATAATGATATGATATGATATGAAACACATGGAGTGCAAAAAGAGTAAATAAGTGGGCGATAGAAAGAAAAGAGATTATAAAAGACAAAAGTGATGGATATATGTATAATGATCATTATAAACATATATGAATAGATAACATCAAAAATAAAAAAAAAATCTACTGTATCTACTGTATATAAATATGTTGAGCATCAGGGAATTGTGTAAAATTTCTAAATATTATTATTATATAATAATAATAATAATAATAATAATAATAATAATAATAATAATAATTATTATTATTATTATTATTATTATTATTATTATTATTATTAAGCCTAGTAAATATATATTAAATAAGTCCCCTATGTTTAAGATATATTACTTAATATCATTTATGCAGCATATTACCCAACTAGCATTGACTAAATAGCGACATATATGCATCTATTTGTCCATTTAAAAGTGAAGTTTGCAATGGCTTTGTAACGTCTAAAAGTGTGTCTAAATCTACAATAATCATATCATTGCAAAGGTAACTCTGGTTCACAATATTATATTGGAATGGACTTCTTAAGTTTCTATTTTTCTGACGTCTGTTTACATTTTTCTGGCCCAGAAAATAGGCCCCACCCCAAACCAAAACAGAATTGCACAGCTTTGCAGTTTCTCCTTAAAAGGTTATTGAAAAGCTAAGTTCCATACCTTGTTAATGTTTACATGGGAATTGCAATTATTACTCTGAATGTCCATAAGTGTTCACTGGATGGAAGGATAGAAACAGCATCAGTGTGAGAGAGAAAAAGAAGAAAAAGGACATGATTGACATCAGTATAATATAAGTGCAGAGAATATGAGAGATATGAAAGATGTAAATATAGAGAGAAAGTATTGGGAGAGAACCAGGGAGGATATGAGAGAAACACATAGAGAAAGATAGCATGAATGAAGAGAAAGAGACAGTTCAGTACTGAGCCGGCATTAAATATTGATGGGGAGAATCTAGCAGTCCCACTCTCCATCCTGCTGTCAGCTGTTAGTGATTGATCAAACGACACCGTAAATCCAGTTAAATCCACACACACACACCCCCCCACACACACAAACTGGTCAATGCAGCACACACTTTCTTTGTCTCTTGCCTCTCATCCTTGAGCCTTGTGTATATCTTTTCATCCTCTCTCATTTCTTGCTTTTTCTTTCTCTCAGACCTCTTTTGATCCTCTGATCCCAGAATGTTTCTTTTTTTATTTTCTCCTTTCTTTGGATAGATATCCTTCTCTTTCATTCTCTCTCTCTCTTTCTCTCTCTCTATCTCTCTTTAGACTGATGGAAATAATAGCAGATCCTTTAAAAGTCACCTTGATTAGTCACAGTTCTGTGTCCTCTGGCATGGCAGTGAATCACCATTCTCAAGTCCAACCTCCACATGCTAGTCCTGCTAGATTGCTTTCAGCTACATACACACACACACACACACACACAGTTGATCTTTTAAGCCTGACATTATATCCATTATTTACTTGAATGTAAAAGTAGATCTAATTCAGAATGTTATCATGGTATTTGCCTACTTCACTCTCTCATATAATGTATTATATTTAAAGGATTAGAATAAGATTCATAGCCTAAACAGTAAAATAAATTAACCCACCATCAATAACACAGCATTACCGACCTCTAATATTTTGCCATTCACTACCAGAACCCCATTCAAATAAAGGTATCACTGACATGCAGCACATCTCATATAATTCTATTTTGGATCATGCCTGTGCAGTTGCAATGCACTTCACTCGAATCAAATGAGACAAGTGTTGGATATGAAACATCTCAAGGGTGCAGTTTGTTTTAGACAGGTGGCGTAATGACTCCAGGGTAGCCTGGCAACCGATGGTAACTTCAACCGCAATGAAATATTGTTAGTGTTTCAGACCACACAATGCACAACAGATGAAACACAAAATCCACAACAGACTCGGTGAGGGACTGGGAAAGAAATCAGACTGTAACATCTGTAAGAACTAAAGGAAGATACAAAAAACACAAGAACCACTGCTTGCGCTTCTGTATGGAGATAAGACTTCTGAGATATTGATAGAGAGAACTGCTGATTTAAGACAAAACAAGAATGATTAAAACCAACAGCTGGGTTTATCAGTAAAATCCCTGCCTATTCATCATTTTATTCTTCTGTAAGAGAAGAGAAAGGCAACCTCCTTTTTCAGGATATCAGTAGCTGAACTCGAGGTTGATTATAGTGTAGAACAAGGGTTCCCAAACTACCCCAGGTGGCGCCCTGATAAAAAGAGAAAACTGAGACAAACTCACAATGTCCATGAAAATAAAACAAATATTGCTCTTATTACAAAAATGTATTTAACAATCTTCTACTTTGAAATATTCCTGGATGTCGCATTTAAATAAAGAGTCAAGCTGCATTCAAATTCAGATTGCTTTTTTGCTAGCCTGACACACTAGCGTAGGAATTCGGCAATAAAAATGGACAAATTTCTCTGTCCATCAACCTCTGCTAGTTCCTCATCAACACAGAGAACTCTCACAGACTGGAACAACAGTGAAGAAAGCAAACACAAAATTATGCTTAAATATTTATTGCATATATGTAGATTTACAAACCTGACGGTTTCTTTGCAAATGATGGTCCCCTTTGAAAGCTCTGTGTGAAGTTGCAAGGTCCCTCACCTACATTACTACCGAGTATCGTTCAAAGCTGGATCCAGCAGTGGAAACAGTGGACACGACCTTTCAAACACAACTCCTGACTTTGAAAAGCTGTGTCGAGAAATGCAAGCTCACCCTTCTCACTAGGCTAGTAAGTGAATGCAAGGAATATTCCTTTGGTTTTATTCAAACATATTACTGACATATGATAAAATATTCAAATGTTAGAATAGTCCTAAATTATAAACCTGGAAGAAAATGAAATAATAGTAATAATAAAGGTAGTCAATGCTTGGGTTCTGCCTTTGCTCACTTTCCATTGAATCAGTACTTTATGGAGTTCTGTGTGAGTACAATAATGCTTCCTTTATCTTCTAAGACTGGTTCAATCATTCATTCATTCAGCATCAGTAACCTCTTTATCCTGGTCAAGGTCACAGTGCATCCAGATTGGATCCCTATCCTGGGAACATTGGTGGGATGCAAGTCCATTACACACAATGCACATTTTACAGAGGTGGAAGGAAACCAAAGAAACCTAGAAGAATACAAACAGAACATGAGAATCTCTCCACAGACAGTAGCCAAAGCTCAGGATCAAACCTGGAACCCTGGATCTGTGAGGCTGCAATGCTACCTGCTGTGCCACTGTGCTGCCCAACACTGATTCAGAGCTACATAAAAAATTCTGACCCCAATTAAATGTGGCTTGTTTCAATGCCAAGTTTTTACAGCAATCTCAGAAAACAAAATGATACAGTTCACCTCTTCCAGTGTCTGAGAGAATCCACCTGTCTTCTCCACTTTTCCATCTACCATGGTTTTTGGAATGGAAAAAGGGAAAACCTCTATTTCGCCATTTGTCTACAAACAAAGTGTTCCAAGAAGTATCATGGAACAAGACACAAATTCAAACAAGGCAAATTCAACACAAAAATATTTTGAAAAGTACCAAATGCAAGAAGTTTCGCCATGAGATGCTTGGCCATCAGATCTTATTTCATGAAGGCAGTGCAAATCATCTGGCAGAGTTAGAACAGTTACGTCAAAAAGAATGGGCAAAGGTTTGCCAAGCAATCTGGCATAGTTAGACCAGAGATGTCAGGAAATATGTGTGAGGCAGAGGATCATTTCAGGACAACTGAGAAAACGCTGCTCAGAGGATATGAAGGCTTGGAGGCCATTATAAAGGCAAAGGGCTTTTGTCTTTACCCTGTTGCCTTGGCGATGCACTACTTGATCAAGACATTGCAGTAAGAGCTTACCAGCTAATGGTAGCTAAAAGACAAATTCTTGTTTAAAATAAGAGATTTTGCTCTTTTTTCTAATACTCAATAAATGCGACAATCACTTTAATGCACACAAGAACAATTCTGTAATTCCACAGTGGCAGCAGGGATCTTCAGAGTCATGAATACTTGGACCGTGTCCCAAACTGAATACTACCATACTAAATAGTATGTCAGTATACCTTTGGTGTATTTACTTCTTAGGCATAATACATGGTGTGCAGTATACTGCTTGGAAGAGAGCCTTGAATTCTCACTGAATGGGAAATTACTTGGTACTTGCAGCTGTTAATCCACATGGTGCAGCACAACCTACGTTATGGAATGTTGTTCCACAAGTAGCTTGCAGTAGCATTTTTCTACAAAACGTGACATTTCGTTCAGCAGCTCTAGTGTTTTCATTTCTTCCTTCTCATTTAAAATTAGTCATGAATTATAGGTCTGATAATGAATCTTGGAAAACTGATAAACAAGGGAGTAGGGAAATGAGTAAATAAAGTAAGACAGTGGTAACAAAAACAATTCACAACAAATGATTACCACATTAACATTCTAATTAACACTGCCTTCCTTTTTTATTCTTCCCTGGAGACATGCCTCATTTCTGGTACTAGCTGTCCGGGATGTGGTTTAGTGTGGGTTGAAACCAGGAAGTGAGGGGTCAGAGGGAGTGGTTCTGTAATCACTTAAGTGTACACACCTGTTTCTTGTTCCCTCACTGCATATTTATTCCCCTTTGCCCGTCAGTAGGTAGATGGAAACCAGAGAATGTGCTTGTGCTCACATGCTGAGCCTGTATGATCCTGCAGTGGCTTATAGGATGGTTAAAATATCCTGATTTATTGTGTTATGTCTGGTATTTGTTTTCCATGTTTCTTTACCTCTGCTCTCCAAAACAATGAAAATAAAAATAGTTCAGATTTCCCCATGCCCTGGTTCTGCTTGTGTCCTCCTTGGCTACACTATGTGGTAATCATGCATATCACCATATTTTGATGTTTTGAAGTTAGCTAGTAAGAGGAATGAGAGGAATAAGGAAAATAAGATTTAAAAATGGCATAAATTGACTAGCTGATTACATTTTGAGGTCAGTAATAGTTAGTTATTAATTTGTAATTAACTAGTGTGACTATGAATTACATAAGGACCTGCTCTATGACCAAGATGATGACCAAGATCGCTTTTGCATGGTTTCTTGCAGTAGATCTAGTCATGTATTACGCAAACTAAACATATTGTATATCAAGCTGGCTGAGGATTGGATACTTAACAGCTTACACCAGACCATCACACCCTTAGGTAGGCCTTCCCCAAATTATTGCAACAAAGTTGGAAGCAAACAATTGTATAGGATGTCTTTGCATTAAAATTTCCCTTTACTGGAACTAAGGGGCCTAGTCCAAACATGTTCCAGCATGACAGTGCCCCTGTGCAAAAAGCGAGGTCCATGAAGACATGGTTTGCCAAGGTTGGTTTGGAAGAACCACACCAGTGGCCTGCACAAAGTTCTGACCTCAACTCCACTGAACACCTTTAGGATGAACTGAAACTTTGACTGTGCCCCAGACCTCCTCTCTTGACATCAGTACCTGACCTTACTAATGCTCTTACAGCTGAATGGGCAAATCCCCACAGCTCCGCTCCAAAATCTAGTGGGAAGACTTCCCAGAAGATTGGAGGTTGCTATAACAGCAAAATGGGGACTAAATCTGGAATGGGATACTCAAAATGTATATATTGGTGTGATGGTCAGGTTTCCACAAGCTTTTGGTCTTATAGTATGTATGTTACTGTATGACTACTACATCATTATTATTTTTTAGGTTCTTGTGTAATCTAGATGGCTGTATTTCACCTATCCTCCTGCCTAGGAGTGGTTGAAATCACAGGGATACCTCCTCATGCACATGCAAACACTTAACAGCTTGTGACTACAGTGGGACCTACAGGTATCTTGTACTTCAAAGCTGGGGGTAGCCACCTCTCATCCTCTTCTACATTGGTGAGTGTGTTTCTGTATATTACTAGCCTATATTAGCTATCACTCCCCATGTTGTATGCTATGTTACCTTTATGAGCTTGCATTCTGTAGTTATTACTCTCCACTCGGTAAGTGTCACTTACCTCTCAACTCTCCCTGCTCGGTTGGCTTCTTCCTACTGGTCAACTGTCGATGTCTGTCGATAATGTGCCACTAGCATGGGCGAGTGGTTTTCCCATCCCCATACTACATGCTGTTCATTGTTAAACCTACTACATTAGCTGGATTGGAGGAAGGTCTCAGAATCACAAAGTCAGCATGGCCAAACAGACTGTATATGGGTCACCCGGTTCTGCCTCTCACAAACCTGAGGTAGGGAGAATCATGCCCTAAGAACCCATGGTAGGTGTCCCTCGTCCATTATGTAGGTAAGGCCCTAGACAGCCTACACTCCTAAAGTCTCATAGAGCACAGCCCAGAAAGGTATAGACTGGCAATGGGACACTTTACAAGTGAAAACATTGCTCGTTGGGCAGCGACTACATCAGATCAATGGCTCCTGATTTGTTGCAGCGAGACAAACTACACTTCAGCCTCCAGCTGTCAACCTTTTCAGGGCTCAGGGCATCATCACTATCAGACCCAAACAAAGTTATTGCTCTGTCCTAAGAATCTGTTCCCTCTCTCAAGATACTGATATAGTTGGATTACTGACTCACATGTGTTACAGCACTCTTAGTCGCACAGTGAATGCTAGCCACCCCAATGTGTGACAGATATTATTAGGTTTGCCAAATAAATTCAGCGAGGTGGTCATGTGCGATACTGGCATCTGCTGAGGATACCAGAATTGACTATGGCAGCCGCAGTGGATTGCTGGGGCAGCCTAGAACTGCTGGAGCTACAGGCTTTTCAGGCTTTTTTTTTTTTTTTAAAGTTTGGCAAAGGGCAGGTGTACTTCTTCATTAATGTCGTGTCAATACATTGCCTCTTGTGGTTCTCACAATGCACTGACCCACTGGCCTCACCACCTATTAATATGCCTTTTTTTCTCTACCACTGATTCTTACCATGTTACACATTACCATGTTACAATTCAGCAACTGAGTCCTGCTGTCCCAAATGGATGGCAAGATTGTCACCTTCAGCCAGGTCACCTGTGTCAATTGGTCCTTGGACTAAACTGAGGACGAAAACCTAGCAGTCCAGGAAACCTGTCTGATGCAAGGATCCCAAACACAAGGTCCTTGTATGATCTTAGGTAGGTATATTGCAAATGGTGTTCACCTTGTTGTCCTGATCTGGAGCATTGCTGATTCCCCATACTAAGTCTCCATCTATGGTGTATGTGGCAGGCATCATGGTGCATTATTGCATCATGGCTGGCATCTCTCTGGGCTCTCATAGGCTTATTACTGCCTTTCTATAGGCAAATAGGCAAACTACCTCCATCTGCCATTATTCTCTAGGAGGCTGGCATGGGAGGTTCCCTTTGTGAATTGTTTAAGACCCCTCCTTGTGAACCTACACAGGATGATCAACTGAAATCAACTGGTATGCCTTTTTGCTAGCATTCACTGTATCAAAACAAGTGGGAATTGCATGCTGTAGTCATAAACGTAGCTCATATTCATTGCTGGTCAAATGACTCTGGGGTGACCTTGTGGTTGAATCTGGGATTACTGCCCAAAGTCAAAGCACCCAACTTTGTGAATCAGTTAATTGAGCTTGCAGCTTTAAATGAAAGTGAAAGGCATTATGTGAATCAGATGGTGGCCATCCAATCCTCAGACTAAGTGTTCATCCACCATGGACAAAAATCATAAGGGGCTCCCTTGTCTAAGCAGAGACAAGCACACTGGGTGGTGGATGTCATCACCATGGCCTACACATGGGTTAGACACTCAGCCCCTATTGTGACATGCCACCCTACAAGGAGCTTCTCCTCCTCATCAAAATTATTAGAGGCATGCCATTCTAGGGGGTCTGAGCTGCTGCTCCCTGGGCCTCGGCATACATACATAAGTTCAGCGGTCATCTCTGAGCACAGCGCCCTGTTAATCATGACATTGTTGTCATATATTATCCAGGTGATTCTAAGTGCATCTTATTGTTAGCAAGGGTGAACCAGAATGCCGGTTGCATTCTATAGTTAACTTTTCTTTGACATAAGCCTGTCCCCTATTCCAGATACTTCACATATTGCATTTTAAAATGCACACTTGTATTCATGTATAATGACCATAAATCTGAACTAATGTGAAGATGCAGCAGTGTGAATATCAATGATATGTGATCATTTGCCCTTTAACTTCAAGAGCTTTAAACTTTGATGATATAGAGGGATCAAGTGTGTAAATTTAAATTTTATTAATAATAACAAGAATATAAATCTATGCAATGCCTATGCATGAATTATTCAATGTCAAAACTAAAACCAAAAACTCCAAACTAAATTGTCAGGGAGCCACAATAAATTATAAGTGCCCTTCGATACACATCCTACATGAAAACAACACTGAGAGAAGTCAAATATGTGATCTCTGATGCCTAGATGTTTAAGATCCTTCATATGACTTCCAATGCTTTTCAAAAACTCCATATTCCTACAGTTTAATGCATGAATGGCAAAATGTGTCACCATGAATGGTGTGACAGAGATATATCTACAGAGTTCTCCAAGTTGATATAAGAATAAACTGCCAGAGAAAAATAAAATGAAAAATTAATACAGGCTATCTGCCAACAATTACATATGTATTAGCTAAAACATGGCATTACATATGAATCAGTTTATGTCCAGCATCGGTAACACTAATTTATACATTTCGCAGTAATAAAAATGCCTGACTTCAGCATTAATGTGACTGAATGATATACACTCGATTAATCAGTGTGATTGAGGGCATCTTGAAAAAAGCAGGCTTCAGTTTATGACATGAATGATGTCATAAAGTGAATGATGCTTTTACAAGTATAACAATTTCATCCCACAAGTGTCAGTAGCTAATGGTTCATTTTCCTCTATAAATCTTGTGTTATATTATCACAGCTGGAAGGACTGCTGGCATCAGCGTGCACGGCACATGTTGGAAGCAGACCACTAATAATCCAGCGGGGCATCAGAACAGGGGTCAGGTGACTCTCTCTCTCTCTCTCTCTCTCTCTCTCTCTGTGTGTGTTTGTGTGTGTGTGTGTGTGTGTGAGACGGCTACAAAAGCACTACTGTACTAAGCTCGCTGGACCTTTGCAAGGAACGTCACGGTTTATCAGTGAGTCACACATTATCATCATATGATGATGTGTGAGACAATCTTTAAATTGCATTTTACTTCAATTTAATACAATCAAAATTATTTTTGTATTGTAGCAACCCTGGTATTTCACTATATCACACCATAACCTCCAGCATTTGCAATAGTTACCATCATATTTCCTATTTAGATTTAAGCAAACTCCCTATAAACACACTGCATGTTAAAATGTCTGAGATTCAAATCAACCAATCAAGAGTGCACCAATAAAGAAATAAATATTAATAACAAACAATCGAAGTGAAATATTAAAAAAAAAAGTACCCAGAGCATAGAATTACCTCTTCATTTCATCTAAGCTGTCTTGTAAGTATCCTGCAAGTGCTTTGTCACATTATATGCATTTGCACAGTGTGTGTATGTATATATGTATGTATGTGTATATATATATATATATATATATATATATATATATATATATA
>CM040474.1:12708474-12746915 GCA_022758105.1 Pangasianodon gigas
ATCACACATTATGATGCACCTGAGACCGGAATTCGTTAAACTGACCTATATTGTCACACACTGCAGCATGTCCAAGGTCTGGAACAGAAAAGAAAATATCGAGTAAGCAACATCATAAGCATGTTCATTTATGCATCTTTCCTCTTGTTTGACACATTTGTTTCTCACCATTCTGGACAGTCATGAGTGGAAGGGGAGGAACACCGGTGCCTCAGTCCCGAGATGAGCAAGTGGAAGACAGACACCAGGCACACACAGGTTTCTTGTGGAAGTCATTGGAAGATAACGCCACAGCAGATCTATTATGAAGAGAAAAATCCAGAGAAATAACATTTACTTTACAATAAATCACAGCTCAGTAGAAATGATACATTCACATACATTATTATAACTGTGTTGCTGTACTTTATTACGACAGTACTGAAGTATTGCTGTAATGTTTACCCTCATAAACACCACCCATTTTTGTTCTTACTGTAATTTAGAGGTGGTAGTCTGGGTTTGTGGGTCTTTCTGAGGCATTCTATCCATTTCCTCCCAGTCATGGCAGCATTCTGGTCCAAGACCTTTAGTCCACTCAAGAGTTTAAGAGAAGTACATGGCACATTTAAAATAAAAATTAATGGGTTTAAACACTGAAAATTACATTTGTGAATGATTAGGTGAGTATCGCTTAATTCTTTAGGTATAAAATGGCACTGAGATCATCCTTGAGTTTACGCAACTATTTTCTCTCCATTGGCAGCCCACCGTCCACATGTTTGGCTCCAGATGTTTTGCTAATGTGGGAAACTGTGGCTTTCTGCTGCTTGTCCAGTTTGTTAGAGGAGGCAACAAACACATACTTCATCATAACAGACTGCAGTCTGAAAGGAGAAAGGAAAAATGAAAACAGTATTAAAGCTACTGTATTCAGCCACAATAAATAATAGATGTGTGAATGTGGAATAATATTTAGCTCACATCATAATAATTAATGCTTAGGTTAAGTTTTACATAAGAAAAATATTATTATCATTATTATTACTACTACTACTACTACTACTACTACTACTAATAATAATAATAATAATAATAAACAACTTTGATTCAAAATTTTACTTCATTCTATTTTCTACTAATCTTCTCAGTTATCTTCTAGTGCTTGATCACCTTCCATCATCCTTTTCTACCTCCATCTTCCACCTTCTTTTCACAATCCTGCTTTTCCTGAGCATCAGCCAGTTCCATAACAACCACCTTCTCCTCTGCTATTTTCACATCTTTTCCCTCTTTCTCTGCAAACATATTTTTTCTTCTTCACTTTCTTCTCCTCTTCCTTCCCAAGCTTCTCAGTCTCCTTTGCTCTTGTCCCTATTTTCCTCCATTTGCAACAGATATTTATTTTGGGTTGGTTACTGTTGATGTTGTTTTTAATAGGGAAATTAGAAGAAAAGCTGTTTTCTTCATTCACTTTATGTATACACCACAGAGAAGAGTATAATCAGGAGTGTACAACACACACACACACACACACACACACACAAGAGAAGA
Source organism: Pangasianodon gigas (assembly GCA_022758105.1). Lineage (NCBI taxonomy): Eukaryota > Metazoa > Chordata > Actinopteri > Siluriformes > Pangasiidae > Pangasianodon > Pangasianodon gigas. The sequence continues at coordinate 12,710,008 of CM040474.1, forward strand.
GTATTGAGGGAGTAGCAATTTTGAGGAAATGCTGGACACACAGCATAACCTCAGCCAGACAGAAATAAACATGCACACACACACACGCACACACCTTTAAAACCCAAACACTTAGTAACCTTGATGCCATGATTGACATAATTGATAGAGATAATCCAGAGATCCGGCTCTTCTTCTCTTTGTCCTGAAGGGACAGTATGACATTTCAGGCCTAATTTAAGATTTATTTACCTAATCTCTAGATTACATTCCTTAAAAATATGCTCTGGGACTTTTCCCATACAGCTGAAAAGAGATTTATGTCAGATCAAGTTTAGATTCCAACTACACAGAAGCTCATCAAGTATTTAACCTTTTATTCCAACAATGTGAAGTTCTTTAATAACAGCCAACAGAGAAAGTTAATTGCCTACTTGTGAAAGCTATTTTTGCTTTTAAAAAAAACAAAAAAACAAAAAAAAAACCATCACACTACCATCTCTGGATAGATATCCTTCTTTTACCATGTAACATTTTTTTCTGTCTTGCTTATTAGCCAAACACCAAATGTACTCCAAGAGGTCAGATGTTTCTCAGTCCCCTACTAGGCTATCTTAATTATTTTCCCACAGTCTGTGTGTGTGTGTGTGTGTGTTTGTTTGTGTGCGTGTGTCCTGTTCAAGACAACTCTTTGCAGCTTTACTGGCTGAAAAGCGTCATCTGTCTGCTTCTTTTTTTCTGCCTTTTTCTTTCTTCCACCACATTCTCTGGCACGCAGCTTTCCAAAAGAGTCTCCAAAGTGATTTAGAAAGACTGTGGAAAAGAAAGTTATAAAGTGATAGAACAAAAGATAAAGTGAAAAAAATCTGAGCTGTTTGCAGTTTCTCAGGACAAATATCCTACCCCATGTAATAAGCACTGACAGACTATAATCACTGCTTGACCTGTGTGCATCAGTTGAAAAAAGAGCCTAGAGTACACAAAGTACAAAACGTTCACACACTTTACAGTAAATCAAAGAAAACGCAAATTCTGCCGTTGAAAGTCAGATTTTTTTAATTTAGGTCTTATATTTTATTAGAACAGCATGATCTCTTCATTGCAAAGCTGTAAGAAATCACATGAGCCAGGTTGTATGAAAAAGTTTTAAGTTGAGTAGGAGTTCACGTTTCTCAAAACCTCACATGTGTGAAATATTGCTGAAATCACCCAATCAGTACTATTCTGGGAAAAATCTGTGTGATGCAATAATGACTTCAGATGTTACTGCATGTTTAGTCAAATAAGCTGATAAAATGTGGTTAGCAATGAATGAAATGAGAAGGGAACTAAAAATAACGCTTCTGGAGAAAACATTCCTTTGAAAGGTAATATGCAGGAATGCATTGTCCTTAGTTCTTATTTAGTCTATCTTCAGCTTCACCAACTGTCATTGCTCTTGCATTTAAGATCACAAAACTGAAGCCTGCTATAGTTTCTGACTTTATTAAGGTTATTATAAAGGTGTTTAGACAATAGAAATTTCATGCAGGTTCAGATTCACAATCTTCCAATCATAAGCTATGTTTGCAATACCAGGTTGAAGTGACAAATTAAATTTTCTGCCTTAATGTGACACAGATCTGATTTGTTTAAGGACCTTGGATCAGGATCTAATTGGAATTGGTGATTTATTTGATATTTGAATCGATATTTGGGAAAAACTGGAAGGAATCTCCAGAAACTGAGTAGCATTTGAAACAGATGGTCAAGAAACATACACATGTGGGTTGCTTTGCTGGACAGGAATGTTCAAATCATATATACATAATATATATATATAATTCAACTGAATTCAACTGCAAGTGACCCATATATATATATATATATATATATATATATATATATATATATATATATATATATATATATATATATATGGGTCATATATGGGTCACTTGCAGTTGAATTCTCTTAAGTTCTGTTGAAATATTTCAAATTATGTTGAAATTTTAATGGTACTAAAATTTTATGAGATTGTTTCTCAGTTCACAGGTCTTTCTGCTAAACTCTTTTGGTAGGTAAACACTGTGAGTAGGATGCTCATACTGATAAAGTTTATTGATCTTCAGTAACTGCTGTATCCTGGTCAGGTTTGGAGTGGATCCGGAGCCTATCCCAGGACCGCTGGGTGAGATGCAAGTCTCATTCATTATACAGTGGATTCACTTGGATGCTCTAGATTTAAAGCCAAAACTCCAAATGAAAACTCATTAAAGAAATCCAAAATGACCCTGATGCTTGTACTGAAGATCCGTTCAACATACTTAGCACTGCTTGACCTTATAGTATACGGTTTTATGGAAAGGTAATGACTCACTATTACACTATCACCCAGAAGAGGATGGGTTTCCATTTGAGTCTGATTCCTCTCAAGTTTTCTTGCTTATTTTGTCTTAGAGAGTTTTTCCTTGCCACTGTCACCTCTGGCTTGCTCATTAGGGATCTAAATCTAAATTCATATCCGGATTTCTGTAAATATCCATTGTTAAAAGCATTACATAAATAAAATTGAATTGAATAGATGCAGAATGCACCCTGGCTAGGAGGCCAATTAATCACAGGGCACCATACACACACAGTCATACACTTATTCACACCTGGGGCAATTTACAGTAGCCAAACCATTTATCTACATGTTTTTAGGTGGTGGGATGAAACCCACCCATATATGGTTAAAATACACATAGAAATTCAACACAGACAGTAAATGAGCACCAGGGAACCTGCAGCTGCAAGGTGGTAACAAGATCTGCTGCACCACTGTGATGACACTGATAACATTGAGCTGTTTAAACAGCGTGTGCTTCAGTGTGTGTGTGTGTGTGTGTGTGTGTGTATGTGTGTTTGATTCCAGACACGGAGTCTGACCTCGCTCAGTATTGATTCTTTGCCACCTCTGCCCTGCGGGGTGAGCTGCTCTCTGGTGCTTCAGCATCCTTAAAAACAGCAAATCAGTGAGCCCTCTGACACACCCCCTACACATGTTACATGTGTACACACACAAAACTATTCATTAAAAAAAAATACCAAGCTGAATTGCATGCACATGTACAAACACCACTGCTAAAATCCACTAACCACATGTTAACATGAAAATAAACACTAATGATGTATATATAGAGATGTGTATGGACAGATGGATGGATAGATGGATAATAGATGGCTGACAGAATAGAAAGGGCAAGGTGAACATTTCAGAGGAAGGTGGATGGAGAAAATCAGATGGATTCGGTAGAGGGAGGGAAAGTGGGATAAGTGAAGAGAATATATATTTTTTTAAAAAACTCTAGCAACAGAACAGTCCATAAGTGATTGGACAGAGACACAAGTTTCTTTTTGCTGCTGCAGGTGTAAATACTGCAAGACAGAGAAACGGGCTTACGCTGCCAAGGGCAAGGTCGATTTAGCCAGACTGAGGCATGGAGTTCCTCACATTTACAGCTTGTAATGTTTTACTGTGGCCTAATAAAAAGCAGGTAAGCATGCAAAAAAAATTTAAATACCATTTTATTTATCTAGTCTGCAGTACACTGCAGTATTTCACTATAACAAACTAGAAAATGGGAATGATTTAAACCCTTTAACAGGCAGCTCAACCACACTTTTCCCTTTATCTTAAGGGATTACAATGAGTGCTTTTGGACATAATATGTTCACAAGGGGTCACTTTGTTTCATAATATTACATTCATGCACCAGTATTTATGTATGAGGTGTGTCAAAACATGTGTTACCGCACGGTCACTAAGTTGCTACAATGAAGTAACTTAGCAGGAGATCTACTGTGAGCTAGATTTATCAGTAATTTCATGAGCATAACATTTTATCAAGGTAATCTGTTGTTTTACAATGATTATCAAAATGACGATACATCGAAAATATATCAATAAACATGAAACCCACACCCATGAACCACAGTCTTCAAGGTTTATTTCCCATATTTAACAAAAAGAAAAAGCTAGGTAAGCTCACAATCTGAGCAGCTATGGGTTAAACTTCTATGAGCTTTTTACTCAAAAATATGTAGAATAAAGTTTCCAACTATGCATGTAGGATGTGTAGTATATTTTATTTAGTTTATTTGTCTGTTTTTATATAGAAAGTGATAATCTGATGGAAGGTGACAGTCTTATAGAAGTTGATAGTCATGGTCTTGTCCTGTCTAGTGTGTGGGAGATTAAATACCTAAAGCATCTGATTGTAATTTCTTATCAGAGCACTTGGAAACGTTTACAATCAAAACTCATTCAATTTGTAGCTGTAAAATAAAACTATACTACTTGTTCACTGTGCTCAATAGGCTCTTCTACTGATATCTTAAACAGGCAACTCAACCGGCTGGTAGATGTCTGTAAGTCCTAATATAAAGAATGAATTTGAAAAAGAAAAAAAAAATGTGTAACTGTTAAAGAGTTAGTAATGCAATTAATCATGTACACAAACACACATCCACACATGCAAATACTATGATATAATGATGATCCTGCAGAATGACTACCACCTTCTATTCACCTTCTAAGCATGATTCAAAATTGCCCTCAATTTATTTTGAGAACAGGTGGTTAATAAGAGACAGTTTCACATATCTGTCCAAAAATAACGGAAAATGTGAGCTGTATATTCTATGAATTAAACAAGATGTAATTGGAGAAAGTGGGATTTCAGACATAGAGATTATGTGTGATTAAATTAATAACAAGCTGATTAATCATTGAGCTCAAAAAACACAGCCACACGCGCACACACACACACACAGCAAAGTGTAACTCATTCTGTCAGCAGAAATCACATAAGAAATCATTGTCTTTAAATGTCATAATCATGAAACAATGAATAACAACATTGATTTATTTGCTGTACTGTATCAATGAAGGCATAGATTTTTTTTTTTAAAAGATGGAACTCTTACCACAATGACTGCAGATGTCACAGCCTCGAGACAAATTTTGCCTCTTATGACCATTCAGTCATCATCTGTTCTCTCTCATCATTTCAAAGCCTTCCAGTGGAAGTTAACAATGGAATATTGAAGGATGAAAAGGAAAAAGCTTAAACAGATATTACAGAAAAAACATCATAATGAAAAGTAACCAAAGCATGAATTAAAGGTCATTGCACACAGGTCATTTAATTGATGGACAATTTTTTTTTTTTACTGAGATACCTTGCACACTGTGGCATTTTTGAAATAAAACAAATTTTATTTATTTTTATTTTTTTTCAGATTCCATAAAAATGTAACTGACCAAGCAAAAATGATCCCAATCACATGAGGTTCATTTAAATATAGAATATAAATTTTCTTTGTATTGGTTCATGTGGGAAGCCAGCCCTTCGAGCAACAATTCTCATTGGTATAGTGACATAAGAAATTACTCTGTAAAATCAATTTAATCAATTGAAAACATGGGAATTCACCACATTTTTTTTTTCTTTGCTACAAAATTGGGTGGGTCTACTGCCTGAACATCAAAATAGCTGAAAATTCATCTTTTAAAAAACTGCTCTCTACTTCTAAGGATGTGTTATGTAAAAGTATTTTTTATTGACTCAAATTTGTTTGTTTCTTGAATGATTGATTGATTAATTGATTGATGACAGACACCTTGGAAATAAAATATGCTGGATTTGTTGTAGGGTTTATTGGTTGGTGTCAATTCCATCCATAGCGCCATTACTAGTGTATCTGGCCAACCCTTTATTTCCATTTAATAAAGTCCAGAATATGGGCACAATCCCCTGGGATCCAGTATTATTACCTTGCACAGTGGCCGCTCTTCATTTTCCTTCTGTTTATTTCACCTCACGTAATCTGCTATGCTTTAATGACTCACTCCAGGCCACTACATCAGACCACAGCAAGCGTTATCCATTCATGAGATTGAGAGAGGGTGAAAGAGAGTAAGACCGATACACTTGATCAGATGATTGAAGTCTGTGTAATATGTAGTGGTTTATTAGTGGGTTTTTAATGTTCCTCAACATTATCACATTGTCGTTGTTGTCGTCATCATAATCATCATCATCATCATCATCACCAGCAGTACCACCATTATTGCTTTGAAATAAAGCTCATAACTGTAAATTCATGAGAAATAACATGAGCCAGAATGATAACGTTATGCATGCCCAAGGTTAGGGTGAAGTAGTGTCTTCATCATAGCAACTGTTAGTATAACCGTCTTGCAATCTGGTATCCTTCCCCTTTTTCACATACTTACCTGTGAAAATGATGATTATCAACATAATCATCATAATCATCATTATCATGATCATCCACTGTGCCTCTTTGTACCTGCCTGATAACATAAAAACATGATTGGACTAGCCTGAAATAAATCAGTGTGTATCTCTCTCTCTCTCTCTCAGAAAAAAAGACCTTGTGAAATCATACAAAAGAATCACCCATTCCGTCAGCTGAAGGCAGCCCCGTACCCTCAAATGATACGATTTCAACACAAAACAGCACACTGAAATGTCAGAAGTTTTAAGTCAGAAAAAACAAGTAGTTGATGGATGGGTTTTGAAGAAGTTCCTCAGGCTTTCACTGTACAGAAAGTGCTGTGGGTGATCAAGAAGAGCAGCTACGAGGCATTCACATGAAGCTCGACAACCTCTGCCGTCAACTACAACAGCTCTCTTCCGTTTCTTCTGCCATGAGCAGTCATTGACCCACCTGAGAAATAGCTAGCATGTCATGATCGTCATTCCACTCTTGAAAAATTTATTGAATGTTTCTAGAGAAAATACAGCCTGTCTTAACAATAATTCTTTATCTAGAGGAGTTCCTGGAACCAATGCTTATCGGCCCTGCCTGACTCACCCACATAGCATGGAAATGGCGCAAAGAGGAAAGACATTCCATTCAGGGCTCCTCAACCCGAAATGTTTATCACGCATTAAGAGTGAGTCAATGCCAGTTTCTATGTTTTAGACCATTCCTTTTGATATTTACATTTACAGCATTTAGCAGACACCCTTATCCAGAGTGACTTAGCGGAATATCATTCAACCACCTGGATGTCAGTACAGAGAAGAGTTGAGCCATGCTAGATCTTCGAAAGGGAATGTGGTGCAGAGCAGAGTGTGATGAGTGCCTTCAGGTAGGTAGGGCTGTTATTTTGGCTTTGGATGCAGGCATCAGTATTTTGAATCTTATGTGGGCAATTGCAGTGGAGGGAACGGTTTTAGCAAGCCATTCTGGATCAGTCGCAAGTGACGGAGTGAGTTGCAGTAGACCAATCTCAAGATGACAAGGGACTGAACAAGCCCCTGAGTGGCCTCAATGGATAGAAATTATTTTAAGCCATGAATTAGAGATTCACATATCTTCATCAGATTCAAAGAATACTATGGCTGACACGCATCTCACACATCTACCCCTCATCACCAAGAAAAACTATAACTGAAAACGTTATCTCTGAAACCTGCATTATCTCTGTCAACCTCCTTCAGATTGTTCAGTCATGGTCACCACCTAACCTCTGAGACAAATGCTATTATTTTAATCTGTGTTCCAGTACTTTGGAATCTCTAAAGGTCTCTAAATAGTCTTTGATCGAGGCCACAAATTAACTCCCAAGTGTGGAAAGCCTTTATAGAAAAACTGGGGGTTTCAGGGTACCATCCCCAAGCTAATGGTCAATTGGAATGACAAAATTAAGTGAACATTGTGTAGTTACAATCAGGAAGATCCCTCTTTCATACCTGAGAGAAGGTATGACTAGAACTTGCTATTCCACTCAGCCACACAGCTTATCCCATTTCAGTGTGTGCTAGCTTATAAGCCTCCAACCTATCCTTGTGATGCTGTCACTGCCAGTGCCCTTGCAGAGGATAGCTGGTTTCAAAGAAGTGTGGAGGTCTGTCAAAGCAACAACCAATGACTAGAACAAACCAACAGGCAAAGGATTTGCTGATCACCATCAAACAACCATGTCTGTTTATGAACCAGGGGAAAGGATGTGGCTCTCTATAAGAGACCTTCATGTATGACAAGGTTGCATAAAACTCATGCACTAATACATTGGTCCATTTAAGGTACTTGAACATATCACTTAGGTAGCATATAAGCTTGACCTGCCACAACAATATCACATATGCCCATCATTCCATTTATCATTTCTGAAAACCATGACATCTGCTCCCTTGGGTGGAGAAAACCCAGCAAACTGCCCCATTTGTATGCACTACCAAGGAGATCCTAGATTCAAGACACTGAAGAGGAAGAATACAATATAAAATTGAATGGGAAGTATTTGGTCCCAAGGAGAGATATTAGGTTCCAGCTCAAGACAAATTTGTCATACTGAAAGCCAACATCATTGTATTTTCAGATTTAGGTCCATGACTGGTCAAATAAATGGTTTTTCATTTAATTATAAAACAAATAAACAGGTTTTCACATTTAACTTGAGAAGTGTAATATGAGTTGACTGACAGCTTGAGGGCAAGTGAAGAGAGAGAGAGAGAGAGAGAGAGAGAGACAGAGAGAGAGCAACAGACAACAGTTTGTGTGTATTATTCCAAATAAAACAGTTGGGGAAAAAGGATGTAAAAGCGCTACTCCACTGTGGCCCAATGGATGTATTAGAGCACAAACTCCATCCACTGTCTCCATTAAACCACATTACAGAGCTTAAAGGGATACACTGCAGCACGTAATGAAGCTTAAAGATCTCCTCAGCCTAAAAATGCAGCCAGCACCCAGTAATGTCACTAATGTTACCCTCATAAATGACAATCCGTGACACAATTTTACTGACCAAAAAGATTTGTTATAAACACATACACACACACACAATCATTGGTGACTTCTGCATCTTGCCATTGCCATCAGTAAAAGGACTTCTTCATAGCCAGTCAGAGATAAATCAGACAAATTGTGGCAGAAGATCTCATCTCATCATTCAGTGTGTGTGTGTGTGTGTGGTAGGAACAGTTCTTTACCTTTCCACACTGCCACATTACCTACAATGTATCAGTGCTGCTGGAGTTAGCACTGTCATATTTTCTTCTTCTGTATCCATCCAACCCCACATCTTCATCCTCTCATCTCCTTATGGGACTATCTCTCTTTCTTTCTGTCCATTCATCTGAGCCCTGATGTAAGGCAGAGCAAAACAGAAAGTATTTAACTCTGCATGTGCATGTGTACTACTCTGTGTGCCATTAGTAGATCAACAAAAATGAGTGTAAATTAACTTTCCTTCATCATACCCAAGGCCTTATTCACAATTAATAACAATGTGATAAAGTTGTAAAAAGTTTATTATAGATCCAATTCTATTGCATACTGCATTCCTCAGATCTGTTTAGTGTGGAATATCTAGCTTGTTTTTAGCAAACCAACTCATTCTGATCTCATTTTCCATTAAGCCATCACCAGCTCTCCTTCAACTGTCTAATTTCTTCTGTTACTATTGTTTTCCAGTAAACAATAGACAAAGAGGCAGTTGTGTTTTCGTGAGAAAGATGTGGTTGTTTAGGCCAAATACGTCTGTGAGTGTAAAGAGGCCAGCAGGGAAGTATCATCCATTCCTAACAGCACTTAACAATGAAGAAGACATCTACAAAGTGGGTGTGTGTGATTCTAATGTTATAACTTATTTTATGAGTCATGCTGTGCTTCACACGTGAATGTGGCTGCAATGGATTCCTGCTGTGAAATCAGGACTCTGCACATATTCAAATGTCACATGTGACGATATGTGGCTCAACACTATCATTGTAAAATAAAACTAGCAATAAAGCAGCAGTCTCACCCCATGGGATTAAGCTTCACCTGGTTAAAAACCCCTTTTGCTTAAAGGGGAATTATGTAAAGCATATATTAGAAATTTAACAAATAAAATGCTTTCTGAAAATCTCAGAGCTACAAGGTGATTATTGATGAGCATTTTCTTTTCAGTGTAAGAAAGTAATCAAAAGCTTCATCACTGAACTGAAAAGACTAAGGACTAGGGACATAAAATTAAATTAAAAATGATGGACCATGGAACCTTTTTGACTTTTAATTAAATTGTGGATATATGATATTTTGTAATTTTTGCTTGTTTCTACTCTTTTTTGATGTCTCTGTGAGTTTTTACAAATCAGATCAATAAACATTATTTAAAAAAAAGAAAGAAAGAAATGTTTGGTAGTATTAGTATTGAAAATCAAAACAGTGCACCATGTACCAGTCTCATTGCCTATAGTGCCATACATGTGGCCAAACAACCTAGCTTAGCTATGATTGTATAAATACATAGGTGCTGTCTATGGGGATCACTGGGTCATATAGTGATCCTGCACTCTAATATACAACTGCATCCTACTTTGCATCAGCATATGATCTCTAAATCATATGTTTTTGTATTGTTGAAAAAGGACAGCTTAGACAAAAATATAATACACAGTAGCTAGTTGCAGCTAATTAGCAGAGTTTGAGAAATCTCACTCAGATGAGCAGAAGACAAAAATGAGATGCCCTGTTATGCCGCCTTAGGCTGTTCACTTCCATTTCTCTTCTGCTGTGCTGATTTGCTAGGCTGAACCACTAATGAGAGAATTCTGTAGCCTTTCAGCCTCACAAAAAAGGGCCAAATAGTGAACACATAGCAGGACACACTGCAAAATGACAGGTGACAGTTGGCCATCCGTGCTTGATGATGTCCAACAGCCAACAGGCAGGGCCCTCAGGTCACCCTCCGAGGAGAGTAGGTATTCTGTGATATACAATGGATATAAAATGTCTACACACCCCTGTTAAAATGGCAGGTTTTTGTGATTGAAAAAAAAAATGAATTCAAGATAAATCATGTCAGAACTTTTCCCAACTTTAATGTTCAATTGCAAATTATACAAATAAACTGAAAAACAATCAGAAACTTGTTTTAGGGGAAAAAGGAAAAAACTTACAATAACCTAGTTGCAAAAGTGTACACACCCCTAAACTAATACTTTGTTGAAGCACCTTTTGATTTTATTACACCACTCAGTCTTTTTTGAGTAAGAGTCTATCAGCATGACACATCTTGACTTGGCAATATTTTTCTCACTCTTTCTTGCAAAAACATTCTAGGTCCATCAAATTGTAAGGGCATCTCCTGTGCACAGACTGCTTTAAGTCACCCCACAGATTTTTACTTAGATTCAGGTCTGGGCTCTGGCTAGGCCATTCAAAAAAAATTGATCTTCTTTTGGTTAAGCCATTCCATTGTTGATTTGGATCTATGCTTTGGGTCATTGTCATGCTGAAAGGTGAAATTCCTTTTGCACTAAAATCGACTGGTATTTGTAGCTATTCATGATTCCTTCCAGCTTGATAAAAGCCTCAGTTCTGGCTGAAGAAAAGCAGCCCTAAAGTATGATGCTGCCACCACCATGCTTCACCGTAGGTATGGTGTTCTTTTGGTGATGTGCTTTGTTTTTTGCACCAAACATACCTTTTGGAAGTATGGAATTATTATACCTTTTGGAGTTGGTCTCATCAGACCATAACACATTTTGCCACATGGTTTGGGGTGATTTAGTTGAGCTTGTTTTTTTTTTATGAGAAAGGGCTTCCATCTAGCCACCCTTCCCCATAGCCCAGACGTGAAGAATATGAGAGATTGTTGTCACATGCAAAGAGTAATCATTACTTGTCAGATATTCCTGTAGCTCCTTTAATGTTGCTGTAGGTTTCTTGGCAGCCTCCCTGGTAAGTTTTTGTCTTGTCCTAACATAAATTTTGGAGGGACATCCTGTTCTTGGTGATGTCACTATAGTGCTCCATTTTCGCTATTTGTTGATGGTATCCTTTACAGTGTTCCATAGTACAGCTAATGTTTTGGAAATTCTTTTATAACCCTCTCCTGATCAATACCTTTCAACCTGTGAGATACCATGCATGCTTTGTAAGCTCTTTGAAGACTATGGCTTCAGCAGTCAGATTAAACCAACAAGATGTCAATCCTACAGAAACAGGTGATCTTTATTTGGGATTAATCAGAATAATGTAATTGATGACAGCTGTATGATAATTACTTTTGAACATGAGATTGAATGTGATTGGTTCATTCTGAGCACAGTCACATCTCCAATTATAAAAGGGTGTATACACTTATGCAACAAAGTTATTGTAACTTTTTTATTTTTCCTATTTTCCCTTAAATGTTTCTGATTGTTTTTCACTTAATTTTTATACATTGTAATTTCACATTGAGGGAGGAAAAAGGTCTGATATGATTTATCTGGGTTTCATTTTTTACATCACAAAAACCTGCCATTTTAACAGGGGTGTGCAGACATTTTTTATCCATTGTATATTCAGAAGACCTAGACTGGCAGTGAGTCACATGTACAATGGAGATAAGGCATATCATATTCGACAAGTCAAAATAAAAAAAAAAAGTGTTTTGAATGGCATATAGTGAGCTCAGCACTATTACCCTGATGCATGCATTCATACAGTGTGTGTAATCCCAGCTATATCCCCACTGTCTCTTCACTCAGATTAGCCTTTGATCAACTTTGATGCTGCACACCACCTGCATGTCAGAAACTACTGAAAAGTAGGGCAGAGTTTAAATGTGAGCCAAGTCTGTTTTTTTTTCTTATTTCATCATACAAGAATGTAAGTTTCTTCTTTTATTAAAATGGAAGATGAGGGAGAGTAATAGACATTACAGTTAGTGAAGAGTTACCTACATACTGTATGCATTTTTGTGTAGATATAATTGAATATTACATCTATATGGTGCATGAAGGTGAAAAGCATACATACACACACATACATACACTGATCAGCCATAACATTAAAACCACCTTCCTAATATTGTGTAGATTGCCGTTGGGGCACCAAAACTCCACAAGACCTCTGATGGTGTGCTGTGGTATCTGGCACCAAGACATTAGCAGCAGATCCTTTAAGTCCTGTAAGTTGTGCAGTGGGGCCTCCATGGACTTGTTTGTCCAGCTCATCCCACAGATCCTCGATCAGATTGAGATCTGAGGAATTTGGAGGCCAAGTCAACACCCTTGAGTTGTCATGTTCCTAAAACCATTCCTGAACAATTTTTGTAGTGTGGCAGGGCGCATTATCCTGCTCAAAGAGGCCAATGATATTAGGGAATACTGTTACCGTGAAGTGGTGCACTTGGTCTTCAACAATCTTCAATCACACTGCCTCCGCCGGCTTGCCTTCTTCCCATAGTGCATTCTGGTGCCATCTCTTCCCCAGGTAAATGATACACACGCACCTGGCCGTCCACATGATGTAAAAGAAAATGTGATTTATCAGACCAGGCCACCTTCTTCCATTGCTCCATGGTCCATATCTGATGGTCACATGTCCACTGTAGGCGCTTTCAGTGGTGGACAGGGTACTCTGACCAGTCTGCGGCTACACAGTCCTATACACAGCAAGCTGCCATGCACTGTGCGTTCTGACACCTTTCTGTCATAGCCAGCATTAACTTTTTCAGCAATTTGTGCTACAGTAGCTCTTCTGTGGGCTCAGACCAGATGGGCTAGCCTTCACTCCCCATATGCATCAGCGAGCCTTGGTTCACCAGTTGTCCTTCCTTGGACCACTTTTGGTAGCTACTAACCACTGCATACCAGGAATGCCCCACAAGACCTGCCATTTTGGAGACGCTCTGACCAGTCGTCTAGCCATGACAATTTGGCCCTTGTCAACGTTGCTCAGATCCTTATGCTTGCCCATTTTTCCTGCTTCCAGTACATCAACTTCGAGAACTGACTGTTCACTTGCTGCCTAATGTATCCCACCCCTGGATAGGTGCCACTGTAATGAGATAATCAATGTTATTCACGTCACCTCCAGTGGTTTTAATGTTATGGCTGGTCAGTGTACGACACCAATGTGGAGATGTTGGTCATTATGCACAGCACCATGTTTGGTGAAAACCAAACACAGTGTATCACTGCAAACAACTCATAAAAACTGTCAGTTATGGTGGTGGAAGGGTGATGATTTGGGCTTGTTTTGCAGCCAGAGGACCTGGGAAACTTGCAGTCATTGAGACAACGATGAACTTCTCTTTTTTGAGGCCATCTGTCCAGCAGCATAACCTGGGCCAATGCAACAGGACAATGATTCCACGCACACCAGCAAATCAACATCTGAATGGCTAAAGAAGAAGAAGATCAAAGTGTTGGAATGGCCAAGTCAAAGTCCAGACCTAACTTCATTGCTGGGTGCTGTGGTGGGATCTTATGAGAGCTGTGCATAAACGAACGCCCTCAAACATCAATGAACTGAAGCAATGTTGTAAACAAGGGTGGGCCAAAATTTCTCCAAACAATGTGAGAGATTGATAAAATCCTACACAAAATATTTACTTCAAGTTATTGTTGCTAACGTTGGTTCTACATGTTATTGAATTATAGGGTGTACTTATTTTTTCCCACCTGGGTTCTGAGTTTTGGTTTACTTTTTGGAAAAAAATGACTACATATTGAAATCTGTTGTGTTTTTTGTTGTTACTTGAGATTATTTGTTTGTTAATAGAAGTTGGTGAGGACCACACAACTGTGTAAGTAAGTGTGTGTGTGTGTGTGTGTGTGTGTAGAGATGTGTGTTTGTGTAGCTCTGTGTCTGTATTTATTTGGGTCTGTATTTAGAATATGCAGCCAGAAATAAGACAGTGAAGTTAATGATGCCTGTCAGCAGATGGATACGTCTGTAATCTTGCTCTTCGTGTTTCTTTATAACATTTATAACCTTGCTCTTCGTGTTTCTTTTCTTTATAATGAGCAACAGAGATTTTACTGGAATTCATACATACAAAGGGCAAGTGTACACTGTGTGATAGACTGTCTTACAAGCTACTGAATGTCACTACTCCCAGTGTGTGAGATACAGGATTTTCAGATAGTAGTTTATAGGTTCCCAAAAAGTTCTTGCCTGTCAGAATAATTTGGATGCCATTTGCTTGAATTTGTGAAATGTCAGCTGATTCAGCATTTGACCAACTCACATTGACCAATGCAAGTATGACTCTGGTTGTGTAGAGCAGACACAGAAAAATAAGACACCTATTGGTATTATGGCAGCAGGAATTTTCTTTTACAAGCTACAATGCATGATTTGCAGTGGATTGATGAGGATAAAATGCATGAGTTATTATATCTGTAGACTATTAACCAATAGACAATAACTGCGCCCAGATCTTAATTCTTTTTACTAATTTGCAACTGTGAGACTACTTTCGTCTTTTCTGTAAACGCTCTGATGGAGACAATTCCAGGCAAGGATATGAGCTCTGCATTTATAATGCTTTACTCAGGTTGTGAGATGACTGGCACACACTAAATCAGACACAGAAGGCTGTATTAGGTTTATCCACTTCCACTGTTAAATGTAACATGTCACCACATCAGAGAACACCCACATTAAGTAAACAAAACATATTAAATTCATGCTTAAATGGCTGGTTTACATTTGAAGTAGTACAAAATAAATGAATGGCTTCAACACTGCCTACACAATTAAGGAAGAGTCAAATCATGACCTTTTGAGATAGAATGCCAGATAAGTTCATAGGCTTAACTTTGTTTTGGAAAGTACTGGGGACAGGGAAAAAGAAATCCTTGTGCCGTCAAAGAGACCCTAAGGCAATTCACACCAAAAGGTATTTTTTCCCCCAGTCATCAGTATAAAGTTTGTCTCACAGAAAAAATAAACTTCCATCTTAACTAGAGTTTAAATCCACACTAGGTTTTTGTATCATCTACTGCATGTTTTCTGCTCATGCTCATACATTTTTTTGTTTAAAGACAGCAAATAGACACTTTTCACATTGGATCTGTCCAAAATCCTCATCAAGAAGCAACAACAAACGTGAGTAATATGGCCAAGCTTGACCTTACTGTGTTGAGTGCAAGATGTTTAGTTATTCTTCTTCTGTTATTGGTAATAGTTTTACTTGTGAGAAATATAGAGTAGTAGGCATTCAAACGAAGAAGCTTGTAGCATTAGAGGCGTGCATCCAGACATTACAGAGGAGCAGCAATAGTGAGAGTAGTGTTATAGCACTTCGGTAGAGGAAGTGCCTTAGGCAGGAACGCTGAGCCCCCGACTCCAGCATTAGAGTGTTCAAAGTGAGGCAAATGAGTGACAGCTCAGTGGTATAGTCGCAAAGCCAGGACCAACACAAAAGCTCACCCATTGGAGCCCCATTCCTCTCCTATTTCCTTGCCAAACAGCTCTCCTTAGTGAGGCACTGCTGAGAAGCCTGTGAAAGTGGCCTGGCTATAAGATCATTTATTTTATGACCTTGTCCTTTTATAGGCACCAGCAGCTGTAGTCATCTGTATACTGGGTGCCAGGATGCAAGTCATTGCAGATAATCTTAGAGTCTAAGGCAAGCAGAGGTTTTCGGAGATATCTATCCATACAGTAGCTAATGATATATGCCTTTGTTAGTGACAAGTAACTAAGGGTAATTGTAGAGATGTGTAAAATAGTGAAGAAAATGTCCAGTGCTGTTGTATGCTCTGGACCCATAACAATTCTGTGTAGCAATTTAGCCTACAGCAGGTTATAGTTGCTGAACTGCTGGATGTCCAAGCGGTTCCCCAAAATCAACAATGGCTTTACTGATAATTGGGCTATTTCTGAAGGCAACTCTCACCTTTTAGGGCATGATGGTATCTGTCGCACTCAGGAAGGTGCTGCTTTCCTTTCTTGCAGCATAGCTTATAGTCTTAGGACAGGCCTGATTGGGGATGACCCAGAGCCGGGCCAGGCAGCAGATAAAAAGGCTAAAACTACTGTCTGTTAGCTGCTTTGAGTCATCACCAAAGTTCCACCACATTGTGTCTGTTTCCTGAGTTAAACAAAAACAAAAATGCAGACATTCTCAGAAAGTTTTTTTATTAGATCATACCAAATGCACAGCCAGAGGTAAAATTTCAGCACTGACCTAAAAGCACTGAATGGCCCAGTACCTGAGCAAACATTTGGTCTATTATGATCTGCCATGTCTGCTTTGATCAAAACATTCAGGTTCTGCCTAGAATAATGGAAATAGGCTGGGTGGTTCATGAGCAGAAAGGGTAAAAGAGGTAAACTGGGATGTTTTGATGCTGTCTCCTCCCCGCCTTCTTATGCAGTCAATCATTCAGGTTTGTTGATAGTGGGCTGGCGTTACACTCACAAGGTGCCTTCACACCTGTGTTATCTTCTGCAACTCCCTTTTAGTTATGCTGCCAGAGCTAGACCTGCTGGTGATCATCCTGATACTTCTTCTGTTTGGAGCTTCTGTACTTGTCACTCACATTCTGCCGCTGTAATATGTCCCATATAGATACCCCAAAGGGTGCTGTGGATGGTCCAACATGGACACCTAATGGGGCAATTTTGAAATGTGATGATGTACTGTCCCAAGTTCTTGAGCCTCAGTGACATCACTGAAGTATAGACTGTGGGGCTAACCATACCAAAGTCTAGACAGTAAAACATTTAGATGCCATCTTGGTAATACTTCTGGGCAGTAATATTTCCAGTCCTACTAGGTTCCTATCTACATGAATGTGGAGAGACCCATGAACACGAAATGAATCAGCATTTGTTGTATCAACATATGCTGATATTTCAAACAAAGATTTGAAATCACTGTTAAAATCTGACAAAAAATCATGGAAATAATTTGAGGTCTTTGGCTCATATACCTTTAAAAACATATATATTTTCTGCTGTCTCCAGATACTGTGCATTCATGTTTCTCCATAACAAGTGGGACAAAGTCTTGACAGCACCAGTCCTATTTACAGGCTGTTTCTATGGTAATGGAAATCATCAGACGAAAGAGTAGGCTGAATACCAAATGACTTCGTGCTTCCCTTGAGCTCCATAGGGCAAAACATAATGGCTCCTTCACCTTATGTAGTTCACTATATGGCTGATAGGAGGTCATTTATGATTCACCCTGCAGCTCAGTAGCTATCTGCCCTTAAGTTTAGCTAAGGTGAAGTTTACATTTTACACACACCTTCTCAATCACTGCTGGTGATGTGTTACTGATGTCCAAATGGAGATCAAATCTAGGGGGCGTTTCACTCTGTGTAATCACCTGACATGCTTGTCAGTGACACAGGCTGGACGGATCTACACTCTGGGATACAAATCACTCCAGGCTCACTTTTCCCTTACTTTTTATACCATTCTCTGTATCTTTCTTATATTTATGTCTTTTTGTCTTTGAGAGACAGATGGCAGCTCTAATTTTCACTGTGTGGAAATGAGGCTAAAAGATACCAAAGAGCCATTAGCTCTCCCTTCTGGAAAATCTTCAGCTTGCTACTCTCAGTCTACAGAGACACTATTGTTGCCTCATTTTAACAGTTTTATGCATGTTATATGTGAAAATTCTTACAAATTTGCAATCATGAGACCATGTCGGTTTAGGCCCATCTGCTCCCTGTCAGTGTAGGTGCTTTCCCACTGTTTGCACACATTCCTGGAAGAAAACTGGAGGCAACACTTTGGTTTTGGTTTAATGTTCCTAAGATTGTGATTCAACCTTCTGGAAAAAATAGAAGTCTTAATTGGGCATAAATAGAAAATCTAAATTGGCTGCACTACTTGGACCCTTCCAAATGGCTTGCCAACATTTCTGCCTGCCAACAACTAGCCATCCCTTCCCTTTGAGCAGTAGGATTGGTTAATTGCTCCATGCTCCTCACTTTTATTAGTATCTGGACCTTACGTAGAGGGAAAGCATTTTGTTTTAGAAAAGTCTGGAAAAACTATTTTGAAGGCATTATGACAGAAATCAATGTTCAGATCCAAAAACATCTGTCAGAGCTTTTTAGAGACAATCAGTCTAAACAAAGTCCAGCTCATCGAACTGGCCAAAGAATAGTTCCCAGAAGCCTGATGGAGATCATCAGCACTGATGTAGAGTCCATTTCAAACCAGTCAAGACAGGGACATTGTAAAGGAATTTGGGCCAGCCTTTTTTTATGGAATCAAATAATCATAGAGGTGATGAGCTGAAATTTTAGGACAAATTATTTTGTGTCTTCAATCATAGGAGATGGAAGCTTCAGTAAGATTGAATTCAATCATGGGAGATGGAAGGTTCAGTAAGATTGAAAGACTGAGTAAGACTGCGAAACATGTCATCCAGCTCTGGAACTTGATTTCCTCTCTAGTCTCACCTAGCTAGGTTAAGAAATTGCCAACTGCCAAGAAATTGTTATCACACTTGATCGATGAGTGTGTAACCTCAAATACATTGGTACCAGGACGGACTCACAGTTGCAAATTCATTACTATTGACAAAGGGTCAGGTTAGTGTTAATATTTTTTCTTCCAACTTCATTTATATGAAATCAAACAGAAATAGGCGACCACATTGCTCCTGTTCTTTGGAATTTAAATGCATTTTTCAGATTGTTGTGTATGAGCTAATGATATATTGCATTCTTTTCCTTATATTACCCCATTCTCATATTGCATGCATTTTGCCTATGTGTGAAGAACTGTAAGTGTGTGTCTCTGTGTGTGAGTGTGTAGTGTTGGTCATTTGCTGGATATTGTGAGTCACACTGGGAAGACTGGGATTGTCATCAGCTGCTACTGATCTAGTCTGGGAAAGTGGAATAGTGCTGATGATCTCATCGCCACAGAGGGCACACACACACATACACACACACACACTCAGAGACACACAGGCAATTATAGTTCCTCACACACAGGCAAAATGCATAGGATATGGGAATATGGTAAAATTAGAGGGGAAAAATATCATATTATTAGAATACTTTGATCTAAAAA
This sequence comes from Pangasianodon gigas, assembly GCA_022758105.1. Lineage (NCBI taxonomy): Eukaryota > Metazoa > Chordata > Actinopteri > Siluriformes > Pangasiidae > Pangasianodon > Pangasianodon gigas. The sequence continues at coordinate 12,729,802 of CM040474.1, forward strand.
CAGTGTTAGGAAGAAAAGTTAGAAAAGTTAGTATAGCACTGAGCCTTCATGTATACATGTGTGTGTGCGCATGTCTTTTGAATGGTTGAGAGACTAGCAACATCTCTCCATAGAGACTATAGAGACCCAGAAAGAAAGTAAGGAAGTGAAAATAATGTATATAAGGGTATTCGGTATACAGTATGTGGAAAGCTTTATGTATTTTTTTTTTCCATTCTAGTCCACTGAGGACTTCTGACAATCCAGACTTCTTAAGCAACCTGGCACAAGCTAATCCACCATTCATTTATCTGAAGACATAGACTAGGACTACAAAGATTAATAATAATAATTAATAATAAATTTCAATAAATTTCAATCACAGTAAACTTCTCTAAAGAATGTGCTGATGTCTTCATTCAGTTTTTCAATAATGAGCCAATTTTTAAAACCTCTGTCTGGTGTTAGTGGGAGCCAGTGGGCCTCATAATGAACACCAGATACCACTACTCTGCAGTCAAGATCCTGGAGGCTGATCAACACTCAGAAAATCAATAGTACTTCTGAATAGTTCCAATTAGCTCATTAAAGACCCACAGCGAGCAGTGGCCAGGCAAGAGAAAAGAGCTATTGCAACGTAATTGGGCACCATTATTAACGAGGCACCTCAGGGTAGAAATTCTTTGCCCATTCAGGTCAATTGGAGTCAGCCCTTTTTAGCCCTGTGCGAACTAAAGCTTTTCTCCCTCACCTCACACACAAGCTGAAACTCCTGAGATAATTGTACATCTCTTCAGGAGATGAAAGAACTCATAAGGTGATTATAAAGCTTTCTATCACGTTTTTGTGGTTGGTATCTTCACCTCAGCCCTGTGTTTTAATGCACTTTCCAGCATGCTTTCATCAATGTCTTCCTTATGATATCCACATCACCTACATCAGATGAGAAGGTGAGCAATGCATTTCATTCAAATGTGGTGGCCCTGTTATGTTTTGGGAGGGGATGGAGAGCATTTTGTCAGCATGGTCTAGCTCCAGTTGTCCCCTTTTAGGGAAGAGTAGCTGAAATTCAATACAAAAAGTTACTCTGACTGACCACCTTTATCCTATGATGAAACATTTCTATCCTGATGGGAGTGGTCTCTTCCAGGATGACTCAACCCCCATCCACATGGCAAAAGGACTCACTGAATGGATTGATGAGAATGAAAATAATGTAAATCATATGCCATGGTCTTCACAGTCACCAAATGTTAACCCAGTTGAACATCTGTGGGAGATTTTGGACTGTTTTGTTAGACAGTGTTCTCCACCACCATAATCAGTGAAGCATGGTGTTCATCCCTCCAATACAGTTTCAGAGACTTGTAGAATCTATGCCAAGGCACACTGAAGCTGTTCCGGCAGCTTGTGGTGGCCCAACATCTTACCAAACAGATTTTTTTTTTACTTTGTCACCCATCTATACCTAGAATGTGTAAATTGAGTGTTTGGCTACATAAAATCTGTTTGAATGTAGCAAATCAGAAATTATGTATTTTTGTCTATCAAAATACACTCATAATCAGGTTCTTCTGCAATATGCTGCTGTTTTGAAAAGGAAATTGCATTAGATCACAATGCATTCTGGGCCTGGGACTAAAGTTTATACATACACTATATGGGCAAAAGTATGTGGACACCTGACCACCACACTCAAATGTGCCCATTCCAAAACCATGGGCATTAACACAGAGTTGGTAGACTCTTTGCTGTTATAACAGCCTCCACTCTTCTGGGAAGGCTTTCCACTAGATTTTGGAATGTGGCTGTGGGAATTTGTGCTCATTCAGCCACAAGAGCCTCAGTGGAGTCATGCACTGATTTCAAGAGAGAAGGCCTGGTCCTTAGTCTGCATTCCAATTTATCCCAAATGTGTCCAGTGGGGCTGAGGTCAGGGCTCGCTCCACTGTTGAAGTTGTTGAATGTGTTGAAGTTCTTCCACATCAATGTTGGCAAACCTTGTCTTTATGGAGCTCACTTTGTGCACAGGGGCATTGTCATGATAAAACAGGTTTGGGCCCTCCAGTGAACGGAAATCTTAATGCTACAACATGCATTATAGACAATTCTAGACAATTGCATGCTTCCAACTTTGGGGCAACAGTTTGGGGAAGGCCCACATATGGGTGTGATGGTCAGGTGTCCACATACTTTTGGCCATATAGTTGTTACGATCACCAGCTGGAGTGCCCATGGACTCCACTAGAGGGCACTCCACCCCGGACTCTTGCCATTGTTCTCAGGACTCCATTTCCCATGTGTTCCTTGCCCCACCTGTGTCATGTGCTACCCTTGTTTGTGTGTTATGTTCGGATTGGTTCCTCGGTTAGATGTGTCTTGTTTTTATTGGTTGTTGTCCTGTATAAAAGTTGCTCACCACTGCTCCTAGGTTGCTGATTATTGTCATTGTGTGTCTATAGCCATTCCTAGTTTCCGTGTCTCCTAGTTTACCTGTGTTTTGACCCTTGGACTGTTCTCCTTGTTTTTGATTGTTTGCTGCCTGCCCTGACCATTGCCTGTGTTTCGGATTACTCTTTTGTCTCTGCCTTTGTTTGTACTTTTTGCTGGTGCTCGACCCTGCCTGTTTTGACCACGTTTGTAATAAAAGCCTTGCATTTGGATCCCCAACTCCGTTGTCGACCCCCCACGTTACAATAGTGCATGTTGATTCAATATTTCAACCTTCCTAGAACTCAACTAATAACTAAAAAAACCTTATTATGATCACTTAAAATGGCAATGAGGAATCCTTCAAAAAAGAATGGTGTGACAAAAACAGTATTGGAAACAGGGCAGGGCTAGAACATGACATTTTACATCACACAACAGACCACCACTCCCCATATTTAATGAAATATTGCCAATGGACAGATTCAACCATTGTCTATTGTCTAAACCTACCTCCTACATACTTTATTTATGTGGCCAAAGTTGTACAACTACAGATCTAGGGTGGAAAACCCAATATCTCACATTCATTTGCACCATTCATCATTCATTGTCTTTTACGTAAATTGTTCTTTTACCTCCCATGTGCTCATGATGGAAAACATTTTTCCCTTGTTTATATGAAGGATTTCCTTGTAAGTAAGAAGGCATGGATTACATAATAGCCCTTTTTAGTTTTCTGCATCTTATTCCTCTTGGGTCTTATTATTTCGAACTGTGCTTTTGCTTTTCTGTCTGTTCAGGATTTATGCTTGGACTGTGCTACTGCCATTGTCGTTTGGATTTGTCTTATTCTTTAATAAACTCTGCACTGGCATCACCCTTCCTGATCTGGTGCTTGGTTCAGAGAAAAACAGGGGAAATTAGGTTTTTAAAGAGCGAGAGATTGTTATACTAGTGAGATCAGTCTGTACCTGAGCTGATACTCTTGTGAATCATTTGATCTTTCAAAGCCTTGTTTTAATCATTCTGTAATTAAAATGTTCCCCAGATACACCGCTACATGCCCTGACATACAGCAGGAAGGCTGACAATGGGTGCATGATAACATGAAAGAAAACAAGCTTGAGTTAATGCTTGGCATAAAAGTGCTAGGGAGCATGGGGGATGAAAGAGACCTGTGGGTCTGGTTGTGGGTGTGTGTATGTGTGTGGGTTTAGATGGATGGACGACTGTTTAAGCCAGTGGTTTAAAGCAATACAACAAGGCATTAGCAATAGAGAGAAGATGGGTATGAATGGGATATTGTGCACATATATACACAGAATATAGTATAAACACAGAAATGGACAGCAGACATGCAAATTGGGGATATAACACAATGCCATTTTCTGTATCTGTATCTGTTTAGTGCTCCAAATGTCCATATAAGTATCTCTATTCTGTATTGTGTTTTCTGTTATTTTTTTATAGAACTTATCACTATGCCCCTGGAAACACTGGAAAACACAGGACTGCCAGCATGGTGTGTAAATTCTGGTGCTGACAGTTCCTCAAACTCAGCTACATCACTCGAGTTCATAATTGGTCTCAACCAATGTTGAGATAGTGCACCCCTGACCAGGCACTCACTAAAAATGAATGAATTAATGTTTTTTTTTGTCCTGCATGCTTCATATCTGCCCAGATGAACATAAAAACCTCCCACTCACACAAATTTTTTGTGACATTCAGCAGAATCCAAAATGTCATATATACGTCTAGTCTCAACCAGAAGCACATACACCTCTAGTCTTAACCAGATGCCCTTTGAACTTTCCTGTCAAGCTTTTTAAAAAGAATAGACCTATTTATTTCTATTCAATCCAAATAATGCATTCTGTTATAGTCTTAATGCATGGAAACAAATGGATCTAATATGTCACTGGTGAGATACTGCTTGTCATATCAGCAAAAATCCCAATCTAATACACCGTTTATATATAATCAATACCTATTTTATTTTTACTCCCTCTTTCTGACACACACACAGCCAAAATTTGCTTGTAGCTGCCTGGTGATCCTTCTGTTTTGAAATTAACATAGTTAATTAAATCCACCAGATGGAATATTATCCTGGATACTGATGACTGCATAAGTGTGTCAGGGCTTGAAATGAACTTGGTGCTCACCAACCACTGTGGCTAGTTGTTTTTTTTGTTTGTTTTTTTTCCCCAGTTCTACCCTGAGCTTAAGGCTGTGTAGAGTTCTGTGCATGTTCTCCCCTTGTCTGTGGGGGTTTCCTCTGGGTTTTATGGTTTTGTCTTAACCTCCCTGAGAGCCTCCCCGAGAGCAGGGCAGATAAAGAAGTGCATGCTGGTCGCCAAAAAGCTCAAACAAACCCGAGCGCCTTAGCCGAGTTACGAACCAAGTAGCTATGGAAAGCCACTCCATAGCGCTAGCCAACAAGCTGATTACAGGAGCAATGTGAGGGTAGTGATGCTTATGTGATACGATGTGGGGTCAGAAATGTGGGAGCTTCACAACATTAGGCTCAACACAAAGAGTACTGCAGTGAGGCGAGAAATGACAACTCAAAATGGCCTTCTTCCTGGCCAAACTTAAAGGCACCAAATGATAATAGAACAAATCATTCTTAACTTAAAGGACCCAAATATTTATCTCAAAATCAGGTTTTCTCTTTCTAGCCTCCTCTTTAGTCTTATGTTTCTTTTCCTTCTTTTCCTTAATCTACTTCCTCTGTGCTTGAGTTCCCCTTCTTCCCTTTCTTAAATCTGTCTTCCCCTTAATTCTGAGCTCCCCTTCTTTCTTTCCCTTAATGTTTCCTCTTTAATTCTGAGTTCCTTTTCTTTCTTTTCCTTAATGCTTTCTTTCTTTCTTTCTTTAAATCAGAGATCAGAGTAGTGTGGCACTACTCTGTTACTTTCCACAGATCTATGTCTGCACATGGAATGAGGCATTCGAAGGGCTTATAAAGAGGCGCGGCCAGGTGCAGTGCGTTTAGGCTGATTACCCGCATGAGGGCGTCGCATAGCAACCGGTGCCAGGTCTGTGATAAAAGCCCATGTAAGTTGCCTTGGTTTTGCCGGAGAGGAAACTCACAGTGCTACACTCCCAAAAACATGCTAGGTGGATTGGTTGCTCTAAATTACACTAGGTGTGAATGAGTGTGTTAAACCGTGTGTGCATGGTGCCCTGCGATTGAGTGGCATCCCATCCAGGGTGTGTTCCCACCTTGCAGCCAGTGTTCCCAGGATAGGCTCCGGATCCACTGTGAAACTGGAAACTTGATGTGTGTGCATTCTGAGATGCTCTTCTACTCACCACAGTTGTAAAGTGTGGTTATTTGAGTTACTGTGCCTTCCTGTCAGCTCAAACCAGTCTGGCACTCTTCTGTCACCTCTCTCATCAAAGAGGCATTTCCACCCACAGAATCGCCACTCACTGGATGTTTTTTTTTTTCTTTCACATTCTGTGTAAATTCTACTGACTGTGGTGCATGAAAATCCTAAGAGATCAGTACTTTCAGCTGGTGTGGCACCAACAACCCATGCCATGGTCACTGTGATCAAATTTTCCCCATTCTTGATGAGTATCTGCATGATTTTTTGCATTGTGATGCTGCCACATGATTAACTGATTGGATAATTGCATGAATGAGCAGATGTACAGGTGTTCCTACTAAAGTGGCCAGGGAGTGTATAAATGCAACATATTACTATATAAGTGTGTAAAAATCCAAGTAGAAGGATCATTCTGTATGTCTGATTTTCTGCTGTGTTTTGGGTGTGTGAGCATGAGACTGTGAGAAAAGAGCAGCTTGCCTCAGGTTATTTTTGATCTGAGATTTTTTTAATGGCTGGAATGATCACATTACATTAGCACATCATACAGCACCATCAACACACCTACTAATGATGAATGCAGAGAGAGAGAGAGAGAGAGAGAGAGAGAAAGAGAGATCTTGTATGTTGTATCCAACCTAACTGTCTGAAATATCCATCTCCTGTTGTGGTGTCTGACATCAAACTTCACACAAGTCTGAAGTGATGATAGATATGTTTTGTTTGTGAATGACTCCATCTTTTAAGTCTCTAATGTGAACGAATCTACAGTATATTAGCAACTGCCATGCACTGAGTTCAGTGAGTTCCATTCGGGCACATTCGGTCCATGCTGGAAATTTCCAGCATTTCAGTATATGCATTTGTATTGTCGGCTGCATGATCAGGCTGCACACTTGGGCAAGCCATGCAACCGAATGAATCATTTAGCGAATGGAATCAATTAACTCCATCCACTGAAGAGTCTCACAGAAAATGGCACCTAAATGGAGCCTGCATGTCCAGTTTGTGTTTTGAACAGAATAAGGAGGGGATCTAATGCTTCCAAGGCCTCCCAGACAGCTCAGGTACTAGCGGCAGGTGGTGCAGCGTATTTATAAGTTTCCGACAATGGCATTTGAGCCAGGCAACTTGCTTTCTCCTCTGTGTTGACAATTCCAGTGATCTACCACACTCCACTGCTACACTGTATGGCCAAAAGGATGTGGACAGCTGACCATCACACCCATATGTAGGCCTTCCCCAAACTGTTGACACAAAGTTGAAAGCACAGAATTGTCTAGAATGTCATTGTATGCTGTATCTTTAAGATTTTCCTTCACTGGAATGAAGAGGCAACATGTTCCAGCATGACAGTGCCCCTGTGTACAAAGCAAGCTCAATAAAGACATGGTTTGTCAAGGTAGGTGTGGAAGAACTCAAGTGGCCTCCGCAGAGCCCTGACCTCAACCCCACTGAACACCTTTGGGATGAATGCTCACTGTATGCCAGGCCTTCTTGCCTAACATCAACATCACTAATGCTCTTACGGCTGAACAGGCAGATATTCCCTCAGCCACACTCCAAAATGTAGAGGAAAGCCTTCCCAAAAGCATGGAGGCTGTTATAGCAGCAAAGCAGGGACCAACTTTGGAATGGGATGGTCAACAAGCACATATGGGTATAATGCTCAGGTGTCCACATACTTTTGGCCATATAGTGTATGTCTCCATTTGGTTAGTTCGTGTTGTCTGTAGTATTTCTGTGCCCCGGTGTTTAGGATTCAACCCACATTTGCCAAAACATCACATGATTTCCAAACCATCTTGTCGGCTGAACTATTGTTTTTGGCTGGATGACGCATGGATTTATCCACAGGGCTACATCGGCCTGTACCACTAGTGAGACCACTGGTGTCTGTACCCCTGAATTACATCAATAGCTTCTCCAAACTGGGCCTCAAGCTTAGAGAATGAGACTCAACCACTGAAAGTACATCAGGGTTTTTCTCTGTATGCAAGCTGGCTGTAGTTCCCCCAAACTCTGCACTTTGTTGCACTGTTTCATTGCGACTCACAGCACTTGCATGTAAACATAATCTGATGGGACAGATTTAACAATAACATAAATTTCCCAAAAAAAAAAAAAAAAATCAAAGCACTAAATCTAAAGTGTCTTATATTCACTTGCTCAAGTCCTTGACATGATGAGAAAGGGGAAAGAGGGAGAAATAGGGGTAGAGGAAATGAAGGGAGAGAAAATAAAAGAGAGCCGAGAGAGAGAAAGTTGCAGAGACTCACAGGAGCTGTGATTTGTGCCAGCATTAAAACCGATACCAAGTCAGAAGTGCAATTCATACAAACCAGAGCACAGCACTACCGCCGTTCATCCCAGCACTCACATGCGCTCCCGTTCCACTCAGCTGAAATAGACTGCATTAATACTTTAGCATTTCCCATGGGTTATTTTAAATATTTAAGAAAGTGCAGAAAATACCATTTAAAAAGTGATGTCTGGGCTTTACGTCTCTTTTTGTGTGTCAGAAAAAAAGAAACATTGAACACTTGAGTCCCACAGGCAAAGTTATTAATGAATGAGAAGAGCATTAGTGTCAGTCCTGAAAATACAGGGCACAAAAGAGAATTCTACAGGAATTAAGTACTTAATAGCTCTTGTTTGTGTTTAGGAGAGTTAGTTGCATTATATTATTTTTCTGTTTTACATCTCATTGAAGGGCATGTGGAACAGACACTTATGGAGAGAGAGAGAGAGAGAGAGAGCGAGAGCGAGAGAGAATAGATCACGTGATAGAGAAAGAGAGGATGATAAATCTCACTGGGTGTCTAGCAGTGAGTACACAAATTTTTAATGGAGTCAGGTTGTTCAAATGACACTGCTGGCCTTTGTAATCTAACTTCTAAATGCATATTTTTAAAATAGTAGGAACAGATTGTATTCACATATTTAAAGCTAAACTTGGAACTTTAGTATTAACAGCAAGGATGGGGCCTAGTGGGTGAAAAGAATGATGCTGACCAAGATGCCGCATAATATTAGAGTGTTCAGCTACATGGTTTTTTTTTTTAATAGATTAAATGTTAGGAGACTCGAAGGTAAAAAAGGACTTTCCACTACTTACTAGCCACACAAGACTCCTAGCTCCAGTGCAAAATTAAAGCAGCAAATATCAAACATCAAACACATATTGACTGACACATTTAGGCTAAGTAAAAAGTCTGTAAATATGATCTGTTGTGAAAATATTCTTTTAAGAAAACCTCTAACTAACTTGGACTATTTATAACTCTTTATTTAAGTTGGACTGTGCCATGTTGTCCTGATGGGAAACACCATAATCAGCTATATTAAAACATTCCAGCAGAATAACCTCAACACACATTTACATTATGCCTACTGTAAGATGACACAACTTGAGGAATAATTACTAAACAACAAGATCACTGCATTTCTGAGGCTGGTGCAGCCAAAAGATTAAGGTGAGGGGGAGCCTGGGTACATCCTGTTTAGTCATGTTCAGTAATTGTACTCGGTAGACAATCACGACCAAACAACAGGTCACTGTGCCTTTAATGATCATGCCACAAACTGAGTCACATGCCCAAATTTGGCCAGATTTGATGATAGGATTGTTTCTACGAACTCTGCATTGTCATAACCAAGATGGTTACCACAAATTGCATTGTTATTTTTTTCTAATCCACTAGAAAGTTGGGGTCAGACACAAACCTTACACTTACAAAAAATGCCCTTACAAAATGTCTTATTATGGAAATCTGCTTATCTTTTTTTTTTTTAATAAAAAAGGGAATAATCTGTGGTTACACTCATTACTGTTTTTTAATGGAAAGGTGCTTCAAATTTTTGCAAAGCAAAACAGTTTGATGGGAGCCTTGATTAGAACATGCCAGACCAGGTCAGAAGATGGTCAGATGAGTTATGCTTTTTCACTATGACAACAAGAAATCAGTTCTTTGGAAAGTACAAACATTCATACAGGGTACTTTCCCATAATCCTGGTCTGTCCAGATGTGACAGCATGGAGTTGAAGATTGTGGCCTACACAAGACACGTCAGCTCATGTTCTCAAGCTGGAAGTAGATGGACAAATCACTTGAATCATTTGAAGAATAATTTGTAAATATCAAAATCTTAGAAATGTACCCTAAGTAGGGGTGTAGGCCTAACGCAGTGCCACTATCTGTATCTCTATCTGTTTAGTACTCCATATATTCGTACCTGTACCTGTATTCAGATTTAAACCAGAAGTGGGTGTAGCCTAAATGAACTGGAAGTTTTTTGCTGCATGCTAAGGAATCCCAGTCCTGATAGGATCCATTCTCAACCAGATGTATATTTGTATTCATTTAAAACACATTGTCTGTTAATAATCCAAATAATGTATTTGTATTCAGTTACAGCACATACCATCTCACATGGAAGGTTACAATACAACACATGGACCATCTCACATGGAAGGTCTTCAATACAAAATTGATAATGGTTACGGTTCTGAGTGTAAGACTTTACAATACATAGCACTAAGAAAGTCTACAAAAATTAAGCTGAAATGTCCTAAATGTATCTGGCTTAAACTGTGTGCTACGTCATAACCATTAGAACTTACTGGCTTAAAGTAAATGTGACCAAAATGTATTTGTGGATGCACTGATATTACAGCTGCAAAACGTTTTCAGCTTAAGTTTTCAAAAAAAATAAAAAAAAATTGTCATATGGAATGAAAACAGGGGCTCTAGATGTTTTCGTGTCACAGAACAAACATTCTGTAAATTTCAAAAGTTTTATATTTTATGGTGTTTTATTGACTGTTTGAGCTTTTGTGGTATAATGTTCTATTGCGCAGACTGAATTCTCAATTTGTTTCATTAGTTTATTTAAAGATGCTGAATTTTAGCTCTCCTTCAACCCACTCTCCTTTAAGAATAGCTTAACAGCTGTTTGTGCTTTAATGTGGTTTGAAAGTTTGAATACTAATTAAATAAACAGAAAAATTAGCCAACAGAACAAAACTTTTAAGTGCGCAAATAATTTGCCATTATTTCTGCACTGATGTAAGAAGAGACAGTGACAGCAAACAATATGAATTCATTTTAATTGTTGTTTTAAATAGCAAAAAAGTGATTTTCCCTCAAACTATGTATTGATACACTCCCCGTGCTATTTCTCTATCAGAAATTTACCTTATCTTACATAAAGTTTTGCTAATGTTGTCTTCATTCTATAGCTTGTCATCTCAGAATAATATTAAGTCAGGTTAAGACAATTCCAAATGAGATAATATAGAGATGAAAATAGATACATTGTGGACTCTAAAATACTGTGTTCTAATAATCTATAAAAAATTGTTTGGCATTTAAAAAAATACAATAAAAATAAAATAAATGATATTAATATTAAATATGGACTGGTTGCTGATTTGGCCAGGCTTCTTTATTGCCTGTTAGTTTTTAGGCTATTAATAAAGACTGGTATAAGATTTCATAATGAATTAATATTTAATATTTATTACTTTTATAATTTATTTATTACAAATGAAATTAAATACAAATCAACAAACAAACAGTGTGTTTCTGTCTTTCAGTAGAATGGGAATGGAAACTTTAAATGAATTCTTCTCCCTTTCCACTTCTTTTTTAAAATGCTATAACATATCTTGTAATTAAGATATGACCAAATGCACCCATCCTTTGATCCAACACACCAAAAGATACAATTTTCAGTGTAGTATCATCATCTTGCTTTTTTTGCCTTCCAGCTCATGGCTAGATCTGCCTGGCAGATGTAGGGTAAGCAAGGGCGGATATTACAGCCAAGCACAGTAATCTTCCTTCTGCTTTCGTCTGAGCTGGGTGAGCCCTCAAGTCTCGGCCAACCGAACACAGAGCCTGCCCATAAAGTAAGAAGAAGTCACGTCAGGATTAGGTTGGATCACTGCTGTGAACAACTGAGAACTCCAGATGATGCGTAACAGGTGTCTACTGAGTCTGAGAGATTTTTCATGACATGCCATAAAAATGCAGAGAAATTGCTTTTGGTTTATTGAAACACATCTAACAAAACAGAGTCAGTGATGTCAGCGGTTCTGTCAAACTGGATCAATTACGCCAATCTATCTTATTTCAGAATCAATGTTTTGGTCTGTCCCTTTCTATACTTTTTTCCTTTACTTATGGCTGTATCACTATGTGTGTGTATGTGGATTCTGGTCCCAGGATGAAATGGAGCTTTATTGGCATCTATTTAAACTAACTATACACTATAGTGAAGTGCAGTCCATTTCCTCATTAGCTTACAGAGCTATTCTTACACACAAGCTATTTATCTTATAAATAACAATTATTTTGAATTCAGCCTTTATGTGACTGTCACTCTAGGCAGTTGGCTTTTATAAGTATACACCTAACACCAACTTTCTCTCCCAAACACAAACAAGAGCTATTAACCACTCAATTCCTGTAGTGTGTGTGTGTGTGTGTGTGTGTGTGTGTAGTTATAAAACCCAACTGCCTAGAGTGACATTCACATAAAGGCTGAATTCAAGATAATTGGCCAGGTTTATTGTGGGGAAGGTATTTGTTGTGTTACATTTTCAACCTAAAGCAAATTTAACTAGACCACTTCAAGGGAAATAAGTGGAAATGTGCAGCTTTGTGTGTGAACCATGTACATAAAGAGGTCCAATTAATCTCCCCTTATGCATACATGGATTTTCACATTTCTTTCACATGCTCAATCACTGCTTCTAGCATGTAGGTAATATCCTGTCATGCTTTTCCCCCACTTCTTTCTACAATCAAATTCAGTTTTTATAAAGCATGTAGGTTTTTGCTCTAATTAAAAAAAGGATAATCAATTAAATGTGTTTCACTTGAACATTATGAGCTTCTTCAAAAGCAGAACACAAGGAGCAAATTTCAATAAATATCTCAACCCTTAACTTGACCTTGTTAATATTAATTTGACGCTGTAGCCCCCCACTGCTTTACTATGTTACTGTACTATAATCACATGTACACTGTACTGTAAACAATCCCAGGCAATATGAATTCATTTTATTTGTTGTTTTAAACAGCAACAAGTGATTTTTCCCTCAAACTATGTATTGATACGCTCCCGCTGCTAGATTGCAGGCTAACCAGCTAATTCGCTAACTACCAATTAGCTAAAGTAGCTTGATATCGCTTTAGCAGAATAAATTGGTAAGATTATGTCTGCCAGGTATACATGGAAATGTTGGAATGTACTTTGTTGTTTAAATTGAATGTTATTTACACTGTAAAGCCTTGTGGGCAAATACTGCTTATGAATTTTACTGTTATTTTGGCAAGATCCCGGTCATCTACTAGACTTCACTTGATCTAATAAACTAAAGGAACTAAAGGAACAGACAAAGGTGTGATAGAGTCTTGAAATACTCTGTCATTAGGGTTTGGGAATCAACAAACTATCGACCAAAGAGTAGTTTATTGATCCAGATGTGCTGTCTCCTCTTACTTATCGTATTTACTATTTTGCACATAGTATGAATGATATCAAACATTTCATAAAAGTTATTTGAAACTCGAATGGAAAAATGGACGAACAAAGGATTTACAAATATAACTACAACTGGCAGAATGGCCATTCAAACAAGGGCAAATTATCTTTCTTGCAAGTTATATTTTATTTCAATCAATTCTTAATCACACACTGAGCAGGAACATTAAACTTATATGAACTTGGTTCTATGAAATAACAAAGCATTGGAGCTGACAGTGTAGCCATCACTAGATGAAGCTGGCTAGTTAAATTACTTTAACATCTTGTATTCCAAAAAAAAAAAAAAAAAAAAAAATCACTGCAATATGATGCAACTATGCCAAACTATTTTCTGTTAGCAAACATGGATTTGACATTGGCTCCCCATGAAAATTCACTGACACTGCTTGTTGACAGTGTCACAATACGTTGTAGATTCAGAATGACACTCTGTGTGTGTGTGTGTGTGTGTGTGTGGGTGGGATGGCAGTTAGACAGTACAGGTGTCAGCAAGCAGCTAATTACATTTGCATTATTCACAGGTCTGGTGGAAAAGTGTCAATGGTGTCACTTCATTTGTGTGTGTCTATATGTGTGTGTGTGTGTGTGTGTGTGTGTGTGTGCGTGCGTGTGTAAGATGGATAGCACCTAAAAAACTAAAAATAAAGTTAGACAAACATGTTATACTATCATAAAACAAGGGCCAAACATGCTCTATTATACAAACATCGGCCATAAAATCACCTCGCTTTCTTGTTGTTAATTTCCAATTTGCATTTTAAGGAAGTTTTTAATGAGGACAAAAGTGTAGGAGCTTCTGTGCCTTCTATTATTTAATGATTTTTGTATGAAACTGCTACATCAAACAATTTATTTTTTTAAATAGCAGAAATATCATTTAAAGCAGGTTTTGGTAAAGATAAATATTTGTGTGTGTGTGTGTGTGTGTGTGTGTGTGTGTGTGTGTGTGAGAGAGAGAGAGAGAGAGAGAGAACCCAATTTCCGTCATTATCACCATTCATGCATAATTTGCAGTAACACTACGTATCTCAAGAAAATCCTTGATTTAGATCTGTGGCATAATTAGATTTCATAGAAGCAAATGAAAAGAAAATAGCAAAGCAAAGTAGCAAAACAGTGTAATGAGAGGAGTATTACTAAAAAGCCAATGTGGTCTCCAATTTTCTAGAAATTCTCACAAACCAATTAGTATGCAATGTTATGGACATTTAAAGTTAGTGTGTGGCTCCTGCAGAAAGTTTGATCAATCCCACCCAGTCCAGCAGTTTTTTGTATTATTGTGAGTGGACATTTAATTAACTTAGTTGGTCCTATTAATATAAAGAAAAAATAAAATAAAATAAAACAATTTAAACTACATTAAGCATTCCCAGGATAAAGTAGTTACTGAAAATGAATGAATGAATGAATGAATGAATGAGTATAGTTCAATATCCACCAGTTCATTATGCTTCCTTGTTGACTGTCACTGACAATGTTGTGCTCAAGATGAAACATTGTGTGCAATATTTATCTGTGAAATATTCTCCTCTGTTCAATATTCTTTTTTTTACTTACAGTGCAATTCTTGCATACAGGATTCACTTTTTGATCATGGCAAACTTGGGTTATATTACCAGTGTTGTCTCGGGATGTGTCAATACCATTTTTCTCAGATTAAGTACTGAGTAACTAACTCTTTATGCTGAGTTTTAGGCTCAAAATGCACTCAGAGCAGTAACAGTGAGCGTGGTCATTAAAAGTGCCGGGTGTCATGAATTGCACCTTGAGACACGAGCAATGTGTTGACTAGGGTGACCGTGCATGTCTTAGTGCTCAGTGCTCGCAGAACTGAAGTGCTCACTCTCATGTGGAATGGTTTAACGGAGTGTTCCATGCTCGTGAATACGTTCGTGTATGCATAATTCATGGCACTTGGCACTCATTTTCAGCGACTATGCTCAGTGATACTGCTCTGTTTGCTCAGGTTGCCCACCCTTGCACACTTTATTGAAGATATTGTTTAAACATAGGCAGATGTTTTATCAGGTTACTTGTATTGTAGGAAGATACTGTAGTACCTCCTCTTGATATTTTCACAGAGCACAGTTTGCAGTCTGCTTTGTTTTTTGCTTTGATTGCCATCATTAATTGTGAAGCATATCCATTTTGTGTCATCTGTTCATTAGCACGATAATGTACACTAGGCTTATGTCACATGATATGGTATTGTATTTTAGTATGAGAGCATTTTTCATGACTATGAGTACAAGTAAATGAGCACAGTATAGGACAAATACCTGATACCACGATCAGTATCCATGCATCCCTAGTGTTGTCCATACCCTAGTCTTTGTTGTAATGTGTAATGTCTATAAGCACAACAAGGGCTCAACAATCGAGCCAATTTTTATACTGGAGTGTCTTTGGTGAATAAAGCACTATTCTGATACTTATTGTTATGACATGGTCTTTCTTTGTCCTGACTTCTTCATATCTGTCAGGATATGATGTCAAAAAAACAAACAAAAAAAAAAAAACTGACACTCTAGCTTTAAGAACTCTACTCTTGGAAACCTGTTTGGAGTTGAAGCCCTAGACGTGTATACTAGAAGCACAGTTTCATAAAATCTGCTGCTCAGCATGTGTGTGTGAGAGAGAATGTGTTTAAGAGAGCTCCCTGGTCATTAAGCTCTCAGTGGGATTTTTTTCATAGGAAAGGCTAATTACAGTCCTGTTCCCTTGACCACTAGGAAGCATGACTAAGTACTTTTCCCATGCACACTTAATAATCACGGCCACCTTGATGGACGGTTTCTGCTGACTCTTTGTGTTAACCTGTTAAGGCTGATGGATTTCCGTTCCTCTTACATTGAGTAAGGGCAGGATCATTTAGCAGAATACTGATAGTAGATCAGCCTAAAGGGGTCATTCGGTGCTAGTTTAACTTTCTAGGCCTAGTCTTTAAGCCTGTAAAGAAGAGAGTTTTATTAATTTTTCTCTCAAAGGGACAATAAAGCATCAGTAAGCCACTCCCAACAACTCAGAACTTTCACTCATCTTTAACAGAATCCTTTGTTCTTTAGAAGAGAAAAACAAGAGTGTATGACACATCAGTGGAACATGCACAGAGGAGTGATGAACTCAAAACGTGCATATTGTGAGAGCAATGTGATAATGATACAGACAATTCTTCAATTCTTTTTACTCAAACAGTTTTGAAATTCAGAAATTTTGCCAGAAAGAGGACCCTTATATAATTGTGCATAACCCCACTAAATAAGTTTAACTTATTCTTGGGGTTTTCAAGTTTTAGGATCATCTATTAGATACCACCTCCTTCACAACAAGTTGTATGAATGTGAAAGCACAACCCACAAAATATAGCAGTTCAACTTCACTTCACTTGGACAGATTAGACAAAACACTGCAAAAACTATATCTTAGCAAGTGAAAATATCTTGAATATATTCAAATTTATCTAGTATTTGCTATTATACGATTATACTAAGCCAAATATAAGATTATTAAACTTTTTTCTAGACATTTTTTTACTAATTTCAAGCTTTACATTTTCTTATTCTATTGGCAGATAGATTCTATTTTGCTTCTTTCTAGAAATAAATGTGTAAAATTATCAAAATTCTAGAACAAAACTATTTCAAGCTTAAAATTAGTACAAAAAACGTCTAGAAATAAGTTTTAAAATCTCATATTTGGTTCCATGTAAACTTATAGTAGGAAATATTAGATATACCTACAGTATATTTAAGATCTTCTCACTTGCTAAGATGTCTTTTTTTTTTTTTTTTTTTTTTTTTTTTT
>CM040474.1:12747015-12774447 GCA_022758105.1 Pangasianodon gigas
TTATAGTGTGGCTGTAAATATATATTTTAACAATATAATGTTAAATATACAGTACATCCAAATCAACATAGAAATGTTTAGCAAATGGCAGCTGAGTTTTTAGACTGGACCCCTTTAAAAATTTGTGGTCTGAACTATAGCAATTCTACAGAGAGAGATATTATGAGGGAGCTTGAAATTTTTTGCATGCAGACATGGCCCAGGATGGCACAGTGGTGCAACACCGCCACCTCACAGCTACAGAGTCCCTGGTTTGGTCCTGAGCATAAACCACATCCTGTTCCACTTCTGCCAGGTTTGAACAGGAATCTGAGGTTATAGTGGGCACAGGCTCACCGAAACTGACCAGCTAAATACTGGAAAAACATCACCTGGTCTTTTTCTAATCTGTCCAGTTTTGATGAGCCTGTGCCCACTGTAGCTTCAGAATTCTGTTCTTGGCTGACAGGAGTGGAACCTGATGTGGTCTGCTGCTGCTGTAGCCCATCCGCCTTAAGGTTTGATGTGTTGTGCATTCTGGGATGCTTTTCTCCAGAAAACATTTGTAAAGAGTGGTTACTTGAATTACACTACCCTTCTAGTGAGCTTGAACCAGTCTGGCCATTAAGACTTTTCTGCCTGCAGAGACTGTTGTGTGTGAAAATCCCAGGAGATCAGCAGTTCCTGAACTCCTCAAACCATACTCCATTTTTTTTGCTCCTTTTTAAATTTTTTATGAATAAAGTAAGAGTTGCCTGGATAATAATTGTGAGGGAGAGTGAAGACAAACAAAGAGCGATTATGTGTGAGCAAGAGCACTCTCTCAAGGAGCACTTTCTCTTAGCTCTATTCTCTCTAGCCAATCCTCCTTCCATTCTTCCCTTCTCATCCAGAGCCCTTCACTCGAGGTCATGCCATGGAGGCATGTATAAGGACTATAATTGTAATTATAATTACATAATTATAATAGTATAAGGACAAATTAGTTAGCATCCTCAGACAATAACCCACAGTGGAGTGCAGTGAGGGTGAACTCCTCTTGCACTGACTCAACAGCCACTCAAGTGACCATATTGTACAACACCACAAGTCTCTAGGAACCAAGCAACATGTAACATGAAATTAGTGTTCCACCACCTATAATGCAGAAATGGCACTGACTCTCTCTCTCTCTCTCTCTCTCTCTCTCTCACACATACACACACACAGAGGGAGATTGGGGGTATTTGTGTTATTTATTTCTTAAATGTTACATTAGCAACCACTACACACAGTCTTCTCCTGTGTATGACAGCGAGCCGTTCAAGTGCCAAGGATTTGCGTTACAGCTGGACACTGTTACTGGCCTTGCAATCCACCCTAATGAACTCGTTGCTGACAGAATGAAGCATGTTGCCAGTCAAGCCTCAGTCACCACCAAGAAGGAGACATGGCTCACTACTAAGCCAGGCAAATCGACAACTGACCACCTCTGAACATCAGTATCACCTGGAAGGTAATCTTATTGCTCAGTGCATGATCCAACACTTTCCAAGAAAGGCTCTTCCTATAAGACAGCTTGTGATGAGGTGAACTGGTGAGTACATTCCTTGTACATGTCCTTACCATAAAATCATTTTCCTGTTCTATTCCACTATGTTTTTCCTTTCAGTGCTAATTGATAATGATGCAGCTGTAAACTTCGTAGATTTTAACACAGTCTAATGTACAGCCCTTGAAAACCGCATTCCACAAGCTCTGGATGGAAAACCAGGAATCATCATCCATTAAACCGTCCCAATACACACTGACAACTGTGCTGTGCCCTCCTTATCAATGAATCTCCTAAATACCCCATTGTTTTGGGATTGCCATAGCTGCAGACCCATAAACCAAGAATCTCCTGGCCAGAACACAAAATTATAGCCTGGTCTCTCCAATCTCCCCAGTGCCTGAAACCTGATCAGATCAGGACACTATGAAACTTTGGTAATTCCACATGGCTTGGTCAGCAAGTCCTCTGTGTTACAAGCATTTGTCCAAAGTACCCAGGCATTTGCCCAAAGTACCAGTGTTCCACTGTGTTTTTTCTTTCAATGCTCATTGATAACGATGCAGCTATAAACTTCATAGATCTTAACACAGTCTAACGTACAGCCCTTGAAAACTCCAGTCCACATTCCACAAGCTCTGGATGGAAAACTAGGGGTTATCATCCATCAAACTGTCCCAATACACACTGACAGCTGCGCTATGCCCTCCTTATCAATGAATCTCCTAAATACCTCATTGTTCTGGGATTGCCATAGCTGTAGACCCATAAACCAAGAAAGTCCTGGTCAGAATACAAAATTATAGCCTGGTCTCTCCAATCTCCCCAACGCCTGCAACCTGATCAGATCAGGACACTATGAAACTTCAGTAATTCCACATGGCCTGGTCAGCAACTCCTCTGTGTTACAGACATTTGTCCAAAGTACCCAGAATGCTACCCACTTCCAGTTCCTAAATGCTTCTGGTCCCATGTTGCCATTGATGTTGTCATAGACTTGTCCTTTTCCCAGGACATGACAACCATTTTAGTTGTTGTTGACAGTTTTTCAAAATCCCTTAGACTTACATCTGTCACTGACACACAGCCTTTGAAACTACTGAACTACTATTTAAATTATGTATTTTGGTATCCCGAGGATATAGTGTCTATGACCTCCCATGAGCCAAATATGCACAAAAGTTGGACCCTGTCAATGTGTGCTCAGCTATCAACCTCCCCTATTCCCCTGGAATGCCATGCCCATCAATGCACCTGCTGGACGAATAGTTCAAGAAAAATAAAGGCACATGGCTGAAGGCCCCAGATGCCTGTCCATGCAAGATCTCTGTCCATTTGGAGGTGCACTTCTCTCTGCCTGTTGTGGACAAGGACACACAGCATTAATACCAGACTCACCAAATTTACTGTGAACATAGAGACAAGGAAATAGCTGATATAAATGAGAACACATAAAAATTGCTGATATAAATGAGAAAACAAGAACACATAAAATACATTTGTTGTGAAATCTAAAAGTGAAATCTAATTGTAACTTCTTATGACAATGTCACTGTTTGCATGCACACTCCTGACAATATATTTTTTTCTGACTTGGCTCCCTTTTTGCCACCCTTATCCAGCTTATTGCCTGCACTAATGGATGCAAAAATACATATATAGCATGTGGAAACATATGGACTGATGTTTGGAACATCGTTCACTGCACTATGTGTTTATGTTCAAATTAATAGTTGAGAATATTTACAGTACATAATACCAATAATGCACTAATACATTTGACAAGGACCCATTGCAATGAAATAGTTGCCTATTGAATGCGAGACGTTAGCAATAGTGTTGTTATTCAAAGGAATGTGACTAAGCTGTCACAGAAATTAATCATGTATTCTGCAAATAAACCATGTAGTTTCAGGATGAAAATAAAATCGACCTTTTTCTCCTCAAACAAGGAGTGAAAGAAAACACAGGTGCCTTGCTGGTGTGTGTAACAGTGGCAGGTATGGAGAAAAGAAGGATGTCATGCAGGGAGACAGACAAGTTCATAAACACACACAGCTGCCACTTCCTGTGATGCTAAAGTCTGACACTGATGTAGTCTGGCTGCCACCAGAGCCAGCTGTCACGTCTCACACTCCACACTCACTCTCACACTGTCTCACAGAGAGAGAGAGAGAGAGAGAGAGAGAGAGAGAGAGAGATACAGAGATACAGATAGACATAGGATTTGTGTCACTTCAACCTGGTAATGTGAACATAGCTTAATTTAGGCATTAATGAATTAACAAACAGTTTACTGAAAAAATTCCTATGCAAGTTGGGACACTAACCTAATTCACTGTGTAATGAATCTTTTTGTGTTTGTTTCTAAATTACCTTGGAACAACCTTGTTTAGTGAAGATAAAAAGCTCCACAGAGCCTAGATGAGGAATTTCTTCATTTGTCACCTGGAAAACTGTGTTCTCAGGCTAAGAATGTTTATCTTTTGCCCTAGTCCAATCTGCTAGTCGGCACATTGTCCTGCCAAATCTTTTTTTTTTTTTTATCCCTATTGTTTTTTTTTAGCTCTATTGTCTTCTCTCTCTCTCCCTCTCTTTCTCTCTCTCTCTCTCCCCTCCCTCTTTGAGCTGAAGGATTCTAGATCCTGCTGTGAGAAACATCTGTATCATTGGATACAGTTATAAAGAATTGCTGGGAAGGAGGTTGGCTAAGATCAGGAAAGTAATATTTCTTCCAGAATCAACGAGATTATGGTATTATGTGATGAAGTATAAATAAACCCCCACAAAATAATTATCAAATAAACCATGCCCTGCATGAAACTGCTTACTTTGAATCATAAATTCTCTATAAGGATTACATGCTGTGATGTAGGTAATTGTGAGTGGGCTGCCTTTTCAAACACAGCAAATCAATGAGAGAGAATGAGAATTCAAGAAAGAAAGTCAGAACTCCTTGACATTTAAAGCCCTTTAAAGTGAGAAGGAAAGAGACAAAGAGAATTATATAACACCTCCCTACGTGGTGAGATAAAGCTCAGTGTCTTATGTAGGATAATCTAGTCACAATACCTAATAGCCATTTATTTATTTATTTATTTTCATTTCATAACCAAGCCTAATGATACATACCTTTATTTTTAACACATTATGCAGGTATCATTATTGAAAATTAAAAATTATAAAAATGGAGACATTTATATATGGTATATAAAATCAAAAAAGGATATAAAATTTCATTGTGATTTTGATTATAGTAATAAATTTTTTGCTAATATAATAGTATAATATTGCAGTTGAGGTGGTATATGCATCCTGTGCGTGAAAAGCAGAAACAACATTATGTTCTTATTCATTAATGACAAAACTGCTAATTGTGCAAACATTACAGGTTTTTGTTAATTTATTCCAGTTCATAATATGAATACATATATAATACACATACCAAATATGCCGGTAATATGCCGATAATATGCCGTATGCTAGCTGTGTAACATGAAACATTTGGTTTATTCAACATTAGAAAAGACAGCTAGTAAACTTTTTATTTCACATCCGAATGCAGTGCCAATCCTGGAGCCAGCAGATCTCCACAACCTAATCCAGCATGTACATTATATCGCTCCCACTTCCCTGATTATACTATACCTGTTTCCTGTTTATCTTCACACATCTCAGTGTATTTAAAACAATTCCCTCTCTACTATCTTTATTAGGTTTTGCAATTCTGAGTGGTGTTTTCTCTGTTGCTATTCTTGATTGACTTGATTGTACGTCTACTCTTAATTTTCATTCTGTTTATCCTACACCTCTCTGTTTGCCTGACTTTGTACCATGACTTTGTCCTCTGTTTTGGATTGTTAATAAAACTAAGCTCATGCTTATATCCACCTGCCTCCAATTCATGACTTAATAACTTATAAGGTTTTCTGAGATATTTGTAGGCTACTGGATTCTTTAAGGAACTTACAGAAAAAGGAAAACATAGCTGGCAATCAACGGAAAAGCATTTTAAATTGGTATTTGTCTCCTGCCATGCTAGCCAATTATCCAGGCCCATAAACAACAGGCAACAATGTGACTAAGGAATCTTAATGTTCTGTCCAAAATGGCTTGGAATCTTCACTTGGCACCAAAAAAAGTAAAATAAGGAACAGGGCAGATAGAAAAAATGTGTCTGGGGGGAAAAAGTGTGGCCATTAAATTGTGTTTACTTCTCTGTTTCTAGGACGTTATGGCTGTGGAATCCTGCAGCTTAGCAGGCAGTACACAGAAAAGCAGTTTGAGCGACTGCTTGTGAACTTTGTATTGTGCGTTGTTCTTTTGTGTATGAGAGTGATAGCAGGGCCAGGAGAGATTTAGACTATACAGGCATCAAAAAGCTGCAGAATGTCTGAATACCAAGTCTCTGGGCAACAAAGTGCACCATACACAGTGCAGCAGAATGTGACCTGTCTCATCATGTGCAAAATGGAGGATAGAGAAAGATAAGATTAGAACTATGGTAGGAGTGTGTTTTTTTTAAACACTCAATCTTCTCAAACTTTTACTTATGTACACCTGTGATCAAGCCTGACATTAAGTACTAGGCAGTAAGGATCAAATGTTCAGTCACAGAGACTTTTCTTCCCTGTGCGAAATGGTTCATTCTCCAAAGAAAAGGCATGAATAGTGTATAGCTGCTCACAATCTTTCCCTAGTGTAAAATGAGGAGAGTACACACTATTTATCAAGCCCTTCGAGCAAAAACAAGGCCAGGCTAAAGCATTTCAGTAGATTTGAAAAGAATATATCATTTTATCGAGGTGATGAATGAGTATCATTAGAATTAAGCTACCAATTAAAAAAAATTATCACTTTCATTATAAAGGTAGTTCATGATAATTACTTGTCATATAAAATCATAGAGTTGATTTATCCCTATGAAAATGTAATATCTTTTGGATGTTAGCAGCCTCCAGATAGAGACCTACCAGGCCCCTTGCCTTAATATTCCCTTGATTTTCCCTCACAATGCAAATGACAATATAGGGTAAATTGCTCAATTATGAGATAACTATCTACTAGGGATGTATGCAAAAATGATAATGTTATTTGAATTGAACAGTTTTTTTTAAAGAAAGCTTCACAGCGCATGTGGTTCAGACAACAGCACAATATGACATTAGAGGATGACATTGAGTTCCACTCCTGTCAACCAAGGACAGGAATCTGAGGCTACAGTGGGCACAGGTTCAATGAAACTGGACAGTTGAAGACTGAAATAACCATCGCATGGTCTTTTTCTAACTTCAACTGTCTAGTTTCCGTGAGCCTGTGCCCATTGTAGCCTCAGATTCCTGCTCTTGGCTGACAGGAGTGGAACTCGTTGTGGTCTACTGCTGCTGTAGCTGTCTGCCCACTATGGCTGTAAAGAGTGGCTATTTGAGTTAGTGTAGCCTTCTGACTGTAGTCTATATAGTCCAGTCTGGACATTCTTCTCTGATGTCTCTCATCAATGTGGCCTTTCTGCTGCTCACTGGATTATTTTGTTTGTTTTGATTGTTTTGATTTCAGATTGTTGTGCATGGAAATACCACGAGATCAGCTGTTTCTTAAATATTTAAACTAACCTGTCTGGCACCAACAACCACGCCATGGTCACTGAGATCATATTTTTTCCTCCATTCTGATGTTCGATGTTAGCTAAAGCTCTTGACCTGTATCTGCATGATTTTATACATTGCATGAATGAGCAGGTGTATAGCTGTTCCTAATAAAGTGGCCAGTGAGTGTATTTTGGGAAGTAGAACCAACGAAATCCATTACATTTCTGGATGCACAGTGGTAGGGTTTATATTTTCATATTTAATTTTTTAAAAAAGCTTAGAAGGATTACACAGTTTTCTTTATAAAAAGGACAGGAAGCAAAATAGTGCAATATCTTTGCCCTGTGTAACCCAGATAAGTGATAAAATATTGGTTACGACCTGTTGACCCACAGTAGCAATGGATATGTGGTCTACCCTCAGTCCCTTAGCTCCTGCTCTGAAACACTGCACAGAATACATTTACAAATGGATTGATCCTTCCTGGGTCAAAGTTCACTGTGCTTAGTTTATGCTGTGCCTATGAGGCCAGGTACAATAGTGTCATCAAAAAAACACAAGGGCCTTGTCACAATGATGACCATGAACATAGCATGATTTCAGGGCCCAAATAAGAAGTAAGTGAAGGGCATATAACATATCACAAATCACAAGGTTGTGATGACATGGATGAGTGAATGAGTAATGAAAGATGGATATTTGATATGTTGTGAAAAGAAGGATAGAGGGCAGGGGGTTAGCACTGTCAGAATGCACCATAAAATATGAACAGCTGAATGACCTTAGTATGGATGGGTGACAGGTGTTCGGCTCACATTCAGACAGGACAATGTGAATCTACAGGATCTCGAGAAAAGACTTAGTTATAACCAGAACGATCACAGTGGAATCTTTAGTCAAGTCAAGAAGGACGTCAGAGTAGGGTTATCTGATTCACTGATCCATTGAACTGTTGGTTTAATGACCTATTCACATAGTTGTAAGGTAAATGCTTAGTGCTCTCCACAAAGCGTCTAGAGATAAAAGATGTAGTAAATTCCAACACAATGAAGATAGCGCATACAGGCTTCAGTTATCAAGTTTGTTGCTACAGAGAGTTTTCTG
Organism: Pangasianodon gigas; assembly: GCA_022758105.1. NCBI lineage: Eukaryota > Metazoa > Chordata > Actinopteri > Siluriformes > Pangasiidae > Pangasianodon > Pangasianodon gigas. The sequence continues at coordinate 12,755,218 of CM040474.1, forward strand.
AGGCACAAAGATAAGAAATTAAGAGAATAAGACAAGGTTACACAACCTAGAGGTCACAAATGTTTAGGTCAATAGTATAGCATAGTCAACAGCAGCAATTTCCTCAAGACAAACTGCCAGTAAAAGACCTCTGTCCTCTCTGATGTCTAAGAAGAGATTTTCTGATACATACTCATAACACCCAACAGGCCCAGGGCATCTATCATAATAGATGTGGTCTGATGTCTAAATATCCTTCGGAAAAATTTCTCAACTGTTACTGTTTTTTTTTTTTTTACTTTCGTCATTGTATGAAGGTTGTATGAAGAATGTTAAACAGTAAACAGACAGTAAAGACAGTAAACATCCAGGTTAGAGTATTCATACCTTACATGCAACTTTCTCACAAACATCATGGCAGGTTTAAATATATACAATGCAGTTTAGCATCAGGATTAATATTTACATTGGCCTAAAACTAAAGTTAGCAAACTCAGATCCCAGTCAACCACAACAAACCTAAGCTTAATATTTAGCAAGGAAATGATTCCTTTAATCAGTTGGTAAACTCCGGTACAGGAACATCCATGGCACCACCAGCAGACTCCGCAACAGTTTCTTCCCTGAGGCAGTTGGATTACTCAAAACCCTGCTGCCTCTCAACGCTCACCTGGGCTAGTCAAACACCTAACCCAGTGTACGTATGTGTATGTATGTACAGTATATGTATTCTCGCGTACTGTTCCGTGTTGCACCATGGTCCTGGAGAAACGACATTTCGTTCCAATGTATACAAGCTATATAGAGGAATGACAATAAAATCCCACTTGACTTGACTTAAACTGAGCAGCACAGGGGACTGGATTCTGTCTGTCTGTGTCACTTTCTTCTCCAGTTCACACTAAATGGGCTATACATGTATTTGGAAACCTATCAACATTTTCAGGATGGTGCTGATCTAGGATCATATTTGTCTTTTATACCCCAAATGAATATAAGAATATTTATAAGAAATGACATATCCCTAGACCACCACTTCTGGCACTAGAGATCCCATTTGCCACATCTGGCACTAGAGATCCCAGATCCACATCTGACTTACCAGCTATCAGTTCATTCAACACAGATGGAGCATGGGAAACACCAAAATGTGTGAAACACCTTTTTAGACCTTTTTTGATAATGATTCAGAACTTCGATTTTCAGCATAATTAGTTATATGATGTAGCTATTACATTGCTTATCAAGAAGTGAAGTGGTATTATATTGTTCATCAATAAATAGAGATTACTGTGATGTTCTTGGAAACTTCTGAATCTTTGATTGTTTGTAAAACCCTGCAGGTGTCATGTACTATCACAACATTAATGCCGCTCAAACAACGTTCCACTCCACCGCTCCTCTGTACTTTCATTTATTTATTATTTCTTTCTCAACCATTTTCTAGAACATTCTGTTTTCTGTTTGTCATAGGACCACCAGTTTAAGCTCCATGACACTATGTGTTACAACTGGCAGAGAGAGGGAGATAAATAAAGAAAGAGACAGTACTGATGACCTTGAAATGAAACAGATGCCACAACCCAGATGTTACCAAAGACAACAGCCTGTGCCTCCTTGCATGTTTTTTTATCCCTCACTCTTTATCCTCACTCTAACTTTCTCAAGCCTTCTTTCATCCTTTCTTTTCTCCAGCATGCTAATAAGCATGCTCCATTGCTGCATTGCTCTAGGGAACATTAGATGTCCTATACAGCCATGGCTTGCCTGAGCCAAACTGGAATTGATGGCTCTCTATTTTCATCTATACAAACATGGCCTCTGAGAAACGTCTACCTTTATTTATCTGTTTTTCTTTTTGATAGTTTGCTCAGCATTGCTAACCTTCTACTAAATCCACAGAAGCTAGTCCTAAAAGCTAGCATGGCTGTGACAGCATTGCTATTTGAGTTATTACAAGGGAGACTATGGCCTTGGGTGACAGCTTCAAATGATGGAAAGACCTCACCTTCTGTTTTTCTTTTTTTCTTTCTTTAACCTCCTATCCATTTCTCTTTTTTTCTTCCTTTGACCTTCTCACTGTTGCTCAGCTGGAATGATATAGTGTATGATGTAGAGATTAAAGTGGTCTCTCATGTATCAGTGCCTGCAGCGCAGTAACCACTGATTATGTGAAACAAGTGGTCTCGGTGGACAAGAAGCGCACCACTGGGCTGTTATAGTGAGGACAGGTGCAGATTGAGTTACATGGCAAGAGTGAAAATGACCACAGCTAAATTATGAAGTGTGTGGCAGATTTTAGTATTTGCTGTATGGAACATAATGAGGGTCACAAGAGTCATTACGACAAAGTGAAGGGGGTCATAAAGTTGAAGGGGGTTTGGAGTTGGAATTAGCCCAAAGACTAATGCACACTGCTAGTACAATCACCTTGTGTCCTTAGGAACTGTCTGAGTAATATATTTTGTGGTCACTGACACACTGGCAAATGTGATCAAGGAATGTAATGGTGTTTTTCAAGTTTTGATAAAATAAATTACGAGAGACAAGTAGGTAATTATTTTGTAGAGTGTCCTCTGAAGTGGCATTCTTTGTAGATGCATACCTTTATTCAATAAAATAGAAATTGGTACACTGTAAAATAATATGGACCAAGGTCAGTGAGAATGCAGTATATAGCCACTTGAGAGCAGTTACACCTTCACCAAAGGCTACCTTACAGGCATTTGGTAATGACCAACAAAGGTCATCTTACACAGCTATGTTTGATCCATTTTGCTCAGGGGCACAATGACAATAAGCAGCAGGTGGGATGATCTTTTGATCCATCTCCTGTTTCTCTCAACAAATTAGCTAATTATACTTTTCATGTTACAGTCTTGAGTGAAAGTGTATTTACTTTGACAAATATGGATTAGAATATACCATTGACTGCATGCTTTAATAAATGTGGCTGAAGCAATATCTTAGAGTAAAATGTCTTCTACATGAGTGCAAGTTGTGTACCGTATCATGACCTTACTACAACATCAACCATTAATACTAAAGGAACAGTATGTGTATACTCACCGGATTTAGTCCTGCCTTCCTGTTATCCCTAGCACCCATCCTTTTCATCACGCTCCCCACTTCTATCTGGTTTGCTCCCTTGTGTCCCAAATACAATAACACCCTTTATAGCAAAAGTAACAGAGTAAGTGTTGATAAAAATCTGGGATTTATTTTTAAATTTGATAGATCTTGTCATCTCATATTAGATTAAGCACCAGCTGATTGTTTGTATGATCATCACCAAAAATGTTTGAAGATTGGAAAAAGACAAGGCGATGTCTTAATCTGATCTTTTTTTCTTTCTAGTTTACCTATGCCGACTTTAGGATCAGAATGAGGTTCTTGGCTGTTGTGGCCGATGTGATCTTCTGCTGTTCTAGTGCATCCTCCTCAAGGTTTAACATGCTGTGCTTTTCTGCTCACCACTGTTTTAAAGAGTAATAAATTTGTAAGTAATTTGATTGACTGTATCTCATCCTGTCAGGTTGAACCAATCTGGCCATTCTCCTTAGATCTCATCAATGCATTTCCACCTGAAGAATGTTTTTTTGTTGTTGTTTTTCACACCCCTCTGTGTAACAACAGGAGATCAACAGTTTCTGAAATATTAAATCCAGCCCTTCTGGCAACAACAACCAAGCCATGGTCAAATTCACTAAGATCCCTTTTTTCCCCATTCTGATGTTTGTTGAACATTAGCTGAAGTTTTTCAATGGTATCTGCAGAATTTTATGCATTGTGCTGCTGCCACATGATTGGCTGATTGGAAAATTCCATGGATGGTATTATAGTTCACATTTCATCAAAGCATACAGTCTCTTCCGAAAGTATTGGAACGGCAAGGCCAATTCTTTTGTTTTTCTATACACTGAAGACATTTGGGTTTGAGATCAAAATATGAATATGAGATGATAGAGCAGGATTTCAGCATTCATTTCCTGATATTTACATGTAGATGTAGAGGTTAAACAACATGTAGAGGTTAAACAACTTGGAATATTGCACCTTTTGTGTCAGACCACCCAACTTTTGGATGAGCAAAAGTATTGGAACATATAGTCTTAACTATATGGAACATAAAGTAAATAACTCTTAATATTTGGTTGCATATTCCTTGCTTGCAGTGACTGCATCAAGGCGGCGACCCACTGACATCAACAAATTGTTACGTTCTTCTTTTGTTGTGCTTTTCCAGGCTTTTACCACAGCGTCTTTCAGTTGTTGTTTGTTTTGGGGGATTTTCTCCCTTCAGTCTCCTCTTCAGGAGGTGAAATGCATGCTCAATTGGGTTAAGGACTGGTGATTGACTTGGCCAGTCTAAAGCCTTCCACTTTTTCCACTGATGTAGTCCTTTTTTTGTGTTGGCAGTGTATTTTGGGTCATTGTCTTACTGCATGATGAAGTTCCTCCCAATTAGATTGGAGACAGTTCTCTATAAATTGGCAGACAGAATGTTTCTGCAGACTTCTGAACTCATTCTGCGGCAACCATCATGAGTTACGTGATCAATAAAGATTAGTGAGCTAATTCCAGAAGAAGCCTTGCAAGCCCAAGCCATGACACTACCTCCATTGTGCTTGACCAATGAGCATGTATGTTTTGGATCATGAGTAGATCCTTTCTTTCTCCACACTTTGGCCTATCCTTCACTTTGGTAGAGGTTTATTTTGGTTCCTTTTCTGGATCATTATTTCATTTGTTAAAAGAATCAAAAAATAAACAACAAGGCTAAACAAGGTGAAATGTACAGTACATGTTCACAATGACTACTCAGGTCATTTTGTGGAGTTCTCAGGAAAAAGGCATTATTTATGTACACATAGGTGAACACGCACGCATGCACACACGCACACACGCACACACTCTTGCCCACTGTTAATTCTAAATTCCTATAATTTAGAGTAAATATAATTCTATACTAAGTGAAGGACACTGATATAAAGGTGGCCCAGCCCTTTCACACACTTACACCATCAGTACAAAGCTGTCAAACATGTAACTGTCTCTATATCTATATAGAACCAAGATACATACAGACATACATACAGTCACACACACAATGTTAGTTATAGTCATGCAGACACAGACCCATGTGTTATCCTATACACTTACTTTTACACATGTGGACATGCAAACAAACAGAGCAAGAGAGAGAAATGCAGAGAAACTGGGCTCCCAGGTAACTCAACAGAAAAGCGTTCCCTTTATTGTCAATTAAGTTTAAATCCCAATGATTCTATGGCCATCTTTGGCTGGAAGTCCAAGAGCGCAAAATTGGCCATGCTGTCTGGGTGGGAGTGATAGCATTACTCTTTCCCCTGTCAGTCAGAGCAAGACTAAACAATCATGGGCATCTCTGAGTGTATGAAGTGGGCAGATAGTGTTTTCATCTGCCCTGTGATGAAGCATGAGCAGCAGTTCAAAAAGATGTGGTGGCTGGCTTCATGTGTCTCAGAGGAAGCACTTTGTAGTCAATAAATATTCATGAATATCCATGAGGAAGTAGGGGTATGAATCGGATTCATTTATATATTAATTCCAATATATAAATTATATATTAATTCCAAATTATATGAATTCCAAATGCAAATTGAATATAATAATAATATTATAACAGAGTTACTTAGGATAATATATAAAATAAGACATTTATTAATTTCATTAATTAATTAATGAATTAATTAATTACACAAGCAGGTCTACAAACAATGCCTTTAATCAAATATGCCCCCGTGAGGACTGTGAAACAGCATAAAGAACCTTTTAATCTTTCATTATGAAGAGGAGCCAGTGGAGGCAAATAATTTAATTAACAGAACAAAATGGTTAACTGCAGGTCAAGGACAGTGGACAATCTAATATAGAACAGACAAAGGTAGGAGAAGACAATAAGTGAAATGTAGTATACAGTTAGATGCAAATGGAACAAAGAGTCACATTTAGGTGGGTTTTGGCCTTTTCTCTTCGTGCTTTCATCCATGGCAGTGTATATTTTATCCCAGCTCTGGAAAGGTTCCATGTACAGTCAGGTCAATAAATATTTGGAGATTGACCAAGTTATTGTTATTTTAACTTCTTTGTTATTTTGTCTTCCACAGTATATTGGAGTTGAAATTAAGTAATGAATATGCGCTTAGTGTGCAGACTTTCCATGTGAATTGGAGTGCATTTACATCCAAATGGGGTAAAGAGTGTAGGAATTAATGCACTTTTTATATGTGCACAACTTCGAAAGCAACCCAACTTTTTTTTAAGGCAAATAACCTGACCTGAATCCAACTGAGCATGGATTTCGCTTGCTGAAGGCAAAGCCCCAAGAACAGGCAGGAACTGAAGACAGCTGCAGTAAAACCCTGGCAGAGCATCACTAGGGAAGAAACCCAGTGACTGGTGATGACTATGGGTTTCAGACTTCAGGCAGTCACTGACTGCAAAAGATTTGCAACCGAGTACTAAAAATGTCAATTTAATTATTGATTGTTAGTTTGTCCAGTTACTTTTGGTCCCTTAAAAAGGGAGCCACATAAAAAATGCCGTTAATCCTACACCATTTAACTGGTTTGGATGTAATTATTTAAACCTTTGGATTATTTAATTTCAACTCCAGTATACTCTGGTCGAATGTTAAATAACAATGACATTATTATTTCACACAATACTAAAAGTAATACATTTTATTATATTTCATTAAAAAGAAAATTTAAGAAAAAACCCTCAGCCACATTCTTTTGCTGATCTAACATGTTCACACAGACAAAAAAAAAACAAAAAAAAAAACGCAGTCACATAAAGCCAACAAACAGACACACACTCTCACATACACACAGACTGGTTGCAGCATGCTGCTGTGTAATCTCTGGCATAGGAAACAATGCACAGATTGTTCTGGGCTTTGGCGTCTAGCTCACTACCACTTTCCTCTCACACAATATTACACACACCCTCCATTGCCCATCATTGCTAAAACAGCACAGTTCATAGCAAACTCAAGTCATAGAAGTGGTGGCTTTTCAATGGCTTTTCAAAAGTTAGTGTCCAGTGTGTGTCCATGTGTGTCAAGTAGCTGAGAATAAGAGTTTGCTTCTGTCTATACAAATATATCCAAATTAAGATACAAAAAACAAAGCTATAGAGCCCTTATCCTTCATCATTACTTTTGCTCTTAGAGGTGGTAGTGGGTGGTATGATCGTTAGTCTGGTATGCTAGTTATAATTCTTCTTAAGGTATGGTTTTTGTCTGTATTTTATACTAATAATGAAACACTTTTATGTGAGAAAACACTAGTGTTGTGTGTAATTGTGGTTCTGTGAACACCAGGGGCAGTTAGAATAACCTGGAAACCTTCGTTGGACTTACACGAGGTAGGAGGGCCAGTGTTAACCATGAACCTGGAGAAGGTACAAGGTGATGCTCCAAGTCTTCCTAGAGCAAAACATTCCTTGTAGAGTGTCATGTCATGGGAGGGGCCTGGTGTATGGACTGTCTGACAAACAAACAGTTGGTTCTACATTGATATGTATAGCATTTGGCAGATGCTCTTATCCAGAGCAACTTACAGAAGTGCACTCAAGTCTTTGTTGAAAATATATTCTCACACTGGTGCAAACAGGCTATGGTTTCAGAATACCATAAAGCTAAACCCTGTTACATAGGAGTTAATATAAGAGTTAGTGTAGCAAAGAAGACAGTGCAGTAAGACAGTAGAGTGAATGACCGTTTTGTGGGTCTTTAGACCCATTTCACACCTGATTCAGTCTGCATATCCACATATCCTGCATATCCACACGAACGACTCACACCCGAAGACTTATCAGATAAGAGGTGAGGTGAGCTAATTATAGACTAAAGATCCAGGTAAACAATGAATTAATGTTTTCTGTTATAGCATTATAGTTTTGTCTTGTTTGTAGTGTGATCAACGTTTGCATAAGTAGTAGATGTGTTAGGGAAGTAACACGTAACATTTTAATTATATTTTGCTAAAATGAACGAAATGAACGAAATGACTCGAAAAAAGATTCGTTCATTTTGCTGAACGAGACTCAAAGGTCCGAGTCAGTAAAATGATCCGAACTTCCCATCACTAGTCCCTGCAAGAAGGCTAGTACTTACATCTGCAGCCAGCATTTCAAAGAATCCGACTACTCCAAAACCACTGTCTGTAAACACCTAAAACATGTGGCTCTACCCTCTTAATTTGAATGGACAGATAAAATACCTGTTGTCTGGGGAAATGTTTTTGACAAACACAGAAAAGCCAGCCAGCTTCCTCATTCCTCATGGAAGTGTGAAAAAGGTCCATTAGCTGCCTTAATGACATTTTTGTACCCCTGCTACACTGTCATCAGGACACACTGGTTTAACATAGTCATTGGCCAATGATTAATGTCATGGGCAGGCTCCATGGGATCATCTAATTTTGGGAGGCACTCTTTGGAGGCCAAGCCACCAGGGAAATGGGGGTGCTCAGCTACCCACTAGGGACCTGAGTGTGTGACTCTGTCTGTTTAGAGCTTGCATGATGAAAATTATAGACTCTATTGAATTAAATTCAATTCCATTTTATTTACATAGCACTTGTCACACCATTGTCACAAAGCAGCTTTACAGATATCCAGATATAGGTATAGATTTAAATTTATCCCTAATGATCTCTAGAGCCAGTCTGTGGGTGCTACATGGCCAGTCAATTTGGTCATGATGGGTTTTAATTATCCAGGGCTTCTGCAAGCCCAAAGAGCAACACTGGCACATAGGATGGTTTTGTCTAGGTCTCCCACTGCCTGGAGCAAGGTTTCACTCAGTTCTAACACAGAGGGGTCAATAGGTGCATCTTGGAGGTACCATACCAATGCAAGTAGCAAAAAGGCTATTGTATTGCCTGTTCATGCCATACGCAATGGCAATGCCATTAGACCTCACTAGAATGTTGCTGCAGGGGATGCAGGAATGAGCTGAAATGCAGAGGGAGGCCCCACTTGGAGTGGATATTAGGGAATGGAGGGAATCACTCAACCACACTCGCAGCATGTATTCACGTACCCAACAGGTCATAGACAGCAGATGAAGTAAAGAATATGCCAAGATTCAGGATGTACAATACTTCATCAGAAATATTGTTAAGAATTAATTTTTTTTAACATCCTGTATTTCTTTTGTTTAGTCACGGAAATCTACTGGCTTTAATATGGTGTTACTATTCCTAGACTATGACAAATTTTGTGAATAATGATTAGCCAGAGATGCATCAGATACTGTCTGGGTAAATAAGACATGCCCTTCTCATTAATATATAAGCAGCGAGGACATAAGTACATGATACCTGATTGCAAATAGAAAATTGATAAATGGAAATCGATAAAATAGGGAGAGTGAGAAATTGAAAAAAGCACAGTAAAAGAAGGAGTTAAATTTTGCTTATTTCATTGACTCTAAGGTTTTTAAGGGGAAAAATCAAACTTTTTTAATTATTAGTACATTCTATAATTAATTCTATAATTGATTCTATAATGTTTAGGTATAGCAGAGTTTATTTATAGAAATTTTAGTGCAGAATGACACATGCATGGATGTGTTGTAGGGAAGAGTAATGTGTACTTTTTCATTTTATGGGAGAATTACTTTGCAAGGACAAATCTTGTCTTTATATACCAAATGCTTTCAATGCAGCTTAAACCACTGAAAAATGTGCACTGTTCTTGCCCAGTATTCTTTTGGTCTCCAGAGGGCTAAACACACACACACACACACACACACACACACACACAGAGAGAGAGAGAGAGAGAGAGAGAGAGAGAGGCCAAAGGAATTCATAAGATTAAATTCCTGTCTTGAACTGAGGAATTTTATTGACTCTAAATCCCAAGTTGCCAGGAGTGACCAATCCCTTGTCAAGAAATGGTTGGTGTGTATGAATATTGAGAGTTTGTGTGCCTGTAAAGGATGGAAGGGAATGGATAACCACTGTGGGCTTGTTGAAAAGCTAAGCAGCAGGGCTCTAAAAGCACATTCCAGAGGTATATGAAATACTTTGGAATAAAATATGATATTATGATCACAGTGTGATGTACCCTATGCCAGAGGGAGAAAGAGAGAGAGAGAGAGAGAGAGAGAGGAGAACAAAACTGGAGAAAGAAGTACAGAAGTACAGTAGGTATAAACAGATTTATGAGTCAGACTGAAAGTGGAGAAGGACAATAACACACCAGAGAGACATGGATGCAGACATCCTTAAGTCGTTAAAAAGCACCAGAGCATCCATGTGTGTGTGTGTGTGTGTGTGTGTGTGTGTGAGTGAGTGAGTGAGTGGTGAAAAAGCTCCATTGTCCATGTTTCTTTCTCATGACTCCCGGAAGGTCTGTCATTAACACACCCACACACATAAAGTGCGTTCTCCCATGTGTTCACTTGTGTGTGTGTGGGGGTGTGTGCATGCGTGCGCGTGTGTGTATGCGTGCACGTGCGTGTGTGTGAGCCCAATCCTGACAGACTAGGCTGTATTATCTTATCGCTACCTGGGTGCACAGTATAATGGTGTCAGAAAAAGTGAAATAGAAAAAGTGATGGAGGTGGCAGAGAGGACATTGTCAGGCATTGCAAACAGATGCTCTCGCTTCTTCTGAGAGAAATATATATGGAAATGACAAGATATAAGTCCTCGCTACCTTTCTTTTTTGTTTCTCTCTCACTCTGGGACAGCCCCAGCTCTTTCTGGCAGCTCCACTGACCTTGCTTCCTCTATTAAAAGAGATTTTTACTGACTTTTTGCTGCCTCACAAATAAGATCATAATTTCCATGGACATACTTGCGTTTGCCTTTCATATGGAGTCACACAGACCAGCCACTCAGACTCTAATTCCATTTCATATGGGTCTCTGTGGATTAAAACAGTACAATACTGTAAAGAAGCCAGCAGACTGCAAGGCTCTCTAAAGGAATCCCTCAAGCAAGCAGTGCTAATATTGCTAACAATGAATTCAAGCTCGTAGTGGGCAACGAGGTATATACTCTCACAGTATAGCTTAAAATGATCATGGTATCACAATACTGTATATCATGCTATAATGTGATATCTCTTCAATTTCACAGATCTGTTTATTAACCAATTTGTTATTCTTTGGTATACAAATAAAACAAACTGAACTGAGCTTCATATTTATCTTTTAATCACACTTTTTTGAAAATTAAAATCTAAATAATATTTAAGTTGAATGAACACTGCTTTATCAGAAATGTTTATAATATCATATTAATAAATATCACAATATCAATAAATATCACATTTTGTTTGTGATAAGCATTAACACCCCCTCTGTATATGCAGCAAACCTGTTCTGTTTTTAATCATGACAAACAGTCAGGTCCAATGCTGCACATTTTTTCCTGTTTCTGAATAGAAATTAGCATCGTTGTTAACCACAATGTTTTATGGTAACGTATTTGTAAAAATACAGATGCTGTCAATTAAAGTAATTATTTAAGGTAAAGATGCTTCTGGCAGCAGCATTTATATTTAGGTGGCTTCAGTCCGACTGTAGGGTACACCAGGGATGTCGAACTCAAATTCTGCCCAGGCTACCTCAGTATTTTTATGATCCTTTGAAGGGCCATAATATCAGGCTATTCATTTTTTAATGAATTATTATCTATTCTTTGAATGTACAATAGGATGTTTCTAGGAAAAAGAAATTTTTCAACTGTATGAATTATTATGTTATAGCATTTATTATGCTGATTTTTAAATATATTAGGGGATGTATAGACTAGTACATACACAGGTCGCCGCTGTGGGAACGTCAACTAGTTGAATGTTTTCACTTTAATGTTACTTTGGATGAAGTGAACTCATTTATTTATTTATTTATTTATTTTAAATTTTGCTTTGCTATGGAAAACTATTTTTAATTAGGCCTACTGGTCAACTTCAAAAAATTAATAGTTGTGCAAACCCTTATATAGGCTATATCTGTTTTCCAAATATATAATGGTAAGATGATAACAGATTTAAGAAGAACTCATATAGGCTTGTATGCCAAGAGCATTTCTCTTGCCTTACACCTATTTCTCTTGTCTTTGTATACAACTTTTCTTTTTTCAGCATATTTGTAGGGCTTTACACTGAGTAATACATTTTGTGTTTTGGAGTCAATCACTGAACCACAGTAAAGGGCAAGATGTTTTTGAATCTTTTTTTAGATGTGGATCTGACAGGATTTTAACCTGTGAGATGTGAGCCTGCTTGCGCTGTACAGTGGTGTATTTGACACATGGATGACACGATCATTAGCTTTTGCCTCAATAAGAATATATTTTGACCATTATTTTCTCTCTAAAACATCTCGGCACATAATTTTGATTCCAGCCTGACTAATGACTCCGCTTTGGAGCTGGCAGCATATTTGTAGTGTAAAATCGCTGAAATGGAGAGAGAGAGTGAATGATTTGAAGTTCATCGTTCACTGTATATAGAAAATCATGTTCAGTCTTTCACACTGTCTCACTGCATTCTGTGTGCATTATGTGTAATACATTGTTTTCTCATGTTAAAATGTCTCATACTGGTATAATCAATTCACCTGCCATACCCTGAGTTAGCATGGTAACTGTCTCTGGATTATTGCCACCTGCATGTGCTCCTTGAATCATTTTTAAACCCAGAATTACAAAATCTTTGTGTTCATATGCACCAGAAGGCCTTCTAGCCTGATTTATTTTGGTGTCTCATTTCCTTCTATTGTAAAAATCTACATTATGCTCCCATGGGTCACATATGCATATGATGAATTATATTTATATATATATATGCATATGTAAATTATATTTATAAAAATAATGAATTAGCTGTATGTTATAATGAATGGGTGAAGGTTAATATGGGTGTCAAAATTATTTTGGAAGCTCCTACTTGTTTAGGTGCTTATGTGCAACTTTTGAGTCAGGATCATATTTACAATAATTAACAATGAACAATGCTGATGTTACTAACAATTAAGGACAGTTCAAGCTAGTTTTTCCAGGTAGCTTGCAAATAGTAATTAAAAAACTACAATATAATTAAGAAGGGATCTTTCAACCAAGCAACACTACATTTTTTTTTGGACAATAATTCAAGCAAGTAACATGCTAGCTCTCCATTGATGTGTGTCTTTACATGTTATTTTAAAGGAACAGTGTGACTTCAACAGCTAACATTACTAATAATGAATGCTACTAAATTGCAGATGAGGCAATGCCAATTATTATCAACAACCCGTCATTCATTAGTAGTCATATTCTTTAATGATAGCAAGCCAAGAATGAGACAGGCAGTATGCGAGTTTGTAAAGCTAGCTAGATGATTTGTTTGATGTGGAGTTTAGGGCATTTGAAAACTCATTACAAAATGTATGTGCATATGACTGTCTCTAAGACGAAACCAGAACACAAACATGAGTCACCAACTGAGAGAAGAAGAGTGAACTGCTAAAAGCAAGAGTATGAGACAGAGACCAACATTCAGAGAGAGATCAACTAATAACTGTCTAATAATTGTTTTATAATTTATGCAAGCATTATTATGATCAGAGGATGATGGTATGATATAGTACATGTGACTGAGAGTGAAATAACTATAAATAGTTAATATCAACATTATTTTAGCATTGGACATTGACACATGTCTGACTGAAAAAGCACTAGAAGAATACATAGTGGCTCTACACTCAAAAAACTATAAAGAATTCTCTGATTTGTCCCTCTGTCCCTTAAGTGTTCAATGTAGAATGCAACAAAGTAAAGAGTTTTCCTTTCAGAAAAAGGGACATACAACCTCTTTAAAAAGATTATTCATTGAAAGGACCCTTTCTTCAATGTGTAACTTTTATTTCTGTACATGATTTTTTACAAGCAAATTTGTTCTACTTATTATGGTTTGCAGGATGGATGCAGTGGTCTATCATTAGTTATTTACTAGTAATGGAGACTGTTATAAATCTGATTCATATGACATCAAATAGCTCTTTGTCACTAACCAGCATAGCAGGAATCAACAAATCCAGATACAAAACTATCCTGTTTGTATCCTTTCTGTGTGTTGTGCTGGTTTCCATTAAATTAGGAAGATTTCTCTGTAAGTTTATGATGTGGTGACTAGTGATTAGTAAAATATTACCTGAAATGTAAAAAAAAAAAACTTTAAATGAAACCAGACATCTCATTTTAAAATTTTAAAAGTTAAAATGGGCTTGTTGTTACTGAATGTCTTTCTTACAGGATGAACTATTGAGCTTAAGATAGAGCAACTTGCCAGTACTTTAGTTAAAATACAGAGAAGCAAACTTTGATCTTAAACAATGTGCACAGAAACTCCACATAGACAGTAGCCTGAGCTCAGTAGTATTTGCTACAGCAGTTTTTTTTTCCCACAATGAGCATGACCTAGCATAGTATTTCATATTGACAGGGGCAGAAAGTCTGAAGCTTAGGCAGGGGTAAAAATGCTTTAGCTGCAGTTCTGAGTTGCAGCAGAAATGACTGGACAAATCATGAAAAAATTCATTGATTCATCTTCAGTAACTTGCTTTATCCTGGTCAGGGTTTTGGTGCAAGACGGGAATACTCAGTGGACCTACACTCTTTCACACCTAGGTACATTTAGGATAACTAATAACCAGCCAAGGAAACCAGAGAACATAATAGTCTGCATTCTTATTGGCCATTCTGGTGGCCCAGGGCCCCTAAGCAACTGCTTATACCACTTTTAGCTAGATTAACCTAGTTACAGCTCACTGATACGTAGTTCATAATCTTATTGTAAGATTCTAATCAACTAAAACTCAGTCCTCTAGATAAATATTAAGATCCTGGCTCCTCTGAGCACCTTAAGAAATTGTGACCAGGAGACCAGTCTATGACCAGTTGTGGAAGAGTAATAATTGACTTATAGATTTATAGACTTATAATTTTAGATTTATAATTGCACTATCTGGTCTCACCTTTTTGAGTCTGGTTCCTTTTAAGGTTTTTTTCCTCATGTTGTCTCAGGGATTTTTTTTCTTTCCACTGTCGCCTCTGACTTGCTCATTACAGATCAAAATCAATGACAGCAGAGGGACAGAGATGGAAGATGTAGGACTGATGCTCTCTCTCTCTCTCTCTCTCTCTCTCTCTCTCTCTCTCTATCCTCATGCATCTATCACTAAGAAAACAGTAAAGTAAATGAACAGAGAGATTTTTAATCAGTATGTACAGCTCACACTCAGGGGTAGATGTAGTAAGATGTTTGTGCCCAGTTCCAGGCGTAAATAGGCCACATTATGTGTTAAAGACATTGAGTGTTATGCAACTGCTGTACAAATATGCAATCTAAACACACAATTTAAGCAATATGGACACGGCAACACTCAAAGTGCACTTATTGCTTCATACATATGCATTTGACTGTGCCAAAAAGTCAGAGTAAAAAGGATTACATATTCTGTTATAACTTCTAAATTTTGGGCAATTAGTGGCTGCCAGGTGTGTATGATTTTGCCGACATCCTAAAACCATATGTAACTTGGCCCCATGTGTGTTTTTGAGAGTAGTTGCTGTGTAGTGTTGCCAGGTACATAGTTTACCCTCAGAAAGGGACTACTTTCTAAATTCTGCCACGTGATGTTTTTATTAATTCTCATACTTTTTTATGACAATATATATATATATATATAATAATATAAGGTTATTTAGGTCCTTGATGAAAGAACTGCTTGTCAGTCAGACTGCTTTTGTCGCAAAGATCTGGCAACCCTGGTCATACGTCATGATCGCATACAACAATTTCCTTGATTCTAACAATGATTACATGAAACGTGGAATGACAGTAAATTGCATTTTTTTTTTATTCTGTACACAGCAGGCTTTTCATTAAAACCAATTAGTAAAATCATCTGTATTAATGCCCATCACACCGTGTTCTGACACAATAGTCTTTATTTAATAAGAACTTATTTTATTCGTTACTTGCCAGTCGTTTTTTGGCTGTTGTCTATACCATGTTAGAGCAGCTTTTAAACCTCAATTTGTGTTTCACAAAGCACACATGTAACATGTAATAGGTGGTTCTATGTGCAGTTTCTGTGTAAAGATACAACTTTAGCAAATTGAATAATAGTTTCAGGCGTTGTGGGAGTGCATTTTGCAGTCGCATCAAATTGCATTTTGCACAACTAGATTAGAGAGCTTTGTTGTCATACTAGCCATATACAGTGTACAGTAGAACAAAATAGCATTCTTCAAGACCTTGGTGCAACATTTCAAAAGTGAAAACAATGAAACACACTTGACAACATGTAGAAAAAATGAAAGTAATGGCAGTGCAAGGACAACGTACATATGTCTGGCCCTCAGACTACCTGAAATTAATAAATGACCTAGAATCAGCTACGCCTTTCTGATCCTAGAAACCCAGTGAGGTCAGTGGCTTGGGAGTGGTGGTGTATTGTTGCTATGACAACATGAGGAAATTGTTATTTATTTGTCAACCATTTAAAAACAGCACGGCTTTATAAATTATGAGCAGCTACATCGTAACAAATAGTTAATAGCAAGATGCAGCTACATGATCAAAGCAATAAAACATCTTTCTTTGGGCATAATTGTCCTCTGTGGGAACTACTTGTGGATACTGAAGGATGCATTGCATATCAACTAAAAGAGAGAACAGAGAGAAAAACAGTCAGAGGGAGAGGGAGTGTACATAATTAACGGCCATCCTAAACCACAATCATGCAGTAGGGAACACAGAGCGGCTGTTGTGTGTCCACACCCAGATCCAGCTGCTCCACTGGCCACAGTGCAGGATTCCTGTTACGCGTACTGACACTTATTTATTGCTGTACAGTGGACAGGACAGGCCTGAGGTGATGTGCACTGTGTGTGTTTGTGTGTGTTTGTGTGTGTGTGTGTGTGTGTGTAGTACTGTATGCCTCCAGAAAGAAAGTGAGAGGGCATGGCAGACAGTGATCTGTCTGTCTTGAACTTTTCACCCAGAGGCCTTTCAGAGCCTAACAACAGACATCTCCACAAACACACCATAATACTGCTCAATCTCTGACCTGTCTGTCTGTCTGTCTATCATTCTATTTCTCGCTTTCTCTCTCTCGATATAGGCCCTTGAGTGATACACATCACTCTAATCAGCCACACCTCCTGTTTGCAAACACAAAGCAGGAGACTACAGTTATTTTTAAGAGCATTCCAGAATTTGTTTTCTAAAATTGGGTGTCAGAAACAGAAAAGTGTTCATAAGCACATTCATTTTTACTGCAAACTATCAAATCGGACACCTTTTTACGCCAACAGAATATGGTTATACTTACAGGCAGGTAGGATGCATAATTGTTCCCTCTTTGTAGTGCTCATTTCATCTTCACTTACTCAGCTGAGTAACATATCATTGAAGTTGGCTTGCTAACTTAAAATTTAACAGGCTTAGATTGCCAGTTAGCTAACATCCCTAATTTATATTGCTTTAACTAAACTATGTAGCTTAGCTAAAATATACATCAAGAAACTAGCTATCTAATGTTATATAGCTAGGTCACATTCATGCTGAGGAATTGACAATAATGGACACATTTATCTAGCTACACTGTATGGCCAAATTTTTGTGGACACCTGACCATCATACCCATATGTGAGCCTTCCCTAAACTGTTGCCACAAAGCTGGAAGCACACAATTATATTGTATAGAATGTCGTTGTAAGTTGTAGTATTACAATTTCCCTTCACTGGAACTAAGGGGCCCAAACCTGTCCCAGCATGACAGTGCCCCTGTGCACAAAGTGAGGTCCATAAAGACGTGGTTATAGTTGAAATGGAAGAACTCAATTGCCTGCACAGAACACTGACCTCAACCCCACTGAACACTTTTGGGATGAACTGGAATGCCGACATGCCCCAGGCCTTTTTGCCCGACATCAATGCCTGACTTCATGTCTGTTCTGGCTGAATGGACACATCTCCAGAGCCACGATCCAAAATCTAGTGGAAGGTGTGCCAGAAGAGTGGAGGTTATTATAACAGCAAAGGAGAGACTAAATCTGGAATGGGATGTTCAACAAGCACGTATGAGTGTTATCGTCAAGTGTCCACAATCTTTTGGCCATATAGTGTAACTCTGTTCAGTTTACAAATGAGTTTATAGCATCTGGTTGGGCAGCATCTTGCCTTTCAGTGCCAAGATATCTTTGATGTTGTAATCATAAAACTTTATGTCTTGAACATGCCCACAAACAACAAAGTTATAAGCATTAAGAAACTTGTATGCCTTCAATTTCTCTTTAGTATAAACACAGATTGTAACCAAGTATCTTCAGGTTGCTAGGCTACTTGGGTCCTTTTGCAAATCCAACTTATGCTTTCCCCTTTTACAAGCTTTTTATTTTAATCTATGATGGCCAGTGGAGTACAATGAGAGTTCGCATTAACAAGGGTTGTCATGACATCACTTTGAGTGATGAGGTAGACTGTTTATTAAGAGTACTGCCTTCATTATTTATAGAATATAAAAGTACCTAAAATTTGTTGTACCACATTAAGGAAGATACCATTAGCTCACGAGTAGATAAATACCTAGTTGGTATTATGTTAATGTTTCTTGATTGAGACCCAAATACTCGATATAGCCTACATCTCATTAGCACATCTGCAATCCTCTTTCATAGCTAAAACCACAATTTCACAAGTTGTTAATTAAGGCTAGTTTATATCAGGATGGCTGTGCTTGGTACAGGTTTTCCCAGACTGCTACATACAGTATAATCCATAGCAATGTACATAGAAAGTCTGCCATAGACCAGCATTACTCAGCATGGGATGAACTTGCATGTAGGTCAAGACCCATCAACAATGCAAACGAACAAAATTGACCCTAGACACAGCTTGGTAGCACTTATAAGTGACCCCATCAACACAGCATGTATCTTTTCTCCTTCAGTGTGAAGAAATGCAGTCCGTAAAAATGATCATATTATATATATAACGATACAGGAGATCCTTCATCCCCACTGCCATCAGGCTCTACAACACCTTAGCCAATGGCAGATGACTAATCACTACTCTCATTACTTTACTACTTCACTACTTTACTACTCTCACTAATTTCTACTACTCTCACTACTTTTTACTACTCTTACTACTTTCTTTCTTACTTATCTACAAGACTACCTGAATTTCCCT
>CM040474.1:12774547-12877248 GCA_022758105.1 Pangasianodon gigas
ATCCCCACTGCCATCAGGCTCTACAACACCTTAGCCAATGGCAGATGACTAATCACTACTCTCATTACTTTACTACTTCACTACTTTACTACTCTCACTAATTTCTACTACTCTCACTACTTTTTACTACTCTTACTACTTTCTTTCTTACTTATCTACAAGACTACCTGAATTTCCCTTTGGGGATTAATAAAGTTTAGCTTATCTTATCTTATCTTATCTTATATAGTAAGATATTATTTTATTCTGTAAATACAGGTGCATGTAAAGCAGTTCACCATTTTAAATGGAGAAGGAAAAAAAAAAATTTTATTCTGCATAATTCACTATTTAAAGAAATCGACCAGTTCAGTCAGAGTTAAGTTGAAATGAAGTAGAAATTTACCAGCTGATATCTTTCTGTTGAACAAGGTGGTTTTTGATGTCTATAAAATTAGCTGCAATATTTTGTTTATTTTCCAAACTACCGATAAAGATATAAATCTTATTATAAATCTTATATATATTTATATTGCCACTTTGCATTTGTTTCCTCAATCTTCTTTATGTTCAGTCTCTCTCTCTCTCTCTGTCTATCATCTGGCTGTCAGTGAAGCCACTTTTAGTGACTTTGAACACTGTGAAACCTTATCTCCTGTCACTGTCGTGAACAATTCTCTGGAATTGTTTCTCTAGAATGGTGTATTTTTCATTAAAAAATCTTTTTTTTACAAATTCTTTATTCTTCTTTATTAGAAGCGATAGACAGCAACCTAGGCAGGCAGACAATTATAGGCCTAATGACTTGCCATGCCAGAAAATTACACTGAACTGAAATGAGGTAGACCGTACTGAATGAAAGTCATCTTAATTCGGACAGGCAGTGAAAGAGAAATAAGGAGAGAAAAAGAGTATTAGAGAGAAGGAAAGAGTGGGCAGGATACTGTACATACACCTACACTGATGAATAAGTAGTGACTGAATCCCAGGAGATGAAAGCACAGCATTGATGTCATTTGCTGTTGATGTCATTTCATTCACACTGTTTCTGTTTATGTGTGTCTTCCTGAGAAGGAAAGGTGGACTGTTTGCCTGTGACTGTGTGTTTATGTGCATATTAGGCCATGATCTTCCTACACTGTGGTTTTTCTTCAGTCTTCAGTGACGCAGATGACTCACAGATAACTTGTCAAAAAATGTGTGTGTGTGTGTGTGTGTGTGTGCATACACGCTAGTATTTTATCTTGGTCAGCACCCCTTAAGCATAGGAATATCTGATGTACAGTGTATATATATATATATATATATATATATATATATATATATATATATATACTGTATATACACACATCCATACATACAGTGGGGTCCAAAATTCTGAGACCAAAACAGAGAAAGTAAATGTTCAATATCTTGAATATTTAATATTCAAGGTTCTGCACTATTTCTAGGTCCCTATTTAAATGTAAGCAAATTTTTTGATATTGATGATGTTAAATGATTTGTACAAAACGTTTTTTTTTTGTTTTTGTTTTTTTTTGTCTGCCTCACCCCATCTTTGGGGGACCATTGAAAATTTTTTTTAAATTTTACTTTTATTCATATTCGTAGATGTGTATTTCTAGGTTAGTATGGGTGAGTGGTGGGTGTAGGACATAACAGACAGGACAGTAGACTAGCCAAAATAATAGACAAGACAAGGCATGACAGTCGATGGTGGGTGGAGGGGGGTATGGAGGGGATGTGCAAAGAGTAGTAGCTGGTATGTCGGTTGAGTTAATTAACACCAATTTTGATTTCTGAGAAAGTTGTGTGTATGTGTGTGTAATTTATTTGCGTGTGTTTGTGAGTATTATGCTTGAGCTGTGTGATATGGCTGTGGTTATGTGGTTTGCCTGTAGGGCCTTTACTGTTAGCTACTGTGAAGTGATTCCCTGGTGTGTGTAGGTGATGACTGGTGTCCAAATAGAGTTAAATTTGGTAGTTTTATTTTTGATTGAGACAGACAATTTTTCCATTGTTATGTATTCGACTATTCGGTTTTTCCAATGTGTGATATTAATGTTATTCTTTGATTTCCAGTTTGTTAGTATGGTTTTCTTGGCAATGGATAGCGATGTAAGAAGAACTGTTGTGTTTTCCTTTTGATGTTGATCCCAGATGTATCTCTGAGTAGGCAGAGTGAAGGGGAGAGTGGGATGGTGTTATTTAGAAAACGAGTTATTTCCTTAGTTATTTTCTTCCGAGTTATTTCCTTAACTGTTGTGCAGTCTCATATGGCATGCATGTAATTACCTGGATCATAAGATTTTAGTGAAACCTGTAGTGAAACCTAAGGCTTACATGTTATCCTCAAAAATACGCAAAGGAGAAAGCTCAAAATTTACCAGCGTTC
This sequence comes from Pangasianodon gigas, assembly GCA_022758105.1. Lineage (NCBI taxonomy): Eukaryota > Metazoa > Chordata > Actinopteri > Siluriformes > Pangasiidae > Pangasianodon > Pangasianodon gigas. The sequence continues at coordinate 12,776,922 of CM040474.1, forward strand.
AGACACTAGATAGTTAATCTGGGCCAGTCTTGGCAAGTTGTCACACAAATGACTAAATTTACATTTAGTGCACAAACATTTTCACTTTGGACACAATGTACTATGTAAGGAATACAATACTACAGGGTATGCTCTTACAGAGAAATATTCAATGACAGGGCGGGGTGTCACAACACGAAGTGGTGATATGGCCATTACCACCCCCAGGTGGATTATTTTCCAATAACAGCACAGCCTCACTGTTTTATTCTTCTTATGCCACAGTGATTTGCCAATTACATTTTTAAAATTATTAAAGAATGATACATTTTGCTTTTTTAACTGTTTATAGTTTCATTTACTGTTGTGGAACATCCATGTTAGTTGCTGTTATTACCTACATTTTAACAGCTATAAACAGTCATTCCCTCACCATCCTCTCTTTCTTTCTCTCTGTTAAACTTAATGTATTGAATTAAATTTCCATCAAAAGTATTGAGACAAAAAAAATGCAGTTTATCATGTTACTGAGAAACTCTTGTGGTGGAAAACCTAATGACTGTTATATAGTGCTGAAACCTCCTTCCAGAAAGGTTAAATAAATGACTCGTTACAGAAAGCTTCAACAATGATTATACATTTTTCTTTGTTAAATAACAACATATTAGTAGACTTGTGTGGTGTGTCTGTCATACAAGTCCCTGTGAATGAGTTGCTATGATAATGTATTAGAGCAACTGCATCAAAATAAACATCATTTGAATTTTAACTGGAAATATTTTCAGAGCTGTGCTGTTATAGAAAATGTTCAACACCTTCTAACCAACAGCTTCTAGAATTCAACAGTGCTATGGTATAAAGTAAAATAAGGAATAGTATAGTAAGGAATAACAGTCCAATGTGAATTTTACCACTCCACAGAATGTTTAAACAGTTGAAAAGGCACTGATTAATAAAATATGGAAACTTTCAGGTCTCTACTGAAGAGGCAAAAATCCATTTGGTTGAAGTACACAAGTCTCTCATTGACTGCATTTGCTTGGAGTCTGGACCTCTGACCCTCACCTCAGAATTCAGCCTCTGAGCAAGAACTCCACTGCCCAGCACTTGACCTTTATAACTGAGAAAGAGAGTAGAAGAGCAAGAGCACAGGAGAAACATCGGATGGAGTGTGATATGTAAATTTCCTAACCCAAACCTATGCTAATACTAACAAGCAAAAAATACTTACAACAAAAACAATGCATCCTTACACCATAAATTTAAACTAACTATTTGGCATGTGTGAATTCTTACAAATTTCATGCATCTCATTCATCTTCAGTAACCACATCCTGGTCAGGGTCACAGTGGTTCCAGAACCTCAGGAACACTGGATGCTAGGCAGGAATACACCCTGGACTGGACACCAGTCCATCGCAGAGTACCCTGCACACACACACATTTGCACACTTATTCACACCTAGGGGCAATTGAGAGTCATCAATTCATGGTATGTTTTTCATAAGTAAACAGAGAATCTGTTGGATGCACATGCAGAGAATGTGCTGAACTGTGCACAGACAGGAACCGAGCTTAGGATCAAACTGTGGGCCTTGGAGCTCATGGAGCTGGGAGGTGGCAATGCTACCCACTGCATCACTGTACTGCCTGCAGTAAAACGTGAAAGCATATAAAATGAGTGTCTACAAATAACCAGTGTTATGTTATCCAACATTCATGCAACCACTTCTTCCCTAAAATCTCAGTGAACCATAAATAGAATAACAATAAAAGAGAACAAAAGAAAGTCAGAGTAGGCTCTCTGGTAGTCCTGGATTTAAGAAATCGAAACTTCCCAAGCACAGAACACAGAAAGGTTACTGTGGTTTTATAACTAAGTGACTTATCATTCTCTATGCATAAGAAATTCAAGTGGCTAGAATTTTAAATATTAAATTTAAAATTAAAATTTAATTTTTGTTGTGCTAACATAAAATTGTGTTTATAAGGGAAAAAACCCCCTGAACTATTAAAACCATTTACTTGCTCACTTTAAGTTGGAGTGATATTAATTATTATTATTATTATTTATTTTATTTTTTTTGCTGCCCATTTTTTCCATTTGTGGGGCATCTAAATGTTCTGGCTTGATTTTATCGTTCTGGGTTTTTTTCCCTTCCAACATTGGAAGCCTCTCAGCTCCAGAATTACTTCAACCATTTATTTCCTTATCTATGCTACATATATTGATGATGCACCTATCCTAATAAACTTTCCCTGCACATGCATCCTGCCAAACTGCTATCTAGAGCTAATGTGCAAAGAAAGCTGTCAGGCAACGAAAACACATCAATACTGAACTCCCACAGCATTAACGATGAATTGTAAAGTCTATCAGAGAATTAACTGCATAGAATATGTTTACATTCAAATAGATACATATACAAACAATATATTTTATTTTTAAATAGTCATGCACAACATGTTTATGACAAATGTAAGACTTTCTTAATTTTACCTTGTGTAACTTAAAAAAGTTACATAATAACAGTTAAATATGATCAGAACAGACATTGCTGGAATGAACAGCACTTTATGTAGGCGTTTATGAAAAAAATATATATCAGGCTTGAAGCTGACTTCTCACTTTAGACACTGATTTATGTAAGCATTCCATCTGTGGGTTGCTCAAGATGCATGGAACATAGCAAATATCAATTAAAGATACATTATTTGTGTATTTAGTTGACCTTTCATACCTATATATTGCTGGGTTTGTGCTAACAATTGTCTAATACTGTATTTTTTAAGACGTGGGTTGTGGCCAGTGGTCAAACTTAAAAAAAGACCAAAAAAAAAATCCATATAAATGAGTTAGTTAGCTAGCTAACATTAGTCTACTGGAAAGAAAGTCTACAGATTTTGTTGTAGAACAGCTTTCACTTGTTGTAACGCTTACAGATTAAAACTGAATTATTACAAAACTGCTTCCTCAACACATGTGAATGTGCTTAAGCCTACACTGATTATCATGTGGTGGTTTGACATGATTAAATCCTGATACACTACCAAAAGCTACCCAGGCCTCCTTGCCCAACATCAGTCCCCGAACTCACTAATGCTTTTGTGGCTGAATGGGCACAGCAAATGGGCATATTAATGCTCATGGTTTTGGAATAGGCTGTTCAAAAAGCACATACAGATGTGATAGTCAGGTGACCACTTACTTTTGACCATATATGCTTACCGTCTACTTTATTAGGAACACTTGTACACCTGCACATTCATGCAGCTATCTAATCATCCAATCACCCAAACAGCAGTGCAATGCAAAAAATCATGCAGATACAGGTCAAGAGCTTCAGGTAATGTTCACATCAAACATCAGAATGGGGAAAAAGTGCAATGCCTGTGACTTTAACCAGTGGCATGGTTGTTGGTGCCAGATGGGCTATTTTTAGTATTTCAGAAACTGCTGATCTCCTGGGAATTTCACACAAACTCTAGAGAATGTTGTTTGTGAAAATCCCAGGAGATCAGCAGTATCAGAAATACTCAAACCAGCCCATCTGGCACCAACAACCATGCCACAACCAAAGTCACAGCGATCACACTTTTTCCCAATTCTGATGTTTGATGTGAACATGACCTGAAGCTGTTGACCTGTATCTGCATGATTTTTTATTTTTTTTTCTGGCGCTGCTGCCAGATTAGATAAATGGATGAATGTGCAGGTGTACAGGTGTTCCTAATAAAGTGGATGGTGAGTGTAGTGTACATCCAAGACAACATAATACAATCTCAAACAAGGACAGAATTGTTTACCCTACATCACCATTTATCCTGGTCAGGGTCATGGTGGATCCAGGATAATATTGGGTATGAAACAGGTATACACCATAGAAGGGATCCTAGTTCATCGCCAGGCACCAGCATACACAGACACACACTGATTCACACTTTGGGGCAATTTAGAATGTTTTTGGGAGGTGGGAGAAAACCAAAGAACACAGAGGAAACCCACACAGACACCCTTCAAATCATGTTTTTATATCTTAGTGGGGTTCAAATGATCCCACAAAATAAGAGGAATATCTCATAGTTTTGACACTGTGCAAATATTTGGCTGGTTCCCATGACTGCTTTTTTTTACAACAGCTAATAGAGCCAAAAGGTTTCCTTTTGGTTACTGTGGTTAAGGATAGGGTTAGATTTAAGTGTAGCATAGGATTATTATCTATAATAACATCTATTTGAATGGATGGTCCTCACATGGATAGTAAGACAAACATTCTCTCTCTCTCTCTCTCTCTCTCTCTCTCTCTCTCTCTCTATCTCTCTCTCACAGTGTGTGTGTGTGTGTGTGTGTGTAGTGGAGTGGTGTCAGCTGGTGTCAACTAACAAACTCAAGGAAAGATAGAGAATGATGAGACACTGAAAAACCTAGAGGGTGCAGACTAAGGACATACTAGCTGAGCTTATCATAACAAGGGGCTGACAAGAATTGTGGGTACTGATGGGTAAAGAAAGACAGCATGTGAGGAGTCAGGGAGTTTGGAAAAGAATTAGAAGATAAGAAGATGAGGACTGGACTGAGCCTGGCTGTCCAAATGGCCATGAAAGGCCTAGTGAAGCCTCAGTACTCACCAGGGATCCAATTACTGGCCCTGCCTGGCAAATAACAGAACCGTGAAAAGAAAAAGAAGAAAAACTATGAACAGGAGAGGAACAAGATAACAGGCAAGAGGAGAAAGAAAATGGGATAGAAGATTATTACCTGTTACTAACAAAAGCACAATGATCAGCATGTTATGGAAGCACTCTCTGTAGATACAGTAAGTGTAGGCAGTGCCTGAAGTAGAGCTTGATAAGGCTAGCATACATGCTAACAAAACTGATGCACAAGGAGATCAGCCCACACAGTCAGACATACATTATTCATCTATCTGATGCAGGCACTCGTGAGAGTTATTAGTCATCAGGGCACACACACACATATGGTTTGAGTCCACTTGTCCCTTTTAGAGGGAATGTCAATGCAAACCAATACTAAGTACTGGTCGCTTAGGCTAGTCGAATAATACATACTAGTCCCCACTGTGGGGCTGTCAACTTGTCAAGGCTGTGGAAAAAAAAAAACAGTGAGACAGACAGCGAGGAGATGCTGGCAGATGGTAAAGAAAGCAGGCTAAATATACTTTGTTTGTGTGAAAATATTTCAGACTAGATGAAGCCAATTCTACTTTTTCAACTGTAAAAATCTATGCCGGGAAAAAGAATAGGTCATTTTTATTTTATTTTGCTTTACTGGACCGTTAACAATTTGATCTCACGTTGCATGATATCACAGTGCACAAGACTGTCTATTGAAGGAATTACTCCTGCAGTTATTTTGTTGACCTTTAAAGCTAAATGTTGTAGTTGTTTTGGCTGCTCCTGTTAGGGGTTGCCACAGCCGATCATTGGTCTGCATGTTTTTGATTTGGCACAGTTTTTATGCCGGATGCCCTTCGTGACATAACCCTCCCATTTTATCCGGGCTTGGGCCCGGAACTGAGAGTACACTCCCAGTGGCTGGGTTGGTTCCCTGCCAAGGAATTGTACCCGGGCTGCAGCAGTGAGAGCGCAGGATCCTTGGCCACTAGACCACCAGGGACCCTGTTCTTTAAAGCTAAATAAAAAAGCTAAATTTTAAAAAAAGTCACTGTGGCATAGTGAATTCCATTGTGACTAGTGCTGTGTGAAAGAGTGCTTTCAGAGCCATGGGTTGCACATCACTATCCAATCCCACTAAGCTAGTTTAGAGTCAGATCAGCAATGCATGCTCAAAGACATCCAGGCTCGTTTTCAGATAGAGGCCGGAGTTGAACGTGGCAGAAAAATGTCCCAGACACTGCTGTAGACATTGCATCCTCCATCCATCATTAAATTATAAGGAGCTTCTGCACCCCACACTATCTGTTTCCCAATCAGTGATTTCAGCTGAGCTGCCAGCTCATCCTCACAAGTGCATTTAAAAATGGGTACATCCTTAAATAGTATAATATGACACACAGATTTATTATTTTGCACATTTATTGCACTGATTTATTGACTCATTAACAGTTTAGCCTACAAGAGCATTGAACCTGGAACTGTAATCTGTAGCCTGTGTGGCTGTTAACTGATAATAATAATAATAAATAGCCTAAAATATAAAGCAGCCTAAAAATAGTGTTCAGTTTTCTGTCCTGGACAGTTTTTGCTTAAACTATACAAAGGAAGACTAGTTGTGCACTTTTTTAATTACTGGTCAACTAGTAAAACTTAGTAGTCGTGCAACCCCTAATTCAAAGTTATTCTGAGTGAACACCTTTATCCTATGATGAGCCATTTCTATCCTTATGGGAGTGGTCTCTACCATGATGAAAATGCCATCATCCACATGGCATAACGGCTCACTTTAATGAATGGTTTGATGAGTAAGAAGATAATGTAAATCATATGATACACAGTATGATATACAGTATATATATTTATATTTATTAATGCCTATATTCAATACAATTCAATTAAATTCAATTTTATTTGTATAGCGCTTTTAACAATGGACATTGTCACAAAGCAGCTTTACAGAAATATATACATACATTCAGGATATAAACTTTATAAATTTATCCCTGAATGGTTTTCACTTTTGGATATTGATATTTTGTCATATAACTAACAAGGCAAATATTTATATACCTTCTGTGAGTGTGTCTTGTATTATTAATAGGTTACAAAATGTGCATGCAAGGGTAATATGAGGACACCAAAGAGTCAACTTTTAAACACTTAAAGTATCAAATTCTATATTCTGTAATAAACATTAGCTGTTTTGTCCCAAAATAATGTAAGGCTGGAGGCTAAGCCAGAAGATCACTTACAGTGATGATGAAGATGATGCAGAGACAGTGAAATCTGATACTTTTCTTACCTTGGCATTTATTGCACATAACACATAAAGCCTTTTGGCTGGATTACGGTAAAAATGTATTTTTTATTATTAGATTCAGTGATATTTTATTATTAAATAGTTACAAATGATCTGCAATCACAATTTAATAGCATAAGTACAGTAGAGTAAAACAGACTCTAGTGTAATATTTGTCCTAGTTTATATTGATTAAGGACCATATTCAGTAGGTGCTTAAATTGATTTTCTAGGTGGATCAGTAAGATTATTAAAATTACCTGAGTGTAGTTCATGTCTCAGATATTGCCAGATTTTTGTATTTATACTGACCAAACATGACTATCAGGATGAAATATTGCTCTGTCTGAAATATACTTCTGGGCTTCTCTCAAGTCAATATCTCAGTGAAAAATTCCCTTAAGTTCAAGGTGAGAATTTCACGTAACTGAGACATGTCATATCCCACTCTGTGTGAACAACTTATATACAACTGTCCAAGTAGCATGTAAGGGCAGTGTTAGCCCAGTGATTAAAGATTTGTCCAGGACTGCCAAAAGCCCTTAGGAAAAGCCCTGAACTCTCAACCACTGAAGAGTAGAGGCTATTTGGATTGTATCACACTTTATTTTTTAGTTTTGAATAAAAATGTCTGTCAAATAAATAAACATAAATGCATTCTCCTATAGACAAGTGTGTTGAACGTTTCCAAGCGAGAACCAGTTTCCTTTAGATTCAATCCAATGTTACCCAGTTCGCAGAAATTTTTTAAGCAAGATTTAAAGCAAGAGTGATTTAAATGATAAGAAAAACTAAACTCTCCCAACATAGTAACACTGGCCTGTAAGTTGTGCAAATTCTTATTAATTTACACCTGTGAAATGATGTTGATCTATCAGTTTAAATTATTCCAACTTTACCCACTTTCATATAATAATATGTGCCATACAATTGCATACAATAGGAAATAATGATTAAAAAAAATTTTTGTTCTCAGGCAAAGTTAACTATCTAAGTATTAGTCCTAAGCTTAGTGGCATTTTGGTTATTCCTATCATGGATGTTATTCAAGCCAAACATAAAATTCAGTCTAATTAACATAGCCACATCAATGCAGGAGTATTTCTCTGACGAACTGGGAAAAAAAAAAAAGTATGAGATATGCATAAACCCCCTGCGGTGGTAGGAGATGTGTAGACCTGAAAACTGTGCCTCATACTTTATTCTCTTTGTAATGGAGTATGTGCTGTTGGGAGCTGCATCTTTATTAAAAGCGGTTTGGCTTGCCTTGTAAATAAAAAACAAAAATAAAAAACGTACAATAGTTGTGTAAGTGTGCACAGCCCTAAACTAATACTTTGTTGAAGCACCTTTTGATTTTATTACTCTGCTCAGTCATTTTGAGTAAGAGTCTATTGGCATGACACATCTTAACTTGGCAATATTTTCCCACTCTTTCTTGCAAAACATTCTAGATCCATCAGATTGTGAGGGGCATCTCCTGTGCACAGCTCGCTTCAGGTCACCCCACAGATTTTTAGCTGGATTCAGGTCTGGGCTCTGGCTAGGTCATTCATGTGAAGGAAACCCAGACATGTGAAGAATACGAGAGATTGTTATCACATGCAGAGAGTAATCAGTACTTGTCAGATATTCCTGCAGCTTCTTTAAAGTTGCTGTAGGTCTCTTGGCAGCCTCCCTGGTAAGTTTTTATTTATGTTATAATTTATATTATATTATTTACATATTTATTTTTTCTTGTCCTTTGTAAGTTTCGGAGGGACATCCTGTTCTTGGTGATGTCACTGTGGTGCTCTATTTTCTCCACTTGTTGATGATGGCCTTCACGGTGTTCCATGGTACATCTAATGTTTTGAATTTTTTTTTTTGTACCTCTCTCCTGATTGATTCCTTTCAACAGTGTGACGTTGTATAGGCTTTGTAAGCTCTTTGCAGACCATGGATTCAGCAGCCAGATGAAATCAGGAAGATGTCAAGAAAATCCTACAGAAACAACTGGTCATTATTTGGGGTTAATCAGAATTATGTCATTGATGACAGCTGTATGATAATTAATTTTGAACATGAGATTGAATGTGATTGGTTCATTGAATACAGCCACATCCACAATTATAAAAGGGTGTGCACACTTTTGCAACCAGGTTATTGTAACTTCTTTATTTTTCCTATTTTTCCCTAAAATGTTTCTGATTGTTTTTTACATAATTTTGTAATTTCACATTGAGGGCAAGAAAAGTTCTAATATGATTTATCTTGGTTTAATTTTCAAAAACGTGCCATTTTAACAGGAGTGTGTAGACTTTTTATATCCACTGTATTTATATTAACCTACTTTTTGCCATGACAAAAAAACAAATATACAAAAAAAACTCTTGAGCAACTTAATAAAACTCTGCTCACTCTTTTGTACGTTTGTGGCTCATCAGTAGTCATCAATCTTTTCACTTACACCTTTCTTACTACCAGCTCATTTTTTCCATCTGTGTCAAGTCATAGGCCCTTTGTTTTAGGTGCTTTATCGATTTGTTGATTCCCCATGAGGCATGTAATAAGTTAAGTCTGCCACTGTTATACATCACTTATTATTGATGAGAATATAAAGCGAAAACTATAGGGTGGAGAAGCTTGACAGCAAGGAAGAGGAGGAAAAAGTACAAAAGTATTAGTTGTGACTTATTACTGACATGAATGTTCTGCTATGAAATCTGACATGAATTTTCTAAGCATGACTGAACTATTATTATCCAGTAAGTCTGTTTTTTTATGCACAAAGATTCCAGAGAAACAGAAAGCCTTTTAGGATTGAAATGAATTGAGCTCTGCAGAAAGTGAAAGGACAGGGAGGGTGACTTGGTGGTATGAAAAGCTAGATAAATACACTGTAATATTCACCAGTGATTTAGAAGAGAACCAGCACAACGTTTTAATAGGGCACAATTGCAAAGCATCTACTATGCAACAACCTTTATTGCCTTTGAATTGTTTAATACATCAGCATTTAAATGAGCATTTGTTCTGTGTGAGTGCAAATGGACATTCAATGCTATATTTCAGTTACTCCATATTTTACAGGCTACTCTCAAAGGTACAGTATATCACACAAAGCAAATGAATGTATGGCAGTTTAACAATGGTTCCCCCTTATGTACAAGTAAGTTACAGCATTTTTTGAGTGGTGTTACAACTGACAAACTTGCACTTGATAAAAGAAACAAATATACGCAAGATGTTATGTGGAAAGTGTGAAGTCTATAAATTAAATCGTTAATGAATGACGTAACTGAAAAAAAAAAGTTACAATTGTACCATCTCTCCTCTACAGATCATGCAATAATATGTGTTTTACGTTGTTAATGTACTATTTGAACACGGTAGTTAGAGAAGCTCTCTCGACTAAACTGCCTGTTGCAGATGGATGAGCTCTGTTTGTGTGTTTAGTGTATTTTGTCCCACTGATTACTTTTCCCGTTACAGTTAACATAAGCAGATGTTTGCAAAAACAACAGACTGCTTATTTAAACACGTGTACACATGCCCATATACACACACATGCACATGCTGTACACGACATGATCAACATGCAAATTTGTTTTTAAATATAAGCAGGCTGGTAGGTAACCTGAATCATTTTCAACTGTATGCATCATTTTAACATTTATTACTCAGTTTTACGAATGTGCCTGCAAGCATAACTGTGGTTCCTTCAGCACATAGCATACTGTGAGTCAGAAAGCGGTATCGGAGGAAGGGGGAGAACACAGAAAAGCAGATACACAGAGAGACCAATGGAGAAAAGAAGAGAGAGAAAAGGGAGAGAGCGAGAGTAAGAGAAACAGTGAGAGTAAGAAACAAGCAGAAGAAAGAGAAAGAGGATAGGATGAACAAAAAGAAGGAAGAAAAACAAGAAGAGATAGCATGGGAGAGACACAATATAAGAGAAAGACAAAAACACACAGAACATCACAAGAGAAATAAAATAATAATAATAATAATAATAATAATAAAGAATGGCATACAGCTTGAGAGAAAATGGAAATGTGCCAGAACCAAAGAGGGACATTAGTGGAAAACACTGAGCGAGACAGAAAAAGTGACGTTAAGAGAGAGTGAATGAAAGGTATGTTAAAAGAAAAAAGAAAGAAACAGAAAATCAGGTACACAGAAAAGAAGGCAAAGAAATGAAAAGACATACAGAAAGGCCAGACCGTGAAAAAATGAGGATAGAGGAAAAAATAAGAGATAGGAAGGCCAATGGAAAGTAGACAGGCAAAACCAGAAAAATCGTGAGAATCAGTAGAGAGAAAGGAAAAAAGACAGGGAGAGAGAGAGAGAGAATGAGTCATAAAGGCAGTGAGACAGAGAGAGAGAGAGAGAGAGAGAGAGAAGCATATAGGGAATTAAGTAAAAGGTAGAGAGATGTAAGTAAAAGGTGTGTGAGTTGATAGGAAGAGACAGAAAAAAGATGGAAAGTGAGAGAGAAAGTGAGGGAGAGGTAGGTGGAGCTTGAAAAGCAGTCACGTAGACAGTCTAGAGAAAAGGAGAGAGAAAGTAAGGAGATACAGAGAGAGAGAGAGAGAGAGAAAGAGAGAGAGAACTGAGATATCAGCTTGCAAACATGCTGTCTACACTGTAATTAAAGAGGTGGTTGCAAAGCAGAGAAGCTGAAAGAAAACCACTAGGAATGTGCAAATCAAATTCTGGATGGATTATAGGTTTGGCCTGTGCTGTACTGGCAGCGAGTGTCGTGTCACAGACATGTAAATTGCTAGCTAGGCCTGTCGCTGAATCCAACTCTGCATGCTGAGCACTTAGGAGAAAGCTATTGTCTTTCACTTGGCTTTTTTTTTTAACTATAGTACTCCAGTGGCACATGGCCCACTTTTGGGCAACCATTAACAATTATGCAGAAAGTCTTGCATGCAGAAGATAACCAGGCACACAAGAGTGTGTAATTATCCTAATTCCAAACACTTCCACAATCATTAAGCCAAGAGAAATGAAGAAACTAGCAAACATAAAATCATTCGGTTGGTGTAAATAGTACTTTTTCATATATCATGTTGGTGACCAGTTGTATCTGAATTTGCATTGGACCCCTTTGCCTGTGTTCTATTTCTGCTTCATACTGGATTAACACAGACTTACTTACTGTCAATCTATGATTCCACCACTGATGCCATGTTAGAGGTTACAGATGATAGAGCAAACTTGTGTCTGTCTTTTTTTAGAAACAGCATTGACGTGGCAGCACAGTTTAAAATAACTCAACCATATGGAACACACGGCACCCACTTCACTAGCATGAGACACATTCTCTGCTTTTCCTTCTTTCTTTTCCATCCCATGTGTTTTCAGGGAAAGAACAGGAGTAGGATTTTCGCCGTGGTCAAATTCAGACAAGTGTCTACCCAACCTTCAAAAGAAAGTTTAAACACAAAGGGTTTTAGACACCGCACCAAAACACATAGAAATCATCACATACAGGTTTCCAAGCAACTCAAGCTTTTAATCTTTTAGCACCATTATGGAATATTGTAAACAAATTTTAGCTTAAGAAACCAGTAACTAAATATATAACAGTAATTAATAACTGATTTAGCTTATTTACCACCAAACTTTGATTTTCGTTTCTGAGCATGTAAGTGTATATATCCAATGATCTCTCTTTTTATCCAAAAAGATTAAAGGCCTCAAAGTGAATGAACAGTTCAGAGAGACTAGATCAAAGCTATCGTAATGTCTGCTGATCTTGCCGCTGGCTGTGTTCCACTTCTTTGAGTGCTGTTTACTTTGCCCAGGCCTTAGTTTGGAAACTCACCCTGACTCACCTTTCTGGTGCCGTGACCCGGATTACCAGTGCTAATTATACAGTGTGTGGTGGCTTTCTAAACACAATGATGTGATGATGTCCACAAGACAATTGGTTTAAATTAGAGCCAAAAAGCAACATGAGAGCAAAAATGGCTGAATATAAGGAAGAGACACAATCTACCTACAATGTCGCCACAACAATTCACAGATTTTATTGTTCTCTAGAAAATAGATTCTTTGACACACAGAGCTTAAAATGGTGTGAAATTTCCCACCATTTGGTAAGTGATAAAGCCTCTCAGCAGTGTTTATTTTCAAATAGATTTTTTTAAATTATGTAGTTTTAGTGTTTGGATAAATCTTAGTCAACAAAATATTCACATTTTTCAAACTAACAGAACAAAAACTAACAAAACTATTTCAAACACATTACTAATGCAACACAGCGTTTCTTTTGTGTTTAATGTTTTCATTCAGCCAGTGCAACCTACCTTGCAAGCTACACATTTAAAGAAAATATGAAACACATGACACATGAAAAGAAATCCAGTAAATGGGAATAAAACATGACAGAGTATGCTGCTCCAGCAATTTGCCAACAATTACATTTTTTTTTATTGACTGACCAATGACACCCCATACTTTTTATGCATTTATAGTTAGATTTAATGTTTTGGAATGTTTTCAAAACAGTATTAACTCATTTTCAAATCAGATAGATCCAAGGACTATAATGTATTTATGTTTCAGAATATTTCAATCAGCAATTGCTTGAGATTAAAATGGTTTTAGTTTCTTCACAGTGCTGATTTATTTAATCTTATTTTTGTATTATTCACATTTTTAAAGATATTTTTGTTTTTGTATTATTGACAAATATTTTTATTGACAATATTATTGATTTTTTTAATCCAAAAAAAAACATTGTCAACAATTATTTCTTCAGTAAATTTAACAATTACAATTTAAATCTGAAAAAGTTGGCATTCAAAATGACTATGACTGAAAATATTCATAGATATATTAAGAGGTATGGTGTTAGCCTAGTGTATCAGCCTAGTGTACTGTAAAGCATAGTATGATTGTCAGTACATCTCATGGGGGCAAATTTACATTCTGAGGCATCACCAGCACAAACAGATCGAAAGACAGCTGCTAAATCGGCTGTCACCATTTAGTCAGTTCTGCTAATGCTAATCACTGTCTGCTGAGACACACCCTCCCACAGACATCTGACAAACCATAACTGCTTTGTCATAGTCTGAGCACAGTGTACTGTGATCATGTGAGAAAATAGGAAAGACAGATTTGCTGATCGTAGTCAGTAAATAATGCTGTAGCTAGGAGCAATGGTTTAAACAAGGATTTCAAAGATTTTCAGAGAGACAATGAGAGCAAGCCAGACGCTGGCTCTTAAAAAGACTTGGTACAACAAAAATACTTTCTCTAAAGATATCAATGGTGGCACACAATCAAGTTGATTTCAGACAATTAACCATTCTCAAGCTCTGCTAACTGCTAACAAAGTGTGAACTGATTTGGAGATGCAATGATCCAATGCACCAATGTTAGCAGTTAATTGAAGTGCTCAAGAGGTTAATAAATGGAGTCTCAGAATGTAGGGAAAAACTCACAAAACTAGTTTCCGAAGAATGTTTTTATGCCAAGACTTTTTCAGAAAAACTGTTTTTCCAGCTGTCCAATGTCTTTCTCTTGTTTTCCATGGGTGGATAACTTGTTCCCAAGCACAAACCAGTGGTAAAGGAAACATTTCATTTACATCTGAATTATAGCCAATAAAAGACTCTTGACCATGGTGTTTAATTTAAGTCACTGGTAAATGGAACTAGAAAAGAATATGAGAGAATACCAGAGAGAAGAAAGAAAGATAAAGGGGAATTGAATATAATGAAAGATGCTTGAAGGGTCAAACCACGTGGATGGCTGAAATGTGTCAAGCACGCTGCTGCCACAGAAAACTCATGGGAAAGCAGACTGTGGATGCCAGTGGCAGGGGCAAATGCCCATATGGGCTACAGCTGTGTGTCTGTGGGAGAAATTGAGAATGAAAGAGAAAGAATGGGAACATTCCTTATGAGATAGTTGTATGAATATACCACATCTGATTAGAGTAGCCTCAATGTATTTATGTACACAGATATCAATCATTCTTGTTCTCTTTCTCTCTCAGTCAGTTAACTCATCTTCCTTAAGATTAGAGACAAAGCTTTAGGCCAGATCCACTAATATGTGATATGAAAGTAAGTGTGAAGCTGAACAACCAAATGAAACTGAACAACCAAAATAAAAGAAAATTTAAAAACTATATGTGGTATGTGGAAGAAGGCTCGTGGAACAGCCTGTGATTAGGTCAATGAGGGCTGGTTAGTCAGCATGCTGTGAAGGGCAGGCTGTAAAATTTAGTTAGGCAGGAGGAGAAAATGGCAACCTTTGACTCTGCTGCAATAACATTGATATTAACTAGAGCTAAAAGTCTCCCTGGTGTCCTGGGTACTCTGCCCATCAAGCAGAAAAACACACACTCTTTACTAAATATTGTTCAATTTAAACCATGTTGACAGTTTATGATAAAGACATACACCTATGATAAAGGTCAATTTTTTGGTAAACAATTAGTAAATGTACAAGATAGTAATTGTCAATTACTGACAGTGGACTATTAGTGACTATGTACAATTTGTTATCATTCTTTTACCCATCCATCAATGGAAAGGAACCTTCATAGGATTGTAGCACAGCATGGTAGTGATAGTCAAGTGGAGCAAGTGGGATTCTGAACACCTTAGTGTCAATGCTGGGTTAAGAACTGTCAATCAAACAAAAAAACCCAGCCAGTGGTGATCCAGTAGTCAGAAACAGACCACTGATCTAAGACTAATGGATGGTTAATGCAAACTGCACATGGCAAAAAGATACCAATGTAAGTCTTGTAGTCCTCATTTGTGTATACCTGAAAGATCCAGATGACTGTAGGGTGCCCCATTTCTCTGCGTGTGGTTCTATGCACTCTATCACAGTCTACTGGTTTGCTGTGGGGAGAGAGTCTTTCAACATTAATTTAACTTATCATTGAGCAGTGTTATGTTTAAAAAAAAAAATAAGCAGAGCATGATCAAAAACGCTACAATTTCATCAAAATCATTTGAAATGGATCTGCTAAGAAGCTGATTTCATCATGGCATATCATTCATTTTTGTTGGTGTGATCTTATGCTTTGGGGAACAGAATGATGAAATATCTCTGCACTTCATTTGTCTCCAAATGAATGACAAGAGTAATTGAGTGAGTAATGACAGTGTGATGTTGTGACATCTTCGGTATTGTTATCTGACAAACTATTTCAAAAGTGCCACGCTGAATGTATATGCAATGTGATAAAGTGTTGAGGACTGTCTGAAATGATCTGTTTTACACCCTCATGCTATTAAAATACTCAGGTATAATAAGACTACATCTGCACTTGCAATGAAGTGCAGACTTACAAGAGGACTGCTAAGGTCAGTGGGCCATTTGGGACAGGGTCAGTTAAACAGGCAACTCAGTGTATTATCATAAGTTAACATATGATGTAGAGGAATTCATTCAGTCATTCTTCTTCAATAACCCCTTTATTCTGGTCAGGGTCATGGTGGATTCTGAGCCTGCTGTTGGTGTGTTATAGTCAGTGACACAATTTAGATTAGAAAGTTTAGTGTTAGCAGTGTTTAAGACAGTAAACCATGTGATGGGTATTTTTCTTTGTTTTTAAAATGGGGTCTGTAATGGATAAGGTTAGTGCAGACCTTGAAGATCCTAAACCAGTTTTATTTGACAGTGCACAAGAATAGAGTTACTTTTGTTAGAAAAAAACAACAACAAAAACAAAAACTCTACAAAATGTCTTATTGCACTCTTGCAACTGCAAAAACCAACAAATCTGTATCTGCTCATGTCAGCTATTTTTAATTTCCTGACATATTCATTGAACTTAGACTCAGCTGATATGGAATCAACCCAAACCCCCAGTGACCCCAGTAAACAGCTTTGTGTTGGAGAAAGAATGAATGAATATATTATAAGTACAAAGGAATCCACATTTGTAGGCATGTCATAGCGTCTAAATTAGCCCATATAAAGGAAGTGACTGTTTTTTATGAGGGCAGAATTTTATGGCACATCTAAGTGCCTGTCCCTCAGCAGCATACCAGAAAAACCACAGCCATTAGAGCCTAAGGGTAAATAATGTTACTCTTTCTTTCTCTGTAACATGCACATAGTAGCATTCACACATTTATCTACTTAGAATGTACAGTAAATTCTAGCCAATGCCATACACATTTATGTTTGATGTTTGATGGTAACAGTTCTGTTAAAAGTTCTGTTAAAAACATGAAAAGCTAACAGGCTTTTGCGCTGACAGAGGCAGGGTGAAAACAGCTTTAATGTGCACATAAAAGCATGTGTGTCTGAGTGTGTGTGTGTGTGTGTGTGTGTGTGTGTCACCCACTGATCGGGGCGACGCACCATACTGTGCATGTCCTGTTCTTTGAACCCACTGCAGTATTGGAGCTCTTTATTATCCAGAGGTCACAGTGCTGTGGAAATCTCAGTGCCAGAGTAATGAGTGTGGTGTGCATGACTGTGTCAATTATTTCAAGTGCAGGCCTGACCCACACAGGTAGCACATTACATCGCATACCCATAAACTCACACTCTCATTTATTATTTAAATGTTATGACTAATGAGGTCTGTATCTCTCTCCAAGACTCTCTTATGTTTTTCTCTGTTTTAGTGTCTATATACTGTGCACCTTAAAAGAGGGAGACAGAGCTGGTTGTAACGGACACAGTCCCAAGAACCATGTTATTTTATGGTAATTCCGTTGAGCTCCACTAGGGGTCACCCCCAGGTACTGGGTACTTCTTCTAACCGTTAAAAGAAGCAGAGCAGCATTTCCTGTGAAGAGGGCGTTTGTTACACTTGTTTGTTCCTTGCTCTCTGGAAACCTTTTATCTCCTTTCCTGAGAAACCTGAATTGTTGTATGCTCAACTACAACTTTGGGACAAGCATGGGGCCTCCACAACCAGAGCTACGACTCAACCTAACCTGAAAACCTGTCCATAGGGCTATCAGTAGGACTAGGCCAAGGTCTGATATTAATACTGGTAAGGTTGATCCAATCTTATGGAAACCGTGAAGGACAGTGGACTGGATTGAACTGGCCTTAATCTAAGTGACTGTACAAATGTATATATTGGGGTAGGTTTTTTGCTACTGTTTGTCTGCAGTTGTTTTCTTTCTTGTCACAGTACAGCAACACATTCTGGCTTCATGGTATATCGTTGGAAGTGTGTCTTTTGAGTGCATTTACATTTTTGGGTCAGATGGTCACAGATTGGAAGGTGCAGGGAAACCCTCCTTAGATTTAATTCTGTGTACCCTTTATTATTCCGATAGAGGTTACATGGTTTTGCATCTATCAGCTCTTCTGGTGCTCTGCTACGATTTCTTTTGCATGAGAAAATTGTATGAGCCAGTTTGGAAATTTTGAATGATTAAAGGAGCAGTTTGTAATTTTAGAGACCTCTGCTGCCTGCAAGGTGAGTTGTAATTGCAATGAAACTATTGACACAACTTCTGCTTATTGGTTGGACTAGAAGTGTGGGATCCCACATGAAGCAACAAACCACAACAACAACAAAAAAAAAAATCACACGAGCAGGAGGGTTTTACTTTCTTTTGAGACTTGCATGACAAAGCAAGAGCATATTCATTAATGTGAATGTGAACAAGCACGATTCATTTACAAGGTTCATTCATTCATTCATCATTCATTCATGCATAGTATGTCTAGCTGAGAACCATTTATGAACTTCAGGTTGGCAAAATGTATTCTCAGACCATGCTGATAGTACTGGCATTTCTGGCTCTGGTTTTTTTTTTCCCCAGTGTTTTTTTTTTTTTTTTTTTTTTTCAGGTTTTCTGATATTTGGTGAGTATAGTGTAGGGGTGTAACACAATGCCATTATCTATATCTGTTTAGTGCTCAAAATATTTGCAACTGTATTCGGATTTAAACCAGAACTGGGTGTGGTCTGTACCAGAAGGGGTTTTTTTTTGTTACTATGATCTAGAAACACAATGGAAAGCACTGAAAAAAAACAGGCCTGCTCAAAAAGAAGCATTTTTCATTCACAAATTATAACAACAAATAGCAATTTGCAGACTCCTGAACCAGACGCCTGAACTAGATGCCCTGTTGAACTTTCTGACAAGCTTTCTATCTTCTGTTTAATATGACTCAGTAAACTATGTTTCAAAACAATATCTTTCTCAAAGACAAAGTCTTTCACCAATTTAGCCTACAGTTGACAACAACAACCATCTAATAATATTTTGTCAGAGTTACTTCTGTTTTTGGGTATGTTACATTCTAGAAAGATCAGAAAATAATTACGAATCTATTATAAAACTGGGACACATTTACAGTGCTGCTGAGAGTCTAAATGGGGTCCTTTAAGCGGCATTTCAAGATCTGTATGATTTTCTGAGAACGTTTCCTTTTTAAGAATGATCATTTAAAAATGGCGAAAATCATGCGCAATGAACATACAAGTTGTAAATTATTTTTAAAAATAATGATTATTTTTAGGATGAGCCCCGCGAGATATACAGCTTTGTGCGTAGTAAAGTCTGCGTGGGTTATATGGAACGTCTCAATATATGAAAGCATATTTCTTATGATTTGCAGTAAAGGTACATTTTATCTTATTTCTTGCTTATGATTCTTGCCTTGATTTGGTTTCTTTCATTTGTGTTTCTTTTATTCAACCACTTGCACTTGCTTCTGACTCCAACTATCTGGCAGAATGCTTGACTGAAACATAGATGCAGCAAGTTTCTGGAAAATTTATCAGTAAGTCCTGGCACTGAAAACATCATGTAAGAGGGATGTAACTAACCAGCATGCACAACACAAGAGCTCTTATGCCACTGAACAGGGGTCTAGTAAGCTGAGCTACCTGCATTTCATGATGCCAGCCTTTGATTCTATGGAATTTCCCCAAGAAATGTCGATGGGAAACATTCATAAAGCCTGATGGACCCAAAGCCTGATGAGAATGAGTGGATGAAGTTTATGTTGTCATGATTAACAGGCAGAGCACACTAATGGGCCAAAAACCTGGTCGTTCAAAGAACACCCAAGCCTGGAAAATGTGCCCGAGTTCTCCAGCCTCCTGAGATGGGTGTTCCCACTGCCTAGGTTTGAGCCTCCCCTAGAAAAAGCCTGCATGTCATCTGAACCCCATCAGCCAAACTCAAGCCAGAGGCCAATGGGACAGATGCTCCCTTTATCATTCACCAAGACCACAGCTACCTAATAATAGAGTACAGGCTCTCAGTCACCTTACATCTCTGCTGCAGTCTTGAGAGGGGACCTGGAATGAAAGATCATTTTACCACTATTATTGGACCACCATCATGCCTAATTAGCTCCTTGTCTCAAAGATGGAGAAGAAGCCTGGTATCTGCTGATCTTTGCTGTTTATCTCCATGCAAGCCAGGGCAAATTAGGTGTCTCACTTAATGACGTGTTGATGATGGGCCCCGACTTAAACAAGAGTTTGCGGGGAGTACTGCTGCAATTCAGATGTGGGCCAGTAGTCTTTACTGTAGACAACGAGCAAATATTTCACAGTTTTGTCAGGGAAGGTCACAGGAATTTCCTACAATTGTTGTGGTTTAAAGATAACCACATGAACAATGAGATTGTAGAATACAGAATGAGGGTCCACTTGGCAATAGCCCTTTGCCACCTGTGGCCATGTATGAGCTGAAATGCGCTGCAGCATATGGAGAGGCCGAGTTTGGCACAGAAGCCAAGAAATTAATCTTGAGAGATTTCTATGTTGGTGAAGAGCTTAAGTCCTTGCCTCCCCCTCAGATACCATCTGTCTACTTAAAGCTGCACAAGGTATGCTTGCATTGTCCACTCTGAGATTGCAAAAGAGAGCCTCCAACAGTCAGGAGGTTATGCAAAAATTTACTTCAGATGACTGCTAAGGACCATAAGGACATAGATTTAGACACAGAGGCACCACCAGTTCAGCGCAGTCTAGGACTGAGCTGGGACATCAGGACTGACATGTTCACCTTCTGTGTAACCATTAGAGAAAGGCTGTTTACGTGCAGAGGAGTTTTTGTCACAGTTAACAGCTTGTTCGACCCTCTCAGCCTGATGGCTTCTATCATTGTGCAAGGCAATCTCATCCTACGAGAACTCACCAGCATTTTGGATTGGGATGTACCTCTCCCAGCTGAAAAGGAAGCAGAATGGCTTGTTTGTAGAGACCTTGCTTACTTTGAGACTCTGCGAGGTTACACTACAACATGCCTCTCCTCTGCTTCTAGAAAGGAAATTCACGTCATCTTGGACACTTCGAAAAGGGTATAGCAGCCGTGGCCTATCTGAAGGTCATAGACTTGTATGGAAATCCTCATGCCAGATTCATCATTGGCAAGGCCAAGCTCCCTCCTCAGTCACTCCTCTTTCAAAATATTCTTCAGAAGACCCACCCTTTGATCTTGTCAATCTGGATTCTGATGCTGAGGTGCGATTACTCCTTACCATATGCACCTCATTGCGAACACCTCTTGGTCCCACAGTTTTGAAAGTTTTTCTGCATGACACTCTCTCATCCAAGTTTTAGATTCACTTATCCATGTAGTTCAGTTCTCCAAGAGGTAAGAGGCATGTAAAGGTTAACATCTTTGTGAAATGTCACACATCCTTGGACTCGTATCTGAAGCAAAGACGTTCATCATTGAGTGTGTGCAGAGAGAAGCTTACAAGGTCAAGCTGTCCTGCAGAAGGGACAGAACATCTCAAGAGGCAGTCGTCTTTGGAAACTGAATCCAGTTATCAATTCTGATGGCCTCCTGAGAATCGGTGGTCAGCTGATGAATCTTCACTCCATGAAGTGGAAATCACCCACTGATCATTCCTTTCTGCAGTTATACAGCTACTCTCCTCGTACACTACCAACACGAGATAGTCAAACATCAAGGTAGAATCATCACCGAGGCTTCTTTGCATACAGAAGGTATTTTGTTGGTAGGGGCTAAAAGACAGATTAACAGTTTTCTTCACAACTGTGTAGCATGTAGTACGCAGTGGGGTAGGGCACCTGTGCAGAGGTTGGGAGACCTGCCTTCTGATCGCTTGAGCACAGAACCGCCTTTTACTAACACTGGGATCATTGTGTTTGGTCCTGGACCACTTGCCTCACTCGTGAGGTGGGCAGTCATCTTTACATGCTTAAGCGTATGCGCAATCCACATAGAACTTGTAGAGTCCAAGGAATCATGAAGCTTTAATGATTCCAGTGATCCAAAGTGATCCCCCCAATTTCCCCCTGGGAGTAATAAAGTTCTTTGAATCTTTGAATCTTGAATCTTAAATCTTAACAATGTACTTGCCTCATGGCAGAAGTATGTGCCATAGTCAATGCAAGACCTCTTATACCAATCACTATAGATCCTGATTCACCTTACCTCTTAACTCCAGTATTTCCTACTCAGAAGAGCTGCAATCCTCATCCTATTTGAGGATCCTTTGATAATGCAGATCTCTCCTGTCAGAATGGAAGAGTCCAGCATCTTGGTAACACATTTTGGGGCAGGTGGAGGAGAGAGTACTTGGTGACTTTGCAGAGCCACAATGCTGCCGCAACATTGAAGAAGGTGATGTGGTCCTGCTCAAAGATAGCCACATGAAACATAATGAGTGGCCCATGGTAGTAGTTACAAAGGCCCACACAGACAGAAAGTTCAGAAAGCTAACTAATAGTCAGCAAAGGTGGGACATTTAAGATGTTTCTTCAGGCCATCAACGAGGTGATACCTCTTGTGTCTCCCGGGAACTAAACTTTAATGTACGAACATTCTTCACTGTTGCGCTTATTGTTCTTTCCTGTAATTCGAATTGTTAGTAGTGGTATTGAGTTCGATACCAGACATAGAGTGTTATGCCTTTTCTAAATCTTTAAAGTATTACAGCACCATCTAGTGGCCGTTTTTGATATGAGGCTGTTCTTTGAATATACTGTTTTAGTTGTTCTACTTCCTATTGGCTAGTAAGCTCATGTGATTTAAGATCATAGTTCAATTTCAGGCTTGTTGTGCAGTACTCTGAGCAAAGTTTCACATTCCATGTGGTGACTGTCAAAATATCTTTCACATCCTCTCTTGATGAGTCTTGGAAAAGCATTGGTTGTGAATATAATTTTTGTTTAATTTGTAAGAATGTGTATTTATTTAATTTCTGTGTCTTTACGTAGTCTGCAATATGTATTTGCAACGCTAATTTAGCATTCTCCAGCTATGTTAATGAAAGCTTATTTCCTTCTGTTTGGATCACTGGTGGTCTGACTGCTAAGGATCCCGATCTCTCACCGCCGAGGCCGGGGTTTGGTTCCCGGGCAGGGAACCAACCCAGCCACTTGGATTGTACTCTCAGTGCCGATCCCAAGCCCAGATAAAATGGGAGGGTTGCATTAGGAAGGGCAACCTGTTTCAAATCACAACATGCGCACCAATGAGCTGCTGTGGTGACCCTTAAGAAGAGCACCCGAAAGAACACCATTTCCTTCATCTCTTTATTCTATACACAGTATTTACAAACATGTTTACTTGTATCGAAAGACACTGTGCCACAAGCTGAATGTTTTTTTTATTTATTGTTTTGGAGTTTTGCTTAAGAAAGAGAAAAGAGATGAAGGAGGATAAAATTGGTCCTGAAAAATTATCGTGGATTTGCCCCAGGTGTAAATGAGTGTGCAATGCAGGCATGAATGGTGACATGCAATGGACTGGCATTATGCCCAGTGTTCCTGGGGTAAGCTCCATGTCTACAGTGACCCAGAACAGGATAAATTGATGCAAAGTGGTTTCTATATTATTGTTTTCTATGCAGAATTTAGTAAAACATGAGTGTGAGAGGTGTGTGCATGTGAAAGCAGGATAAGTGTTTTTGGCTAATGGAACAGCTGGAGTGATGTCATGCAGTGAGAGACAGATGCATGGACAAGGACACAGACACTTTGTGAGTCATCACTCAAGAAAGAGCAGCAAAAAGGGTTCACATAACAAATCAGCTGGTCCACAAACACACACACACACAACAATAATGCGACAGCCAGCCCATTAACAGCCATATTTATTTTGCAAACCAGCCTTTATTATTTGTTTCACCACAAGGCATCAACACCATTGTAACATGTTCCAATCAAAGCTAGGCTTCTGATTTTCAGCTCTAAATTCATTCTTAATATGCATTCCCTTCAATGTTGAACTTTTTCATCCTTTGCACAGTATCAAACACTTTTGTTCTAGAAAGAGTGTATTTTCTGGATCTTTATTTAAAGGGTCTAGGCCACATTTGTGCTTAAGATTCCAGCAAACTAGTGTATTTCAGGCCTGGATTTGCTTGGTGTATGGATTGCCAAATCTTCAGCTAAAATCCACAGTTGGAATGGTTATTTGGCACAAATACGGTTGTAACACACTTCAGGGGTATTCTCTCAGGTTCCAAGTGTAAAATTCTACAAAGGTGCAGTGCCAGCTGCCATCCTGGCATATAAACTCCCATGCCCAGTCTCTTACACAACCACACCCACACACACTAGGTGACATTTAGATTAAACTGATATTACTGGCCCTGTAGCTGACACCATGGGCTGGTGTGGACATGTATCAAACAGACAGGAAAAGATAACTCTCTCTGTCTAGTAATCATTTCTCACCACTCAGAGCATCAGTGCTGTCAGAAATTGAGGCAGTCAGATTAATCACATTTAAATGTCACCTGTGTAAACTTTGTTTTATTTGCAGTTCCAATATTGGCAGCTGGTACAATAACTAGACCACTTCTGTCACCTGGTGGCAATATACAATATTGCACAATCACTCCAACATACTGCATTACTAACCTTGTAGGAAAAATCCACAGTGAATAACTTGGATATACAGTGGGGTCCAAAAGTCTGAAACCACTAGTGAAAAGGCTTCTATTTTGCATTCTTTTCTAATTTAGTACAACAATTTTCATTACAAATTATATTATTGACAACAACTTGAGTGAAAACTAGACTCTTATATTTATTTGAATCTCAAATATTTACATGAATTTCAGAGTTTCTTAGTATTTGGCATGTCCCCTTTTTGCTTTAATAACAGTGTACTTGAGCTGGCATGGGCTCCACAAGTTGTGCAAAACCTTATGATCCATTTTAGTTCAAATCCAACAAAGTGTCAGCTGAACACATGCTTCAGTAGAAGACATTAGACATGAGGAAAATCTGACCTTTTATACAAAGCAGTTAACATGGTCAATGTGACAGATTTGCTTACATTTAAATATGGACCTAGAAGTAATGCAGAATCTTGAATATAAAATATTCAAGATATTGAACATTTACTTTCTTTGTTTTAAATATTTCAAAATTCTAAAACCTTCTGTTTATTTTAAATGGAAAAAAAAAAAAAAAATCTCAGATTTTCAATGTGGTTTCAATTTTCAATTTTGGATCCCACTGTAAACATTTAAAATCAACTTGTGAGCTTCAGTTTTATTTTATAATTAAATTCTAAATTCACGTTTTCTGTTAAAACCATTTTCATTGACGTTTCACTAAAGTTAACATTTTCTGCGTTACCTACAATGCTGTTTGACGCCCTGCTGAGAGTGATGCTAGTGGGATCTTGCCCTCACTTTATCTCTGCCTGAAGAGAGCGATGCAGCAGTGCTTAAGTCTTTTAGTTTGTCCAGGTGTCTTGCCTCCTCATCTATACACTGTACTCAACAAATCAAGTTCCAAAACTTCAACATTCATGTGAAAAACACACATACAACAACAAATAAATTAGCAACAGAATCACTAAACATATTTTTTAAATATAAGGGTGGAGTTTTCATTTAAGGTTTATAATCCATTAACTACATGGGAAACACTGTAACAAGGATTAATCTAATATTATGTTAAAGATTAATGAGGGGATATCTGGAACCATCCATGGTTCCTTGGAGTTAAAGAGGTAAATTCATTAACATGGCAGAAACTGGGGGTGAAAGGCAACATATTTTCTCAAAAAGTTGTTGATTTTTGATCTGCTGATGCTTAGATCTTTCCACCTCCATTTCAGAAAGCTGGACATCAAATGCTATTGTATCTGCTGTATTTATTATCTACTTGTATGATACTTTGATCTTAGCACTACTGTGTAAATGGGACCCTGTCTTAATACACAGGTTTATGGTGTCACTGTAGAATAAAAGACTTAATTTTCCTGTAGTTTATTTTAATTGAATACGGAAATGGGCAATTTCATTTTCAATGCACTGCATGAAGTGCATTTTTTAATTTAATAGTACTGGATTGGCACATATGTTACATATAGACTTACTTCATTCCTCTTTTCATCAGAAAATTGAGTAATGTAATGAATTAGCAATAAAGCAATACTTATTGTATTGATTCATTAAAATTTATCACTAGGAGATTAGGTCTTTTTTTCTATTTGAAAAGTTTTTGGTTAAGAGTAAGAACAAAGTGGGTAATTTGCTCCTGCCCCAGTGGGCCTCTATTAGCTCTTGTTGTAGTTCCTATTTTTTGACCACTAGGTGCAATAAATCTATAGAAGCTAATTGGGGCAGTGAATGCACTGGCCCATGACAGTGCAACATCAAGAAAGGCAAATCAATGGAACATCTGCTTATATCTCTCAAATAGCAATATTTTTTAAATTGTTGGACACTCAAACAAGGTAATTAGTATTTCAACAGAATTTAAAATGTTATGAAGATTAATCTTTATGCAACAGTTGCTATAAATGGTGGGGCCCACCTCTCCCTATTGACCAGCTGCCACTAATACTTTATTTAATTATTTATTTCACTCACTAATATGCGAAGAGGAACAACCCAATAGCATGATGAAACTGTTCTACCCTGCACAATTAACTGGGCAACTCACCAAACAATTTGCACGCACAACTTACTGAACTGTCAGAAAAAAGGATACTGTTCAGGTACATTTTTGTACCTCATGGTAAAAACAACATAAATATAACCTGAAAAGTACAAGAAGACCAGGCAAAGATTTTCCAATTTTCAACTGTCCAGTTTAGATGAACTATAGCCCACTGTAGCCTCAAATTCCTGTGCTTGGCTGACAGGAGTGGAACCCAGTGTGGTCTTCTGCTGTTGTAGCCCAGTTGCCTCATGATTCGATGTGTTGTGCATTCTGAGATGTTTTTCTTTTAACCCGGTTACAAGAGTGGTTATTTGAATTTCTGTAGCCTTCCTGTTCTCCTCTGACCTCTCTCAACAGGTGCAGTGTTTTCCACAGAAAACACAGGGGACACAGATAGTCCACATTTTTTGCCATCTTCCAGTTACCAACAAACCTGTATCAGGTATTTGGTGTTAGCTAAGTTTTGGCATATTACGTGTGAGTCAAATGTGGGCTGTACGGGGTCCCCAAGGACAATTATGGGTAATGTTTGTGAACAGATGTAACATAAAATAACAGACAGTTGTGAGTGACAGCTAATATCTGCAGGCTTGTTGATCTGCCAAGAGAAAAGGAAGACAGTTTCAACTACTTTTTTTTAAAACCTCAGCATTGATCCTTTTTTGCAACTGAAGCAATCAGATCCTTCTGAATGGTTATGACTTATCAGTAAATTCAGCATCTCTAAATGTTCAGATAATAAAAGGTCATACAATGCAATTGCATTCACTAGTTTTCTGTAATTGTCGCAGTTAGCTGAATCAGCTTTTGTATCATCTCATCATGTCCACAGAACACTTGCATGATCAGTAAAACAGTCTCATCAATCAGTCACTAAATGTATCTCTGTTTCTTCTTACCATATCATTATGCTGTATAATTTGAAGGCCTAGCTAACTTCTGCTTCTTCATTGTTAAAATAATTTCAGGTTTCGCAGTTTCACTGTTCTTTAATCTAGCCTGTTCACTACAATCAAGTGAGGCAAACAGGGTTGTTAATAAAAAATCCACACCATTTTCTTCTCCTACTTTAGCCTTCCTGTCTTCTGTTACAGCTAATTACAAGCTATCTAACTAGCAAACAATCTTAAATCTTAAAATAAAAATAACAATTAACAATACAAATCCCTATACAACATATTCTAACTTTAATAAAGCGATAACACATTATTACACTGAAGTAAGAATACCAAGTTTACCAAGTCTGTGAAACAAACTAATACGTAACTGTGCAGACAGATTATTGATGGGGGAGGATATTTTTATATTTGGGCAGACCACATAGGAAAGCAAAGAGACCAGTACAGGGTGACTAGCAGCAATATGCCACATTGCAGCCAGTCCTCAGCCTGTCAGTTGGAAGACTGCAAGGTACAGCTTGAGATGGAACTTTTTCCCAGAGAGTGACAGTCCTCCAGGCAGTGTAGCATTGGCAGCTGCCACAGTAATGCCAGGGCATAAAAATCATCATAATCACAACTTGAATGAGTTTAATTCAGGTGAGGGACATGGCAGGTACTGCATCGGATGAGGATGAGAAACAGTTTTTGAAGTTTGCTACCAGCTCTAAACTGCCTACCTCTGGCTAAATGAGTGGAACTAAAATTTAAAATACATCACTAACATACACTGCTCAAAAAAATTAAAGGAACACTTTGAAAACACATCAGATCTCAATGGGGAAAAATATCATGCTGGATATCTATACTGATATGGACTGGGTAATGTGTTAGGAATGAAAGGATGTCACATCGTTTGATGGAAATGAAAATTATCAACCTATAGAGGCCTGAATTCAAAGACACCCCGAAAATCAAAGTGAAAAAATGATGCAGCAGGCTAGTCCATTTTGCTGAAATTTCACTGCAGCAACTCAAAATGGTACTCAGTAGTTTGTATGGCCCCCACGTGCTTGTATGCATGCCTGACAATGTCGGGGCATGCTCCTAATGAGACGACGGATGGTGTCCTGGGGTATTTCCTCCCAGATCTGGACCAGGGCATCACTGAGCTCCTGGACAGTCTGAGGTGCAACCTGGCGGCGTCGGATGGAACGAAACATAATGTCCCAGAGGTGTTCTATTGGATTTAGGTCAGGCCAGCATGGGGGCCATTCAATGGTATCAATTCCTTCATCCTCCAAGAACTGCCTGCATACTCTCGCCACATGAGGCCGGGCATTGCTGTGCACCAGGAGGAACCCAGGACCCACTACACCAGTGTAGGGTCTGACAATGGGTCCAAGGATTTCATCCCGATACCTAATGGCAGTCAGTGTGCCATTGTCTAGCCTGTAGAGGTCTGTGCGTCCCTCCATGGATATGCCTCCCCAGACCATCACTGACCCACCACCAACCCGGTCATGCTGAACGATGTTACAGGCAGCATAACGTTCTCCACACCTTCTCCAGACCCTTTCACGCCTGTCACATGTGCTCAGGGTGAACCTGCTCTCATCTGTGAAAAGCACAGGGCGCCAGTGGCGGACCTGCCAATTCTGGTGTTCAATGGCAAATGCCAATCGAGCTCAACGGTGCCAGGCAGTGAGCACAGGGCCCACTAGACGACGTCGGGCCCTCAGGCCACACTCATGAAGTCTGTTTCTGATTGTATGGTCAGAGACATTCACACCAGTGGCCTGCTGGAGGTCATTTTGTAGGGCTCTGGCAGTGCTTATCCTGTTCCTTCTTGCACAAAGGAGCAGATACCGGTCCTGCTGATGGGTTAAGGACCTTCTACGGCCCTGTCCAGCTCTCCTAGAGTACCTGCCTGTCTCTTGGAATCTCCTCCATGCTCTTGAGACTGTGCTGGGAGACACAGCAAACCTTCTGGCAATGGCACGTATTGATGTGGCATCCTGGAGGAGTTGGACTGCCTGTGCAACCTCTGTAGGGTCCAACCCCCTCTGCTACTTAACTGACCAGATCAATATCCCAGGAGTTTAATTGACTTGATGCTATACTCTGATTAAAAAGTGTTCCTTTAATTTTTTTGAGCAGTGTATGTTCGTTGTTCACACAGAATTTAAGTAATGTTTCTGGTGTCTACATGCATGTTGGTGTACAGTAATCAGGGTGCTGCTGACAACATGGTAGCTTATTTCCCACACATCATATACAGAACTTGTAAAGCCAGGGCAGATCTTGTTGCCAGTAAACTACTGTAATTGTTTTTGAATTTGTTTTAAACAGGATTACAAGTATATGAATTATTACTGTAAAAACACACAATGTAGCTGTAAATTGCCTACAGGAAGAAACCATAATTTGGTCCCTGCTGTGCCACATTGCAATATTTATTCCTCAGTGAATGATTCATTTACCTGTGTCTTGACTCTGCCCCGGATACCTACTGAGACCATCACCAGCCCTGTACTATAATGAATGAAATCTTAACACAAATAAAAAAAAAGATAATAATAAAAAATAACAAGAACATGTATCACTAACACTGCTAGCTTTTCTTTTTCTCATATACAAGCTCCTCTGAAAGTATTGGAATGGCAAGGGCAATTCTTTTGTTTCTGCTATACACTGAAGACATTTGGCTTTGAGATTAAAAAATAAATGACATGATAGATCAGAACTACTTAGAACATGGCACCTTTTGTTTGAACCAACCCATTTTTCAAGTGATCAGAAATATTGGAACATGTGGCTGATAGGTGTTTCTTATTGCCCAGTTGTGCCCTGTTAGATTGATTGTTTAAACAATTAATAGCTTTGAATGTCTACTCTTGGTCTGAGCCCTGGGTTTTGCCTGTGATCACTGCATATGTTAAAAAAGATAAACCAACATGAAGGACAGAGAGCTTTCTATGGGAGAAAAGCAAGCCATTTTGAAGTGGAGACAAGAGGGAAGATCAATCTGAGCCATTGCACAAGGATTGGGCATAGCCAATACAACAAACTTGAAATGTTCTGAAAAAGAAAGAAACCTCTGGCGTGCTAACAACCAGACACGGAACAGGTCGGCCAAGGAAAACAATGGCAGTTGATGACAGAAACATTGTGAGAGCTGTGAAGAAATGTCCAAAAAACAACAGCGACATCACCATCAACCTCCACAGTGCAGGGGTGAAGGTATCACAATCTACCGTTTGAAGAAGAGACCATACCACAAGATACAAACCACTCATCAACAGTAAGCGTTTGAAGGCCGGATTGCAATTTGCAAAGACATACAAAGATGAACCACAAAGGTTATGCACCAGAGTTTTATAGACTGGAGAGACCAAGATTAACTTCTCCCAAAGTAATGGAAAGGCCAAAGTGTGGGGAAAGTGGTCAGGATGGGAAACCACACCTCCTCCACGCTCACCCTCAGCACTGGAGCTCCTCAGGGCTGCGTCCTCAGCCCCCTGCTGTACTCCCTCTACACCAGTGACTACATGGCCACACACAGCTCCAACAGGCTGGTGAAGTTTGCCGACGAGAAGGCCTACTTAGAGGAAGTGAATATCCTCTCGGAATAACAATCTCTCCCTGAATGTCACCAAGACTAAGGAGATGATTATTGACTACGGGAAGAAGCAGGTGAGGAACTACAGCCCCCTGTTGATCAATGGGGCCACGGCTGAGAGTGTGAGCAGCTTCAAATACCTTGGGATCCATCTCACAGAAGACCTGTCATGGACTACACACACATACAGCTTGGCGACAAGAGCGCACTAGTGTCTCTACCATCTACGAAGTCTGGCCAGGTTCAGGGTCTCTCACAGGGTGCTGAAGGCTTTCTGCACTGGGGCTGTGGAGAGTCTTCTCACCGGAAGCATCACCACCTGGTTTGGAGGCACCATGGCCAAGGACCGGAATGTACTTTCCAGAGTGGTGAGGGCAGCGGAGAAGACCATCAGGACTTCTCTCCCCTGCATCACATACATTTACAACCAGCTATACAAGACCAGGGCCAGGAGGATCGTAAAAGACTCTCACCACCCCGGAAACAGTCTCTTCTCAGTGCTCCCATCAGGGAAGCGCTACCAGATCCTGAGGACCAACACAGAGAGACTCAGGAGGAGTTTCTACCCTCAGGCAATCCAGCTACTGAATGAAGGCACTTGAGAAGTCTGCATACTACTACCTCACACACAGACATACACAGCTGCTAAGATTACTCCAAGCTGCTAAACATATTTTTACATATAACATCTATATTTTGTCTATTCTATTCTATTCTATTTTTCTATTTTATTCATTATATTTTGCTTTTATTATATTTGGCTCGTGTTATATTGTTTTATTATGTATCACTGTTGCACTGTGGGACGAGGCACTAAGGAAGAACATTTCACTACATTAATACATCACATGTATGTAATGTATATGATAAGTAAAGAACCTTGGACCTTGAAGAATGTAACAGTTTGGTGATGTCAGTGGGTCACCAGCTTGATATAGTTATTGCAAGCAAGGGATATGCAACCAAATACAAAGTGTTATTTACATTAAGACTATCTGTTCCAATACATTTGCTCACCTGAAATTGGGTGCTCTGCCAACAAAGGTGCCATGCTCTAAGTTGTTGTTTACATCGAGATGTGTTAATCAGGAAATGAAAACTGAAATGCTGCTGTCTGTATGACATAGCTGCAATAAATTGCTCCTAAGTGTGAAGGAGTTTGTAAATGTATGTGTACATGGTACACTGTGATGGACTGAAGTGAATTCCTGTCATTGTGATACCTTTCTTGTATCTTTTCCCGATTAGAAAACATCTCAACCGATTGCAACCCATGTACCATTTTAAGAATCTGCTAAACTTGAAAATTTTATATGTAAGTGAAAGCATATCCAGTAGAGAAAGTGAGATTTTTCTGACAGAGGACTGCAGAGTACACTATGGGAGTTCTATTAGTATTTTGAGGAATTTGGGATTCAAAGCTTTAATGGATATTTTTCTGAAGCTTTTCTGCATAGTTGCCAATGAAATCATCTGAATCTAACCCATGTTTCTGTTGCACAGCAAGAAAAAAAGGTAACAGCTTTTATTCACTAAAATTTGAATCACAAAATGGTTTCCAGATACACATTTTTGGGCTTGATTAAAGATAACACTGTGATAAAAGTGATAAAATAACCCATGTTCAGCCTGTAGCCTGGCTGGGAAATCAAGGGAATCAAGGGAAAATGCAAGGTT
Organism: Pangasianodon gigas; assembly: GCA_022758105.1. Taxonomy (NCBI): domain Eukaryota; kingdom Metazoa; phylum Chordata; class Actinopteri; order Siluriformes; family Pangasiidae; genus Pangasianodon; species Pangasianodon gigas. The sequence goes on from CM040474.1 coordinate 12,809,861, forward strand.
GCGTAATGTATTCTCCAAATGGAAACCTGAGGGTCCTCCACTCAATTGTAGAGCCATAATTCCATAAGAAACCTTCTACTTTGTTTGTCTGTTATAGGCGTTGTTTTCTCAGCAGAGTTTTTAGATTTCAGGTGTATATATCAGGGTTGGCTAATATAAATGGTGTAAGTGAGATAAGCCCCCTCTCTCTCTTGGAAGTAAAAAAATAAAACATAAAAATAAGGACAAACGTGTGTTTAACAAACACATCATATTATTTCCTGTTATCAAATGTCTTAAAGTAGAATATTTCTGACTTTTGTGGAACCAAGAACAACAGCACCACCAGTGGTCTTAAGTAAAAATACACAGAATGGTATAGTGAAGAGACTGGAGCTGATTTTTTTTCTAGCCCAGATGCTAGATTCATGCAGCCTATCATTGACAGCTGTGTCAAGCAATTACACTTAGTTTTCTTTTGGCCTATGAAAACATTCACACAACTTTACTAAAACTTTACGTGTGTGTGTGTGTGTGTGTTCTGCAGGGGAATGTAGACTGAGCCGTCAGCATGACTAGAAAGAGAATGTGATATACAGTGATACTGTAATGTTTACACATGCACACACACATACATTCCCAGTTTGCAGTTTTGCAAACAGAGATACAATCCAAACTGACATACGCAGCCTAACACAAATGCACATGCTCTCACACACACTACTGAAAAATTGTAACACAGAAAAAAGTAGCACACAGAAGGAAAAAAAGATCTTGAGAATGATGTGAAAATTCAGTCATCAGAGACAGATCACAAAACATAAAACAACGCACAGCTGTAATGTAAAGATTTATTTAAAACAATGTATTAATGAAATTGTAGAAATAATGATTTTATGACAAGGCCCCTGACAGTAACCCCTGCTCAAACAAGCAAAAGCAAATAAGGCTTTTAAAGGTCTCCAGCATACTTTTACAACAGTATTTTAAGTCAAACCTATAAGGTACTTAAAATAAGCATGTAGTTGACTTTCATTAACATATAATGTAAAAATCTTAAATTCAGAAAGGTAAGTTGTCATACATTCAGCTAACTGACAGTTAGCTTAGTCGTATTTTCAGATTTGCATCCATGTCTTGTCAAATAAATCATTCTCAATTTTTTTTTAAACAAGTAAACATGTTTTCACTTTTGGCTTAGGCTATGTAATCTCGAATGAACCACATCTTGACAGACCATCAGTGAGAAAATGAAAGTGTCATTTAGAGGACCGTTAAATTGAATGGAGTCTACAAAAAAGCCATTCCTTCACACTGAGGTTCATCTGTTTAACTCTTGAGCCAACTGCAACATAATTACAATGGCACTGGGATTATACAGTATAATGAAGATATAAATGGTTTGTTTATATAGGCTATGTAGGCACCAGTATATCATGACAATTTAATTCATTGTTCCATTTTAGTTAATTAAAAAAAAAAACTTACGGACTGATTTATTAAAGGTTTACTTGTGCAAAAACATGTGCAAACATATTCAATTATTATGTGATGATTTACCAACAGGGCAACATACCTTAATGAATATGCAAAATGCAAGGCTGTTTCTACCTAAAGGTGCAAAATAAATGGTAGAGTCAATGCAAACCGATTAACTTTGCACTTGCAGTGTGACTTACTAAGTCACTTCAGGGACAGTGTTTTGTGTGCAAATTAGTACAACCAAAGGGCATTTATTAAATTTGCATATTCCTGTTTCTCCAAGTTGAAGACAAATTTACAAAAGTCTTGTTAATGCAAAAGTTAGTAAATCAGAATCTTAATGTTTTACAAGTTTAAATGAGTTGTTATAGCCCCTTTTTTGTTTTGTTTTGTTTTTCAGTCTCTTAGATTCCAAGGCCAGGGGAAATCAATGTAAACTGGAAAAAAAATGTGAATCATTCCAGAAGTGTGGGAAGTAGGAAAAATGGCATTTCTCTTAATGAATCTTCTTGAGATATATATATATATATATATATATATATATATATATATATATATATATATATATATATATATATATTTTTTTTTTTTTCAGACCTCTAAAAAGGATTCATTGCCTTTCGCACTGCACCTTTCACAATACAAAAGAAAAAAAAAGCAATACACAGACAAAACAGTGAATGACCTTAAATATATACATTTATACATATGCTATGCTAAATGCCGATAAGGCAGAAGAGAAGCATAAGTAATTTCCTTACCAGTCCTAAAAAACTGATGTCCGACTGCTATGTAAAAATATGCAAAGGTGTGCAACAAAAGTTTGTATAAGCAAATAGGAAAGGGGGGAAAAAAACAGAGAAACCAGGGTTGAAGATCCCGTAATTGCTTATTCAAATCTAAAATAATAACCATGTTTCCATCCCAGCAACTGGTTACGAAGTGAAATATAAATTTTTAAATACTATCAACTATTACAATCACTTTTAAAGTGCAGTAAAAAAGTTAATTTTATTTGGCGCTTGAACTTTAAGGAATTTAGTAATACAGGAAGCTTAAACTACGAATTTACAATCAAAATTCTAACATATTTACGATCAGGACTCAGTTTTCAGATGCAATGACTATTCTGGAATTTGGAACTTAAAAAATAAGTTAGAGTGGATGAAAACTTAGCTAGTCCTTTAAGAATGGTAGTAAATTAGGTAGTGAATGTGAACATACAACATGAAGACATATTACTCATATTATCACCAAGATGAATTCTGAAGTATTCATAAAAATATTTGATGTATATACATGTTTCCATTGCTTTAAGTAAATGTGAGGTGATGTGAAATTCATATGGTACATCTGACCCTACTCTTTTTCTGTTTTTTTTCATTGGCTTCGATGCAGGGTAAAATCTGAAAGTTTTAAACCTGATAATTCTAGTAGATTAATCTGAAGCCATTTAACTGATATTTAATGCACTTTTTTGTTGAATCTATCAATGTAATTTCATGATGGTTAAAAAGACATATGTGTGTTTTTCTGTGTGCACCGAAGTGAGTTATGTTAAATAGGTTGGGGTTCTGATGTGGTATTTTCATTTTAAAACTGTCCTCACTGTGGAATTATAACTATATACATATTATATTGAGCATAACAATAACGTTTCATTTTTCTTCTTCCTCTGTGTGTGTGTGTTTAATAACAAAACATTCCCTGCTGATCAGATATTGTCTTTGTCCATTAGTGCTAGAGAAGTGCTTCTGTCATGCATTTCACTGACTGGCTGAAGGTTAAATGTGTGATATTTAAGTGACATTTCATCTGAGAGAATATGAATAAAAGCAGTTATGGCTATCGATATGCTTGATCATGTCTGTATGTATGTAAGAGAAAATGTTTTAAGAATATATTAGATCTTTGCTGCCAAGAAAAAATGGCAGCAGTCTTGGAAGATGATATGGAGCATCCAAGCAGAAGATCTTGCGTTTTTATTCATATTTATGTGCATCTTCAACCTCTCAGTTCAAGGTCCACTGCTGTCCCAGGATGAGGATGAGGATGAGGATGGTGAAGGAGGGCAGGACAAGATGAGCGGCGCTGCTGAGTTTGGGTTTAAAGCGTCCTACAGGAGCCTCATGAGGAGGAGATTTCACCACCACCTCAGTGTCAACACTAGAGTCTGTGTTAGCTGGAGAGAGAAGGGCAGAGAATGTGGTTGTTATATAAATACGGAGAGACCGAAAAAGTGAACAAGAAGGGAAAAAAGGGGGTTGCCAAAGTGTGCAATTGATAATGAGGGACGAAGAGAAAGAAAAACAACACAAAAGAAAGACAAAAGTAAATAAGAGAAAAGTCAAAATAGAGTGTGTGGAAAGAAAGAAAGAAAGGAAGAAAGGAAAGAAAGGGTGTTTTGTAATCATAATTTCTATTACTGTCTGGTATAATTGCAAATTAAATCTGATTTTTTTCTAAGGCAAATTAAGCAAACCAAAATTAGACCTCGAAATTCACTAAATAACCACGTCAGTTTGGTATAGATGTCATTTCTCTCTTGGTGTTCCACCAATATGTTGTCGCACATGCAAAATCATCCTTTCAGGGTGAAAGTCACAAACATTTTCTCATAGGCCTGCAACTTAAGAAACTGTGCTATATACACTGAGGAAATTTTAGGGCAAAGCCTACCAAGCAAGTCTGCTGAATAGCCACTTGATTTTTGCCTCATAATACAAAGAAAATGAGATGCCATGTACTTCAGATTAACCAGTTAGCTTCACAAAAAGACAGGAAGAAAAATAATGCAATTATATAAAATATGTTTTCTCTCATGGCCATTGACCCAGAGTATCAGCGAGTATGTGGTGTACCGAAGAAAATCTCCCGCTGTCCCTTAGCTTTGGCTCTGACACATTGCACAGAATATGTAATGCTTTCTTTTAACCTCCTCTCCATCTATATTTTTTTTCTTCCTTTGGTCATCTCAGAGTTTCTCAGCTGGAATGATATAGAGTATGAAAAAAGTGATCTCTTATGTATCTGTGTGTACAGCTCAGTAACCGCTGATTATGGAAAAAAGTGCTGTCAGTGGACAAAAAGGGCACCTTATATTATTCATCAATCATGGTGGAATTCAATATTTTAGCAAATCAAATGATCAAACATCTCACTGCAGTATCATGCTGTTCATTCATTTAACTCAAACTGTTTTTTTGGTGAACAGAGCAACCTGTGTGAAAATCTACTTTGAAGACACAGCACAACAGAAACCCAGTGAAGCCTGTGCATCTCCTGATGTTTATTACAGATTTGTGTAAATGGTGTTTGAATGGGACAAAAGATTAACACTCATTGGACAACAGGCTTTTAACATGTCATTTTGAGCCACACCTGGATGCATGGCATCACTTGGTGTGTTTTTGCACAGAAAAACACCTTAACATGTATTGGACAGTGCACTCTTCGATTGTCCTGCCTAGACGCATAGCTTCTCCTTATGATGATTGGTAGACCTCTCAAAGGGGTAGAACCTCATAACCAAGTGCCAGTCACTGCAATGGGAACGAACATGACTGACATCTCAAACATATCAGTGCTAGTCGGAATCACTTGGAGCCTGCAGTGTTGGTTTAATTTGTAAATATTACATAAATAAACTGTAAGTATAAAGTTCTGTTTGATTATTTGCATTCGGTCTAGCTAGCTAGCTGTCACTTCCTTCTTCAGCTAACAGCTGTCAGGGAGCAAAAAAGTCCCATAATAGTCCAGTTGTGCTTTCCCTATTTTAATAACCACCAGCCAGCACTGGAGCACAGATGCGAATTTATTTACACAGCAAGAGTGAAAATCACCACAGTTGATGTGTGTGCCAGATTTAGGATTTTACTGAAATACTTCAAGGGTTTCTACAAGAGTGCAAGTTTTGTACTGTATCGTGACCTTAATGTTATTAGGTCATATCTGGGTCAAAGGTTATAAGAAAAATGTAGCCAGCTTTAACTATTAATGCTAAAGCATCATGAAATGTTTACTCACAGGATTCAGTTGTGCCTTCCCCTGACCCCTGGCAACCATCCTCATCGTCACACTCCCCACTGCTGTCTTCACCACTGCCCAGGTCTTCCCATGAATCCCTGTGTCCTAGTCCTGGCATGTGCTTCTGTATCTCCTAATCACACACAAAATAACACCATTTATAGAAAAAGTAACAGAATAAGTAATGATAAAAATCTGGCCTTTAATTTTTGGATACTACTATTAGATTAAGCACTGGTCAATTGTCTGTATAATTCTCCACAAAAATGTTTAATATTTAATAATTTTTAACAACTTACAATGGCATGTAAGTTTAGAATGTTTTAATGAGACATAAATAATAGTAGTAATCCTATAGTCCAATAAAAAACAATCAATTTTAACCTGTTATTGAAAGACACTGTCAGGTATATAATTTCAGATTTTCAAATTTTGTAAATGAATTCCTTCAATGAAAGCCACTACAAAATCAGAGATCATCAATTAGCTTTGTGCTAATTAAAACTGTTGAAAATCATTATGTATTTAAAAAGTGTTCAATACATACTATGAATAATATGAATTACAATACAATAATATGAATACAAATAGCCCTTTGTTCATATGCTTTGTAGTGCGCTACATCTAGTGCATGCCATTTGAAATTCAGCCATAGAATAATATGGCAGAAAAATGTAGCTGAAAGTAACTGCTCTTACACGTAACATTTATTTAAAAATCCACCACACATTTTACACTACATTGCAGAGATGGTCATCTTGTTTAAAACTGAAGTGCTGATAGAGATGTGCTTCTGCTTTTGAATCCTTCCAGAGACAGTACCAGAAATCTGTAGTGTTTTGAGGTCCATCACTTTGGCTGAGGTTACTATGGCATGTAGAAAGCTTCATAGCAACAAGGCTGCAGGGGTGTAGGAGATCTGGCCAGAGATGTTGAAGGCACTGCAAAAGGCTGGAGTGGAGTAGTTAACAATGTATGGTCATCTTGGGCAGTGCATTTGGACTGGAAACCTTGGATGGTGGTCTATCAAATTAAGTCTATTCTAGGGCTCTGAGAGGACACTCCATCCAACAGAGACTGCACAGCTTTGTGAAGGGACATGTGTTGTGGATTTGGAAAAGACCCATGATTGTTTGCCTTGACATTTGTTGTTGGGAGGTGTTGCAGAAGGTGTGGTATCTGAGTCACTACTTTGACCATGCTGGTCTCTGTATGAGTGCACTGAGAGTTTCTTGACTGCTTTCTTGGCATTGTGTCAAAGCCATTTATGATGGATATCTCTGTCATGGGTCTTGTGTCTTGTCTCTACTCCTGTTTGTGGTTTTCATGGACAGGATATCAAGAGGCAGCCGAGGTTGGTGAGATGTCAAGTATGGGGGCTACAGGTAACGTGTAGAAGTCTGCAGGGCTTGGCAGGATGTCGTGGACTGACTGGATTAAGAATCTTGTGTGCTGGGGGGGGGGGGGTATTTTCTCTACTCCAGCTTTCACTGCTTCCTGCAGTAGGCACCACATGTCTTTCCCCTGGGCCTTATCATATTGGGGTGCTGGAGAGCTACCTATTCCAGTTTGTCCTGATGCCACCATCCCTACTGTTGCTCTGTGTCTAAGCTGTGCTTCTGCTGTCTCATTTGGGCCCTCCACTTCCTGTCTATTAAGACCTCTATGCCTGCTGTTGAGACTTTAGGGTCCTTGTAAGAGAGACCATGAACTCCTCCATGACGCTGGAGCTGCAGTTTTTTATGCCTCCCATACAGAGCTGCACTGCTTAGGCTGCGAGGCAAGCCCAGCCACCTACGCACTGTAAGTAGCTGCTGATTTTCTTTTCCTGGGCCTCCGCAGTTTATATAGGGACCTCGTACACCAGTAAAGGCCAGATGGTGCAGAGGAGGATATTGTGCTGACATAACCAGGCCTTGAACCTGCCCTGGCTGCTTATACAACCTTTCAGACCTCCTTCATGCTGGGTTCCCTTGTGTCAAACTCTGCTGTAGGTGGTGGATTTATGAGGGCTCTGTGTTGCATCAGTTCTTGCTCTCTTGCTGAGTTGCTTAAGGTGTCATAGAGGAACTGGTCGATTGGGTCTTTAGCACAGCTAAGGTAGCCACTGCATTTCTGCCCTAGCAGCTGTTTGGTGAATACAAATGGATTTGATATAAAGGCAGCCAGCTTTCTGGCTCTCTCTACCGCTTCTCCTGTGGCATTCGGCTCTGTGTAGAGCCATCAGCTTCTTGAGAAGGATGTTCCGTAGCTTGACGGAGCTGTGGTGGTTTTTCATTTATGCTAGCTCCCTTTTACTGGCATGTCAGGGTCCTGAGTTCAATGTGCAGCTGGTGGATTTTTGCTGCTCTACAGTTCACAGTGTAGGAGGCACTGGTGATTCTCTCCTCAGGTTGTCCAAAACACTACAATGCATAATTGGCTTTGATTGCTGATTTGACCAGGAGTCAGCTTTCAAGATCAGCCTTCACTGTTGCTTTTCTGATTATGAGTTTGCTTTCTCCCTCAACAAGCATTTCATTCTGGCCTGGATTTTAAGGCCAAGTTTTCAGCTTTCAGCTGTTTTGAGGCCTCTGACCATAGCACCATGTCAGGACTCTGTGATGTTGGTACTATGTTTTGAGAGAACTTGAGTTTCTTGCCCAGATGGATGTCCAGCTGCCAATCTTTTTTAAATCTTGGCATTACTAAGCACTATTTAATAATACTCTATAATACTTCATATACTATACACAGAGTTTAGTTACCTATTATATACCTATTCAGGCACTATATTTCCCCTAACTTTTGAATAGTCACATATAAATTTTGCCTAATCATAGTTTGGGAAGAAATATTGTGGTTATAACAGACACACACATGGAGACATAAACCACACATAGTTGAAAGAAAGCGCAGAAAGAATGAAAAAAAGGATGTATTGATGAAATAAAGAGGGGGGGGGTGTGGACATGGCAGAACATGGTCAGTCTGTCTCCAGATTTTCACCCAGATACCAGATATTCAGTGGCTTATTTGAATACCATGACAACAGCAAATATCCTAAATGCCTTTGATAACTTATATAAGTGTTTTATTCTTACAGACTCTCACCATCATCTTCATTCTCCGAGTCTCTCTGTCTGTCCCCGTGTCTACTGTTCTTCTGTTCAGGATCTGATGTTCTCATTGTCTTCCACCTCTAGTTAAATCTAATCTTAGTCATTCTCCCTGTCACCTGTCTGGCTTTTTTTTCCTGCACTCATTAGTGCTAAGATTTAGGGGAAAAAGAAACAATAAATCCCATGTTGCTTTTTTCATAATAGTATAATAAGCCCCTGAAGAATGGCATAACATTCTAAAGTAAATTTTACACCCACTCCTAAGAATGTTTTTTTTTTTTTTTTTTTTTTTTAAAGTTTATGAGTAATAAAATATGGAAACTTTCAAGTCTCTGTTGAAGAGGCAAAAACCCACCTGGTTGAAGTGCACAAGTCTCTCCTTGACTGCTGCTAGCATAGCATCTGGACCTCTGACCCTCACCTCGGGATTGTGTCTCTGAGCAATAATTCCATTGCCTACCACTCGACCTTTATAACTGAAAAAGAGCAATACAATAAGATAAGCATTGGATGGAATACCAACCCACCTCAGGGCACTATGGACACATATTCACACACTCACACACACCTAGGGGCAGTTTCTGTTTGAGAAGAAAAGGGAGAACCTGTAGGAAATGAGTAAATCTTATAACAACAACCAGCAAAGTTAACATAAGCTCTCTGGTAGTCCTGGTATTTGAACTCAAAACTTCCTCAGCACAGAACCTACAACAAAAGTTTACATATTTAACCATGGTTCTGTGACTTAGATGAGGACTGCCAGGGCTGTTTCATTCCAAACCTGTTTCCCTAATTGCTTGTTTCCATTCTGAGTACCAATACCAATCATCACCTCATTATCATCACAGTTACCCCATGTGAGTGATCTATAAAAGTTCCCTGCTACATACTGCTCATCTTCTGGTCATTCTGGACAACATGGTGGTAAACTGCAAGTCTTTCACTTATTTGTAGAACCATGCATCAAAAGCTGTGTATCAAAGTTAGTGAAGGTTAGTAACATGGCCTGATGTGTGCACAGTAACTTTTACCCAATGGGCTAATCTCTTATGGTGCTTGTCAAAGTACACAAACAGCTGGTCAGTGACTGGCCAGCTGGCAGTCACTTCCACATAGTGCTTGAGAGCCCTCACTGGCCACCGGGCTTGCCTAGGCACATTATCATCTGCAAGAGCAGGTTGATAGGTTTACTGATGTACTGCACTGTCAGTATCTTTTGCAAAAGTGATGAGTTTGGCTCCAGTCTCCAACAAAGACACTGAGTGCAGACAAGTAATGCATGTAATTCTCATAGCGATGACCAGAAAAATGCTGTCTAAAGCAAAAGTCTTCCATCTTCTATTCTGTGGCAGCAGGGCCGTTGTCCAGTTCCACTTTTAGGGTCAATTTATAATGGGAAGGGTTTGAGATTCAGTCTTATTTTTTAGGAGGTACCTAGGTAAGTATAGTGTGTATGCAGAACATTTCAGGCTTGAGACTTCTCTTCTGCAATTATTTAAAATTCCCCTCAGTTTGGGTTGAATATCTCTGGTGGGGGACCAGATACAAACCTGAAATTTTCACAGAAATAAGTCCTCAATAGTAGCATTCTGCTGTAAAAAAATTGAGTTTGAGATTCCACTGGTTACAGAGCTAGGTCTGGTAGAAATCTGAGGAAAAGTCTACTTTATTCATGCATTTTGAGAAATGAACAGATGTAATATAAGCATAACAAATAATTATATTTATCATTGACATGTATTGTTATTGACAATGTTACTATATTTGTTACTGGCAACAGTAAATCATGCTCTATCACAGGGTTCTTCAAATCTGCAGAGTTTAGCTCCAACCTCCAAATTTACCTGCCTGTAATTTTCTAGTAATCCTGAAGACCTTGGTTAGCTTGGTCTAAGAGTGTTTGTTTAGGGTTGGAGCTAAACTCTGCAGGACAGTGGACCTCAAGGGCCAGATTTGAAGAACTCTGATCTATCATGTTATCACTGGTGTACAGTTGGTATGCATGAATAGATTTTATCCAAATATGGAATTACAGTGTTCAGTTGGATGTTTTACAAATGCACAGTGTCATAAACAGAGCTGTGGTGTTGTTTCTCCTGTGATAAAAGCAGTAAGTTCTAAACTGTAGTCACTTACATGCTTCACTGTTGCCAATATCAAATGTAGTAACATTTTAGACCTTGGTGAAAAGCATAAGCTATTGTATGTCAGCTGAAGGGCTCCTGTCACTGGTGGTTGATGGCAGAGGAGTGGGAAATGGAACAGATCATCAAGCTGGTGGTACTGGAGCAATTTGTCGGTTGACTCCTGAGAGGAACAGTGGAGTGGGTCCAGTGCCACTGGCCCGCATCCCTGGAAGAAGCCATTCAGCTGGCGGAGAATCACATGACGCCAATCACTGGTCCAGGCATCTCCCTTTTTCCTCGCTATCTCCCTCTCTCTCTCTCTCCTACTCCTCCCCCGGTTCCAGCTGCCCAGAACTGAGGTGTGGGAGCCCACAAAAGCTGGGAACACTGATTCAGATCCCTAACGCACCACAGGCCTCCCCTGATCGATCAGGAACGTACGGCATGTCTGTGGTACACATCATGTATTGGTGGACTCAGCGTGTAACCAGACCACCATCCATCAAAGCCTGCAGTAGCAAAGCACAGTGTGGAATGTGGGAAATGCTATAAATGCTATATGTGGTGCAAACCCAACACTTCCCATCACCCTGAGAACACCATTCACGCAGTGAAGCATGGTGGTGGCAGCATCATGCTGTGGGGATGCTTTTCATCGACAGGGACTGGAAAACTGGTCAGGATAGAAGGAAAGATGGATGGCACTAAATAAAGGGCAATTCTTGAGGAAAACCTGTTTCAGTCTGCCAGAGATTTGAGACTGGAACGGAGGTTCACCTTCTAGCAGGACAATGACCCTAAACATACTGCTAAAGCTACACCGGAGTGGTTCAAAGGGAAACATTTAAATGTCTTGGAGTGGCCTAGTCAAAGCCCAGACCTCAATCCAATTGATAATCTGTGGCATGACTTGAAGATTGCTGTACACCAACACAACCCATCTGACTTGAAGGAGCTGGAGCAGTTTTGCCTTGAAGAATGGGCAAAAATCCCAGTGGCTAGGATACTTATGCAAACTCAAGATTTCTGGTTTTTTTTTTTTTTTTTTGTCTTGATTATTGCTTGTGTCACAAGGAAAATATTTTGCAACTTCAGAGGGATAGTCATGTTTTGTAAATAAAAATCCATTTAATTCCAGGTTGTAATGCACTGTAGAATACTTTCTCAAGGCAATGTAATTGCATGAATGAGCTTGTGTACAGGTGTTCCTATTAAAATGGACACTGAGTGTATAGATAAAGGCAAGTCTTGCAGAAATAATTTGTGCATACCTGCAAGATCCAGATATCTCTAGGGTCTCATTCCTCTACTTGTGAGTGCATGCCCTCATCTAAAAGACAGGAGTGATTGCGTGAACTGTAAGTGGGGTCAATTCTAAGAAATTGGACTACAATTTCTTACAATTCTATTTGTGCTAGATAACCAGGTCAACCACTAAAGAGTTATTGAATAGTATGGAGGAGATAAGGTGGGTGCAGAAACACTCACTGGTGGAGAAAGAAAGATAGATGGGAATTTTTATGTATTTATATGTATTTAAGTAGGACGAAGGTGGGCTTCAAGGCATTAACAAGTATAAAGAATACTGAAACTTCCGTCCCATGTTCATAATTCATCAAGAAGTTAATAATAACTTTTCACAGTGGATTTGCGATATATTATTTGAAGGGGTGTAACAATACACTTCGGTCATGATTTGATTCAGCACTCTATCAAATAATCCAATATTTGGTTTACTATGACATTTACTATGACATTTATCAAAGACCATATATATATATGGTCTTTGATAAAACATGAATGTAACAGGACATGAGTTTTTGTGTAAAAGCAGGATGAGTGTTTTTGGCTAATGGAACTGCTGGAGTGATGATGTCATGCAAGGAGAGACAGATGTATGACTTCAAGTGTCATCTCTCAGGAGACAGCAAAAACAAAATTCTACATAAACAAATCAGCTTGCCCAAAAGTGTACACACACATGACTTTTGACAACCAGACTATTAACTGCCATTTTTATTATTGGAATCCAGCCTTTATTACTAGTTTCACCACCAGGTATCAACACCACTGTAACACATTCCAAGCATCCAGGCTTCTTCTGATTTTATTGTTAATGCTGTATTTATTCAGTTTATTATTTATGCTAGCACTAAGCTTCTTTTTCATCCTTTATACAGTATGAGACATTGCTATTCTAGAAAGAGTATATTTTATGAGTCACACTTAGCTTCCCAGCAAATATGTCAGTCCTTGATTTGCTTGGTGCATGAGTTGCCAAATCTTCAGTTAAAATCCAGAGTTGTAATTCGCTGTTCAGCAAGAATTCCTTTGTAACAGAACACTTTAGGGGTATAGTACCAGCTGCCATGTTTGGTGCTGGCATACTGGCATATAAACTCCCATGTCCAGCCTCTTACACAACCACACCCACACACACTAGGTGACATTTAGATCTAGCTGACATTACTGGCCCTATAGCTGACACTACGGGCCAGTGGGGACATGTGTCAACCAGACAGGAAAAGCAGAACTCTTTTTGTCTAGTAATTAATTTTCACCACTCAGAGCATCCATGCTGTCAGATATTGGGAAAGTCATATCAGTTACATCTAAATGTCACCTGCGTGTGTATTTACAATATGCATTTGTTTTGTTTGCCGTGTCAGTAATGGCAGCTGATACTATAAATTGACCACTTCTGTCATCTGGTGGCAATACAGAATATTGCACAAGCACTCCAACATGCTGCATTATTAAGCCTTAAGTCTTTTTACTACACATCCCCTATGTCTGGAACAATTCATGGTTTGTTGGAGTTTGAGAGCTTAATACCTTTGCAAAATGTGTGAAGGAACACATTTTCCTCCCTCACTTGAAACACCACAAAGGAGCTTCATCAACTAATGCTTAGCTTATTCCACGTTTTAGAAAGCCGGACAAGAAGTGCCACTGTATCTGCTGTATTTAAGAACTACAGCTTTAATGTATTTCTGTGTTACTCTCATCTTAGACCTACACAGAGTAAATGGGAACCTGTGTTCAATACACATAGTACTTGAAACCAGATGGTAGTCATCAAATCAGAGTTAAAAAGCCTGAGAGAGCTCCACTCTGACTTTCGGCCAGGCTTATGGTGTCACTGTGAAATAAAAGCCTTCATCTTGCTGTAATTCATTTTAATGGAGTACGGAAAAGTGTTATTTCATTTCAGTGTGCTATATTCATTTCATTGCATGTAATGCATTTTTAAATGAAGAAGTACTGTACATTGAAAATCACACATATTTTGAAAATGGCACATATGGTCTCTCTTTCTTCCTCCTTCTTTCTTTTCATCCAAAAATTGGGTAGTGTAATGAATTAACAATAAAGGAGCACTTTTTGTATTGACCCATTAAAATGAATTAAAGTTTAATTCTTTTATTCTGAGCAAGGCTACTATGTCTCGGGCTTCCTTATAATAACAGATTATTTGCCTCATAACACTAGAAAATTAAAGAACAGTGATGATACTGATATTACTACTGCTACTACTACCACTACTACTACAAATAATAATAATAATAATTATTATTATTGTTATTATTATTATTATTATTATTGTTGTTGTTGTTGTTGTTATGTATTTGTAGATTACCGCGAATACAACTGTTGGACATTGTGGTCATTGTTCGTGTTTTTCCAAACTTTAGCTAGCAGGTGGCAGTGTTGGCTACATTACCCATTTCCCTGACATATCTATGCACTTAAATGCTTTACTGACCAATAGTCAATAAATAAATAAATAAATAAATAAATAAACGTTTTTCACTAACTGTCATAAATCAAGCTGATATGGCATTAATTGTACCCTTTGATTTATTCTCATGCAGTCAAAAGAAATCTAGTTTGAATTCATACAAAACCAAGTTTCCAATAAGTGACCAGAAACAATTATAAAAGGTAGTTGTAGAAAGAAAACAGAGACACATAAACGTAGCGATAAACCATGGAACAAAATTGGCCATACTCTCTGGGTGGAAGGGATTGTCTCCGTCATAGTTACCCTAACCAGTCATGAGTGTCTGTGAGCTCAAGTATGTGAAGAGGGCAGATAGCACTTTCCTCTAAGTGTTTATGCTGCTCTATGTTGGAGGAAGCACATGTTAGCCCTCACCCTTCCAGGTTGGTAGCTGTCATATGATGGGGAGGTGGCTGGTGGGTGGGAATTGGCAGGTGACCAAATTGGTGAGAAAATGGAGAAAAATCGAAAAAAAAAAAAAAAAAAACAGGTGGTGCAACCTACTGTACAGAGCATCAAAAAAGGCTACAGTATTAAAAAATTGTCTTATCTGTGGAACAATGCACAATTTATGACACATTTTTTAATGTTTAATATTGGAATATTCAGTGTATAAGCATTAATATATACAGTATTTCATCTTCCATAGACAACTCTGTAATGCATGATAGAATTAAATGTAATTTTGCACACTGTCAGTCAGTGTGTTTGCACACAGAAATAATCTTTGAAAATATATCACGGAAAATAGCTGTCACATTGCCATAGCTTCAAATGTTTTATATAGGAAAACAAAACATATTAAGTTGAACTTTGCAAAACTATGAAATATGGGTTGAATGTGTGCACATACACACTGTATGTGTTAAACGACCAAACTCATGAGCAACATTAAGGCTGTGTGAGAAAGACTGATCTCTCTCAAATAAACAGTATGAAAGGGCAAGAATGTGTGTGGTGAGGGTGGCCTCAGCAGGGGGTTAAAAACAGAACAAACACACACACACACACACACACACACTGCCCACACTTAAGGATGACACAGCCTAGTGGAATGGCTCACATGAACCAGCACATGTTGAGAAATCATAAATGTCAAAAGATGTCAAAATGTATCATCCATTACCGCCATCAGCTTTACATTCATTCCAATAACACATGCACATGCAGCCACACAAACTGACACATGAACTCACAAACATTTACTAGACCACACACATACACACACATACACACACATACTTCTACATTTGCACACAAACACACACTCTCTCTGGCACCTGTGGATTCTAAAAGAAACAATATGACTACCCTCATAAAGATATACTTTCCCTGCCTTTTCAACACATACACAAAGATGCACACATGGGCGTACATGTGCACACACATGGGGTAAGAAGGGTTTTGCCTGTCAGCTGCTATAACAGAGGAGGTCTAGTGCCCAGAATACACTACACACACATAGAATCAAGCTAAGTCAAATCCAAGTCTTTGCAACATTCTATTAAGAAACAAGGGACTACAATCCTAAGTTAGTACACACGACCTGTAAATGGCATTGTGTCATAAAATATGAGTCAATATATGATATGTATGTATACTTTGTATTGCAAATCTGGGCCATGCAACACTGGTTTACACCACCATGGAAGGAGTGCCTGTAGGGTTAGGGGCATTTCGAGTGTGCATTTTCATGAAATGTGGATTTCTTTAAAAAAAACAAAAACAAAACATACACATACACATACCCCTCAACACACACCCATTCTAGTAAAAAGACATATCCTGTTGATCCCAGTTCTCTTCATTAATAGATGTAAATGTCTAACTTGGAGCTGTGAAACAATTTTTGTGGCCCCATACAATAGAGAACATCAGTCAACATATGGCCTCGCCGGGTCACTTAACTAACAGGTGACACACTTACCAGGGGTGAAATTTGGCACGACACTACTAAAGGCCAACTGTAAGTAATGAATGCACAGCCACAAATAGCATGGAGAGTAATTCAGTCCTGTGATGGCAGCATCACACCGTGAAAAGTACACACGACAAGCCACAAGTGGGGTTTTCCATCCACCTGTTTTTATGTGAATGTTGAAACAAACTTGAATGGTAACAGAAATACAGATATTGAAAGTGACTTGAAGACATAATATCTTATATGTATTTAAAAGCAATGAAAAAAAAAAATATATATATATATATATATATATATATATATATATATATATATATATATATATATATATATATATTTCAAATTTGCCTACATTCAAGACACCATTTTTATGTCAAATTGACATAGCACCCGAGTAAAGTTATGTACATTTTGGTTGACACAAAGTTGTGTTATGAAACTTTCCAGACTTAAATTATGTCACCATAGCTGATGCCAGTTGGAATAAGCCTTTATAAATGTCTGGGTAGGTTTTCATCAGTTGTCATGAAGGGCTTATGTAGGTGTCATGTAGCCAGAACTCTGCTCTAAAGTAAAGTTGTTAATATATTTTAATATCATTTTGATACCAAAACTGAAGCACTGGAATCTTAAGATCTGGCCACCCAGTTGTATGTTCATTAACTGCAT
Source organism: Pangasianodon gigas (assembly GCA_022758105.1). Lineage (NCBI taxonomy): Eukaryota > Metazoa > Chordata > Actinopteri > Siluriformes > Pangasiidae > Pangasianodon > Pangasianodon gigas. Next base: position 12,826,949 of record CM040474.1, read on the forward strand.
TATTCTGGTCAGGGTTACATTGGATCTAGACCCTATCCCAGGAACACTGGGCATGAGACAAAATTACACCCCAGATTGGATGTCAGTCCCATCACATTGCACCATGCACATACACACTGACTCATACCAAGGGGACAATTTAGAGTCACCCATCAACCTAATGATATTCTTTGGGAGGTGGGAAGAAACTAAAGAACCTAGATGAAAACCACACAGACATGGGGAGAAGATGCACAGAAACTCTACAACGTGAAGGTGAGAGGCGGCAACAGAAACTCTACAAGGTGAAGGTGAGAGGCGGCAATGCTGTAACTCCATGATGCGTTAGCTGTACTTATTTAATTAACTCTTTACCACAGAAACATCTTAAAAACATTATTATTATTATTATAATATAACATTACAATCAAGTTGTAATAATAACATGAATTGAACAGTACTATCCCCACATTGTTGGTAACCATGAAAGAAGTAAGGGTCTCCCACATCCTAAATCTCAATTTAGCCCCTTGGATAGTTTTGTTTCTACAAGTCTGATGCATTTCCACACAAAAACTGAAAACCACCACCACCATTATGCAGCTGTCTTCACACAGTGGTCAGACACTGACACAATCAGGCCCTTCAACTTTGTTGTTTTATCCCTTCAAACACTGGCCCTCAAGCATTCCTTAAAGATGGCTACACAAGGTAAAATCGCTGTGTTTGCATTTGTCATTCCTGAGCTATATTAAAAGCATGCAGTTGCCTCAATAACTCCTTTCACATACAAAAACCAACCTGGGAATATTTTGGTGAAATTCAGGGTCAGGGTCAGGTATGAATTAGATACGATATAATATTACTCCACAAATATGTAAGCAATAAGATGCCCATTGAAGCACATAATAGTAACCCTGAGAATTCTCACAAAACAGGTGAGGACCAATGCCCCATAAAATAATTACCATTTTCAATCCTACCCAGAGTATTTTTTGAATGAATGTACTTTTTCAGTGCTGTAGTTGCTGAGACTTTGTGTTAGTTTCTCATGTTTCAGCATGTATTATTATAATCACAACAACACTGACAAGTATCACTAACTCGTTGAGTTCAATACCCTTGACTGAGCATTATAACTTCAAGGAAGTGTGGGAAAACATCAGCTAATACGCTTTAATTGCTCACAGGCTGGGTGGGGATACATAAAAAAGGTTTCTGGCACATATGGGCAACAGTACGCCTTCTGGGTAACAAGAACATCAAATAATGAGGAGCAGATTTGACAAAGCTTCATAAAAGCAATAAAAATACCTGAAGCAATGAAACACTATATGTACTGATTGGTATTTAAGGCAAATACCAATTTGCTGTTAAATTTTTTAAATTTTTTTAAATTTTATTTTCTGTTAAATTTTTATTGGATTGAAGATTTGTTTACACTCAACTGTCAACCATATTTGCCTAAATATGTAGCCAACTTTGTAGACATGAAATTTGGATATATAAAAAAATCTCTGAAGTTTCATACACACTATAAATGTTTGAAAACGATTTTTGAAAAAAAGTTTTTTTTCTACAGAATTATGCTTACCTTACAGTATGCATAGCCCTAGTTTAAGGTTGTTTGCCCAATATCACAACAAATACCACCTATAGCAACAATTTCCCCTGAGGGTAAGTGTTGAGATGACAGAGATTGAACCCATTAACCTAAAGACACATAGTCAGGGTCAACAACCACTGGTCTGATTCCACCCATATTTAAGTTAATAACTTATGCCATGGACTCTTGGTTAGAAACAGAAGTCACTGAGATCATGGAAATTGAAGGAGCTGATTAGTCTAGGACATTCTCGAAGCAGTGGGGAAAGACGCGGGAGCTCATTTGAATTCAGCTGAACATCATTATCTTTGGCTCTTGTGCTGACTTCCAGTATTACATTATTATCACAACCTCCCCCACATTCTCTTCTTCCATTTTCTCACTGACACTCACCAGCCAGGACAAAATGCTTTAAGAGCAACAGTTAATCTAAATGTAGAGCTGAATGTCAGTTACACAGGATCAGACTGCTATTAAAATGCTGACTGGTCAGCACATAAGACCCCTAGCATGAATCTTAGATGAAGAGACTGAGAGAGCAAGATAACTAGGAGACAAGGTGTGAGATTCTGTCTGTGCGCTGCAAGTTGCCAAGTCATGAGATCCCTGTGTATGTGTTTGTGTGTCCTGGAATTTCAAAACCACGCACCGCAAAATGCGTGGCATTACCGGACAGTCACGTCTGGCCTTCTATCATTAAATACTCTGTGTAATGGTAGCCATTCAACACTAAAACTGATCCCAAGTCCAACATAGACACCAACTGGACACCAAGATGTTAATGCTAATAGATTTCACAGTGTGTTAGGTTGAAGTTCTGGGGAAGAGCTACAAGCAGTAACTAAGAGAAACAATATGTGAAAACAGCAGGATGATTCACATTTGCAAGATCAGACAAGCATCTAATTCACAGCATGAGCGTCAGAATGGATTAAGGTGTTTTTAATCTTCACCCAATAATATCACACTTCAGAGTACCCTTTGACAACACATCTTTCATTTACTCACCATATAAACTATCCTTGTCTCTCTTACATTTTCCTAGAACTTGTCTTATTTTGCTACTCTGTCAGTACAGTAATACAGTTTTTTTTTAAATTCTTTCCTTTCTCTCCTCTTCTGTTCATCCGTTACAGTTGGTTGGCTAGAAAGGTGAAATCAAAATGGCTGCATACCCACATCTAAATTTTCAGCTAGTGAAACTCCTTTCACACTACACAACTGTTAAGATTTCGAAGTTAGTATGCCAGGATATGCACTATCCAATGGTAAAGGCATAGTTGGATAGTACAGATAAATACAGGATTACAAGCAAATCAAACTATTGGTTTATCTGGAAAGTCTGAGAAGAAAAAAAAATCCTCCCACCCTCTCCTTTTGGCCTAGTCAGTATCAGTCAAAGAATGCAAACATCTTCTCAGCCTGACTGTCCCGAACTTCACCTCTCTCTTTCTCATTTAATTCAAATTCCTCCTTTTTTCCTAGCTGGTCAATAATCTTATGATTTTTTTTCACTTCTGGCAAAAGCTACATACTTTTGTCTTTATATTCTTGGGCTTTGAGCTGGAAGAATGTCCCACCTGCCTTTCACACCAAGACAGCATTATCCACATCATGACCTTTAGGAATATAATATGAGTTGAATTTTCTGATCTGAGACTCATACAGGTATAACAGAGAGTGAGCAATAGGGAATTAAAATGAATAGCTATAGAATTAATAAGTAAACAGCAATCTGATGTTCATGTGTCTAAAAGGGTACAATAGAATTTCAGAATCATTAAAAAAGATATGAGGTATAATAAAACAAACAAACAAACAAAAAATCAGGTCAAAACTACATTATTTCCCCTAAGATCATTTGAGGGTAATTTGGGATATTGATGGATATGATTTTAAAGTTGTATACTTCAGATGTGACTCCAGAACATGGCAGTGCAAAGGCGAATTGTAGGAATTTGTAGGTCATGCAGTGTGAAGGGAACATTGTTGACAGATCAGCACTTATAAAGCAGTTGATCTGAGTATAGAAGGCATCTTCAGCACAGGCCTACATTCTGGAACTGGGCCTAAGATGCTTGATCACACAGAGACTCCCTGCTCACTGCCAGTTCCTGTCTCTCTGATCTTCCCAGAGGGAGTGCTCCAGAAAACCAATCCAGCCCATCCATCTTGGCCTCCTCTCTCTTTGTCTCTTTCTGGTTTATTTATTTCATCTCCGAACTATTGTTTGGTGCTTTTACAAGTCACCATACCTTAGTTTGTGTATATATCTCTCTCCTCTCAGCTTCTCTTCCAGTTGGAGTCCCATATGCTGTTGTAAATGGATATTTGGTTGTATCTGTGTTACAGCATGGCTCTGTGTTAAACGATATAATGCATCACATCTGTGCCTTGCAGAAGATACATGAGCAAGGGGAATGAAAGGAAGTTGGAGGACAAAGGAAACAAGGCAATAAATAGTAAGTCAAGAAATTGAATAAATAGAACATCACTTTTAATGCGCGACACAGGACTGGCTATTTCCAAAGTATGTAGCAAACCTCATAAACAACAATCCCATAAAGACTGAACATGAATGAACAGTGGGAATGTGAGTGGATTTCATTCAATTATACTGTAAAAAATATAGTAAGAAAAAGTATGAGCAATATCCCTGTCCCTAACCACAACCTTAATCATAGTAATCTTTCATACAAATTGAGTCATGTGAAGTTACATGGGGTGGTCAAGGGGTGGTTGGTATAAATGAGCTAGCAAGGCTCATCAGCAAATAATCACAGCAGATTATTTGCTGTTAAGGCAGATTATTTTGGATTTTTGTGGAACCAATGCAACAGCATGACCAATAGTTGTTAAAAAAATACACATAAACGTGTTCACCCTATAGTCCAGAGATTGTGAGTTTGGATCCTGATGATGACATAGCCATCCGTTACCAGGAATCCAAGAGAGCAAAACTGGCTGTGCTTTCTGGGTGGGAGGGGTGGTAAAGTTTTTCTCTCCCCCTATCAATCACAGAGACACTAGCCAATCATGGCCATCCTTGGGCACATGTATGTGGAAGGGGCGAACAGCACTGTCATCCGAGTGTTACACTGCCCTGTGATGCAGCATGAGCAGCAGTTTGAATAGATATTTTTGGCTACCTTCACATGCTCAGAGGAAACATGTGCTAGCCTTCACCCTCCCCGGGTTGGTAGCTTTTGTATGATAGAGGAGACCTGACTGGTGGTTGGGAATTGGCCGATACTAAATTAGGGGGAAAATGAGGGGAAATTTAAAAATAAATAAACACACAGAATGGTATGAAAAGGTGAGGCTGGGGCTGATTTCTTTCTAGCCCAGAATGTGTGAATTCATGCAGCCCATCATTGACAGTCATGTCCCCCTTGATTTGATCTGTATTTCTGACATAAGATACATGTGAAACAGTCATGGGTTTAATAAACGTGAACAAGATGGATTATTTACTCCATCATCTTTTTTCCTAAAATGCCTTTGAAGGAGAAACTAAAAGTAGATAGACGAAGCACACATTGTCCAAAGAAATTAGTTTTTTGTTTTTTGGTATGAACGTAAGGGTTATAACTGTTAGGTTTCACTGTTAAGCTATTGATAGATATTGGTTTTAGCCCTCCCATCTAATATCGCTAGTGGGCATCACTAATCACGTCTATATAATATTCTATATATAAAAGTCTATATAATAAAATATAATATCTAAAGGCAAATGGCTTCTTAAGGAAGATGGCTTTTATGTGACCAAGTGAAGGCACACTAACAAAAAAGTGTCCACAACAATGACCATGCTATTTAATACATGCTACCTGAACATACAGTTGAGTTACATGCATTTGATGAGGAGTTAGTACATGGAGCTATATTTAGTTCAGGACCACTGGCTTAAAAAAATCTGACAATTTGTTGCAATATTAAATCTATAAATACGACATTTTCTTTTAATGTGCCCTATATAGCACTTTCTATACTTGGCTTTCCTTTTCCCTGTTTTTTCACACTTTTTTCACTCAGTTTGTTATTTTCACTTGGTCTGTATTTATCAAAAAAAAAAAAAAAGTCTTGCATTACTAACATTTTTCACTTGTTTTCTTTTGCTCTTCTCTTTCTCTCTGCCTTGCTGTCTTGATCCTTCTTTACTCTTGCTGTGTCTCATATAAAAAGTTCACTGTTATGGTTGGTGGAGCTGTCTGATCTTTCTGATATGAGGCATTAAGAATTGCTCCCAGGCCATGGACTATATAACCTTTTCATCCAAAAGTACACACACACACCCCACCACTACATTCCTCTTTTTCTGCCTGTGGCTATAATTCATGTGGAGCATCCTGTTGTTACAAAGGGAATCTAGTCATCCTAGAAAACATACTCACCCACACAAACAATCTGCTTTCTGGACAGGATTTGCACAAAGTGTATTTGCTCGTATTAGAACAGGCTTGTCTTTCTGTATAAAAGTGTGTTCGCATGGGTGTGTCTGTATAATACTTGAGAGGACCAAGGGCATTTGTGTGTTGTTCAGGTCGAACTCATAGCCTGCAGGGAAAGATGCAGATCATGGGAAAGCACTGACTGTCTCCTACTGGTACCCAGTACAGACAGACAGACATAAAAAGTAATATAATCTCATAGGAAAGTAATTGAAATTCTGAATTAGATTTCATATCAGTGAAATAATACTAATAGAATATTAGTTGTAACCAATTATAGATGTGGACTTTTCTCACACCTTGCAGATGACTGTAGCATCTGTGTGCTGTGACTGGTGTGAATAGATAATATGCAGATAAGTTTTGGACTTAGTGACAGGTGATTTGCAGAATTAACATAGAACAAAAGTTAAAAATTTCAAATTTAATGGAGGTGTGAATGTCTGGTACATGGTTCATTATAATTATCTAAACTACAACCTGCCTCTTCAGTGCTTTGGAATGTAAATGATACAGCCTTATCTACAAAGACAGCTTGAACTGAACTGAAAAAGAGAGAGACTTATGATCAGAGAGTGAAAAGAAAACAGAAAGAGTGAGTTAGAAATTGATTGTAAAGGATGAATAATGCCAGGACTTTTGTCTAGGTCAACATGCTGTAGAATTGTAGTTGCTTCACAGCTGCAAATTTATAAGGATCTGCAGAAGTTTTGGATGCGTAAAGTTAGTGTGAAGGGTGAGGTTAGTGGCCACGTCTTTTCTTACAACTGCATAATTATGAAATTCAACAAACATTCGCTCAGTGGAGTTCTTATGATGCTGGCATGAGATCGGGTTGGCTTGGGCAGAGGTGTGTTGGGGCTGCTGGGGTGAAGAAAGCCTCATTGTGGACTACGGAACTGAAGCACTGCCTAACCCAGGAACAAAGGCCCTCCTGTGAGCGGGGTGTGGGAAACAGTGGGAGAAAGAATCCCTACACCCAGCCTGGGAATGTGCCCTCCAACTGCATGCACTGAACAGGGGGATATTATACACATATGCTCATATCAGTGTTCACCATCATACACTTAGCGTCATTCACATAGTATTCACGTGCTATTAGCCAGCTCATCAATCAAATGAACCAGGGGTGAAATTTCAGTGACAGATTCAATCATTTCTGTGTGCTGTGGTATATATGATATAGCACTACCCTAATATGAGAAAGAGTTTTTCACATGCTCATATGTTGTTCAATAGTTCAATAGCTGGACTCCACAAAACACACACACACAGAGAGCTGCACATGCAATTTCAAAGAACATGAAATAGAAAAACATAACTCACAGTCATAAAACTGCATACATACTGTAGGTGTTATGTGTTTTAACACCAGAATATGACAATGATTTACACACAAAGGTTCTTAGTGGTTATGGTATACTACCTTAATGTCCACAATGCCTTTTGGGAATCATATCTGACTTGATGCTTTTGTCAGGGGAAAATATGATGCTTTTGTCAGGGGAAAACGTGCTTTATAGCATGATGCTCCCGAGCTCTTGTAATGGTCATTCACATTCAGTGCTGTATCAGGGATGTCGGGACTTGGTAGGAAATTTGTAAGCATATGTCTTTCCCCAGCTCAGATACATCAAACATAATCACACACCAACTTCAGGCATGAAAGAAGTCTGGCTACTCGGTGACTGGCAGAAGCCACAGCCAATCAGGAGAGTGTTAGAGTGTAAACAAAGCAAATGGGAGTGATAGAGTGAAAGAATCCAATATTACACTATGAGAGGATAAAAGGATTCAGGACTGATGGAGTTTTCTTTTGTTGCTGAACAGCTAAAGCATTTATTTGTTCTAATATGGTGGGAGGCTAGTGAATGATAGATGATAATCCTCATTGAGCACAGTTAAGTCACGTTCACACTGGACACAAATAAAATCCACCTGGCAAAAAGCTTTACTTGAATGTAAGAGAATGTGGAATGTGAAAAAGGGATTCACTTCTGGTAGCAGTTCATTTTAGGAGGCCCTCTGATTTTGCTTCGCCTCAAATTTGTCTAGATGAACTTGTCTAGATAACCCTGAAAGTCTTCTAATCTTGGAGCCAACAGAAAGCCAAGAGTGTGCAGCTGGGGCCACATCATCATGAAAGACTTAACTTGGAGGAACTACTTATGAATACAGGGCATTTCAAAATGCACTGTTTTATACAACAGCAGCATGCACATACGTACATATTTTTAGCAATTGGTTAGCAGGAGCTAAAAAGTTATCACAAAAAAAGAACTCGATAATAATATTCTATTAAATGTGATAACCAGCTAGCGGCACTTAGCAGTAACATAAGAAACACCAGCTAGTTGGCTAAGGTTAGTTTCCCTCCAGAAACATTTCCCACCAGCAATGTCCATGATAGCCTGATTTTGCGCCACATCAGTGAAGAAATTCACATGGCAAAAATCTGATGTGACCTCAGCTTTACGTGACAACATGTCAGTAATTCATAAGCACTGCTGCTTGATAAGTCAATCTCAGTGAGAGCTACCCAGGCTAAGGTAGCTAAAAGACAAACACTTGTTGAGAAGTTTGGTTTTTTTCATCTAGGGCTCAGTAATTGTTACAGGAGCACTGATCTTCACAATAAAATTTATTAATAAATAGTATTCTCTTAATACTTCTGTAATACTGAGCAATCAGGAGTTGCGAATACTTGGGCAGCATCACATACTTCATACAACCATACTAAATGGTTTACTACTAGAGCACTGGTGTCATTACTATTTAGGCATACTGTATTACTTAGTGTACATTGTGTGGTTTGGAGCACAGCCTGTTCTATCTAATTCTAACTGTGTGCAATTGCAGCTGTGGAGCAAGAGTTCCATACCACCCACATTATTAAGTCTTTTTCCCAAAGTAGCTTACAATACCATTTTCTACCAGATTCAAAAATCTTACATCATATAGCTTTAAGCATATTAGCTGTGCTTGAAGGAACCCAGAAACATTTTCAAAATCTCAGGACCTTCCCACTGGAACCAGGGCCATTTCTTACTTTCGGGTCTGTAGCTGTTTTTATATAAGTAAAATGTGTTGAGGCAGAGTGTTTTGTACATGCTTTAGCAGCATACCACTCATGACAAGTGGTAAAAAAGGCTATAAACACGAACTTTCCCTTTCACTTGCACAGCTGGTTTAAAAAGCTACATTATTAACAGCATATTCACACAACAAAGCAAAAGCAACACAGTCTTAACCTTCTTAGGGCAGTTGTAGCACAGTGGTTAAGGCACTGGATACTGATCAAAAGGTCATGCGTTGAAATCCCAGCCTCACAAAGCTGCTACTGTTGGGCCTTTGAGTAATTGCCTTAACCTTCAAATGCTCAGTTGTATCCTGTCTCAGTTGTATGTCAGTAAATGTACATCTGTACAGTTTGCATCACTTCAGTAATTGTATATAATAGCAGTGGTCCTTGCAGTGGAAACACCACCCAGAAATGTTTAGTTGTCATTCAAGGTAGTCCAGGCTCTTTTTAGTTCCTCAAATCTCAGCAGAAATTAACTTATTAAGTTCCTGGTCTACTAATTATTTTGAACTGTGCCACAAAATGTAGAACAATCTATGGAAACTGACACAACATACAGCTCTTCATATAACTCTTGTTTGCTATCGAACCACAAAACAAGTTTGATAGTATTATTGGATTAGTTTCACAATGCCTACTTTATATGGGGTGCCTGCAGTGGTGACTGTCGTAGCCCTGAAGAAAAGCAAAATTTGCAAAAAAAACACAAATACAGTGTGCTGCTATTGATAATAACACACCGCATCCTGAGTTAAACCCACAGTGGAGTACTAGAGCATCATTTGGCTGTTTGCATCTTAATTATAGCACTAATTTAAAGAGATATAAAATTTCACCAATATTTATATAAAGTATGTCCATAGTGCCACAGTTATATAAAGAATTTTGTTTTGTACAAAAAGTATACACCAATCAGCCATAACATTAAAACCACTGACAGCTGAAGTGAATAAGGTTGATTATCTCATTACAGTGGCAGCTGTCAAGGGGTGGGATATATTAGGCAGCAAGTGAACAGTCAGTTCTCAAAGTTGATGTGTTGGAAGCAGTCAAAAATGGGCAAGCATAAGGATCTGAGTGACTTTGACAAGGGGCAAGTTGTGATGGCTAGATGACTGGGTCAGAGCATCTCCAAAACAGCAAAACAGGAACGGGGTCATGGGCGACGATGGCTCACTGACGCACGTGGGGAGTGAAGGCTAGCCCGTCTGGCCCGATTCCACAGAAGAGCTACTATAGCACAAATTGCTGAAAAAGTTAATGCTGGCTATGATAGAAAGGTGTCAGAACACACAGTGCATCGCAGCTTGCTGCGTATGGGGCTGCGTAGCCGCAGACCGGTCAGGGTGCCCATGCTGTAAGTAACATAATCCTACAATGTCTAATCCTATAATGGCTACAATGGGCACGTGAGCAGGACTTAAATGACATACTTAAAGGATCTGATGCTTGATCTTGGTGCCAGATACCACAGCACACCTTCAGAGGTCTTGTAGAGTCCATGCCTCGACAGGTCAGGGCTATTTTGGCAGCAAAAGGGGGACCTACACAATATTAGGCAGGTGGCTTTAATGTTGTGGCTGATTGGTGTATGCTTAAAAGTTTTATGAAGGCTGCATCCCTGCTCTAAAAACTGTTCAATTTTGAAAAGGGTGCAGTATAAAGTCCTGAGTCCTGGGTTGAATCCTGAGCTCTGTGTGAAGCTTTGCATGATGTCCGCTTATCAGTGTGAGTTTTCTCCAGGTTTATTCCCACTGTCTAAAAACCTGTGTAGGTGGATTGCTACCTATAAATTTCCTCTAGGTGTGAACTAGTGTGCAAATGCATGGGGCTAAGTAGATAATACAATGCTGAGGTTCGGTCCTCTGTAGTTTCGGAAGGTTTGGGGATTTTTTTTACCTCTCATGTAGCATCTCCATCTGCCAAATTCAATTTGGGAACAGTGATACCGTGATAATATAGTGGTAGAATGTAGTTTACTATGCAGATAAAATTGCATTCCAAGACTACCCAATCAGCAATGATGAGTGATTCTCAAGTGTCCTGACAACAGCTTAGGAGGACACATCTGCCAATTACATTTACTGTAACTCTGATAAGATACTAGGACTGTGGAAATTGGAGTGTGTATATGGGGTTTTACTGTAAATGCAAAGTGTTTGGGGAAAGGCACTGCTGTTTTTGTCTGTTTTAGTTAAGATGTAGTCACTTGAAAATTTTCAAATTTTCTTGCACTTTTTTAAATTACTTACTGTATGTATCATTTTCATAAAATAAAATGTTTGTTCTGTTTGTTTGGTGAGACCAATCAATTTTTTTATGTAAATATAATATACAGTTGTATAAGTTACTAGGATAAAGCCTAGTTGGTTATGTCTTAGTTGTGCTGTTTCCCAAATATTGTTTGCCATCTTTCTGGTTCAGACTAAGTTTAGCTGTTTTTTTTTTTTTTTTTGCTGTTAGATTATGGATTTGTTTGTGTTATTCCTGACTGTTTACTGTGCCTGTGACAGTGATGCTTGTAAAAGCCTCAGTGAAAGTAATCTGCATTGACATCTTGTGGCTGCCAGCTTCCATGTGACACACACACACTTGTGTGTGTTTGTGTGAGTGTTGTTTGAGTGTTTATCACACAGGATGCCACACATTTTTATCTGCTTACACCAATCCATTTGCTTACCATTCACACATCTGGTATTGCAGAGACAGAGAGGAAGAATAGAGAAGGTAGTCTCATATGGAGTTCTCCTCACTCGATATTTGTCTTTCTCCCAAAATTTGTCCCACCATCCGACTTTTCTGTTTCAGTCTATTGTCCAATATCTCTGTTATTCTACATTAGGGTCCCCTTTTCTTTCTACGCTTTTGTTTGGCCTTGTATTCATTAACTCTAACACACTCACCACCCACACTGACACACACACATACACACACACACACACAGGCATGCACTACTGTTAACACAGACACATTCTTGTACATGTTCGCATCTAAATAAGTACATGAATCTGAAAAGTAACGTGCATCTTTGGTCACAATTTAGTGAATCTCTGTTCACGTGCTCTAGTATAGGTGTATGTGTACATAAATAACCCACATCAGGCTGCAGAGAAACCTCTTTCCTCTTGACAACAGGCCAGTTGCAAGGCCAGTTGCAAGGCCAGTTGCAAGGCGTTACATGGTCCAAACACAGCCTAGATACACACACATGATTACACAGAGAGCATAATATAGTTAGCATTTGTAGAGGGAGATAGATGGGGGTTTTACGTGTAGTTTCCACTGGAGGCTACTGGGGCTATCTCGCACTTTTTTCTCCTCCTCACTCACAAGGCAAGCTAGAGGTTGCAAGTTCCTCTTGCTGCATAGCTATCATAAGCTGGATAACAAAACTAGTATTATAGCATGGGTTTTGTTGATAAAATACCCATCTGCTATCAATCTGGCTACAGCCCTTTCCATGGTTATGTTAGAAACAAATGCTGAGAAGACATGCACCACTCTGAATGACTGCTATTACAGTGATTTGATCTTATTTGCATTTAAGTAGTAAAGTATACAGTAAGATCCCTATTTTCCATCTCTCTTTATGCTAGAGAGCATATTCAATAAATATAGAAGCAAAACTCATTGGGTCCCTGAAGGACTAGTGGGTAGGCGATCCCTAACGGGAGCAGCCGAAAGAAGAAGAAGAACAACAAGCAAAACTCATTAATTAATTAATTAGTCTTTGCAAAAATGCATTTACAGAACTGGGCTATCCTTTCCTACTTGAATAACTGTACAATATAAATCTAATAAAAAAACACATAGACAATAAATTGTCTTAAATGACTGCATAAAAATCCTCTTCACTGTGGAAAAAAGGTAATAATCAAAGGCCAATGTTTGAAATTGTACAATAGGTTAAAAGGTTATGGTGATGGGTTGGGTTGTGGTACATAGCTTTTCTTACAACTTAATCCTTATGAAATCAAATGGAATTATTCTCACGTCAGATTCCTGTCTCCCTAATCTGTCTCCAACGTCTCTGTGTGCACAAAAACTTATAAACATGGGCAAGTGGAATGCTTACATGACATCATTTGTACATGTTCAGCATTACCAAATAAGAATGGAGTCTCTCTCTCTCTCTCTCTCTCTCTCTCTCAGTCTGTTTAGTGACATTGATGCCTCCTCTGTTGTTTGCTAAGATTGTGGGTGCTGCCATGGAAAAAGGCTCAAAATGGGACTCTTTTGGCACAGAGTAAGTGGGGAATAAATGGCATAACAAGCAGCTAAAAAAAGACAAAGATAGGGATGGCGAAAATGTTTTCATGATCGCCGAGTTATTTTTAAGAAGCGAAGCCAGACGTTTAGGAAGCAGACAAGTATTTGCTGGGTGACCTAACAGCTTAGGATCAAGGATGATGGAGGCCCACATCCAGCTCTGAGACTCCACTTGAAAGCATGAAAACACAGCTTTTATACATACTATGAACAGTGATAATGTGATGTCTTTAACATTCAAACCAGACATTAAATCTTAAAGTATGGGTATTGGAATGAGTATAAAATGAGTTTGAATCATAATGAGTCTACTACCACAGACAGATCAAACATTATCAGTATAACAACTTTGTATTTCCTAAAAGCATGAAGCAATATTATATTTTTATAGATACAGTATGTAGCTAGATTTGACTGATTATTTAGGAGCCAGCTTTAACACTTATTCACACAGTTAGGCTAAATAATTTAGCTTCCTGTTCACTATTGACCCTACATAGGGTATAACCTAAAGGCATTGTAATACCTATTTAGTGCACTATTTGTCGAACATAACACAATTTGTAATTGTGCCAAAGAAAATATTGTCTGTATATTGCCTGTTGGGAATTGATTTATTACATAAAGTATCACAAAAGTGATCTTAATAGCCTAATATTACTTTTAGGACACATATTCCATCACCAAAGTTTAGTTATTTTGATAGACGTCCATTGGATGACTATATTTAAAATCATGGATCATAATTATGGATCATAAACATTCGAAATGTGGATTTCTTAAAATATTTAAATGATAAAAATTTTTGCTTCATGGAAATAATTTTTTTTATGATGGGTAAAATATGAGGAAAAAAGCCTATTGCTTATGCTACAGAAATTGACAAGTGAGTTGCATATATAATTATCTTATAATCTCCTTGCAGCACCCTAAATTGAAAGCAAAATTGAATTCAATCATTAGGTGGGAGTGAAGGTTAGAAAAAAGAGAGTATGTGGCTCAGTTAGCACTTTGCTGTGGTGGAATAGTGGTTCCATAGTTTTCATGGAAAAAGGCTGTATTTAAAAATAAATAAATAAACAAAAGAATAACTACATACATACACACATACAGTATATTCATACATGCATGCATACTGTATATACATGTAACACCATTTGGATTGGTGTGATTTAATGCCAACTAAGCTGTTTATCATTTAATTTTAATTGTTATAACTAAGTATATTCAGTTTATGTGGATTTTAGACAAATGGTTCATAGTTGCTTAGATTAAAACCAGGCATCAAAAGCTAAACTAAACATCTCCAGCAGTGAAGCCTACAGAAGTCATTATAAAGCAATTAGCCGTGAGACTCCAGGCTAGAGAGATAATTCTCTCATAATACACATTGCATTCCTTCATTCTATCTGTAATCCACCGAGTGAATCAGTGCATACTTCCAAGTGCATACTTCCAAGAGTAGCCAAGACAAACCTGCCCCCCAACACACACACACACACACACACACACACACTGAATATGCATATACAGGGAAAAAATAAAATCTTGCATAAAATCTTTATCTTCATATTCTCTCCTCTTTTTATCTCACAATTTTTCTCTACTTTAATCATCCCATGTGTTTCTCAAATCATTCCTTATATTTTACTGCTACCTCCGTTCTCCATCTCTCATCTTCTTCCTTTATTCTGCCCTATATATCCCTCTCTTTGTGTCATTTTTTTCCAAGTTTCTATAGATAAAATAAAATTTAAATCAACAAATTTTATAACAGTTGCTTCTATGCAAACAATAGATGTTTGTGACGAGAGCAGAATAGAATTCAGCAGGTGAGACTCACCTCTCCACTACGTCATTTCCGCTCCAGCACGTGGGTTCATCTCGCACAACCTCTCCTTCACACAGCATCTCTGGCACTGCTGCAAAAAATGCCTTGAAGCGCTCAATATACTTCATGAGCTCCCTAAAGGAGACTCATACAACAAAAGCGTGCACACACACACACACACACACACACACACACACACAGAGAGAAAGAGAGAGAAAGAGAACAAAAGAAAGAGCATGATAAAACATTAGAAGGACAGCGGGGTTACATATAAGGTCATGTATAAATTTTCCAAACCAACATGCACACATATAAGCATTAAACAAAAGTGTTGTTTCACAGAACTGTGATTATAAAATTTATTTACCAAAGAGACTGAAATAAAAAAAAAAAACTTTGTTAACAAGGTGACGTTTACATTTGACCATCTATATGACACTTTGGAAAATAAGGGGCCCCTAGACTCAGATTTCAATTTCAATTGTGTCTCCCAGGCTGATGTCTTTGTGCTTTAGAAATGAAAAACGAACATTGTATTGGCTGATGTAAGCTAAAATTCAAAGCTGTATCTAAATTAACAAATCCATCAGCGTCAGAATTGGAAATTAGAGCTAAACCATCTAAAATCTAAAATTGGATATAAAAAAACATACATCTTAGACTAGAATAAACACGCACACTACACATTTGTCTTACTATCTTTGTGAGGACCTTCCACTGACATAATGCTAGAGGAAAATTAGAAGTAAAACTAGAACTGAAAGAAAAACATTTACACCCAACTTCATATGAGGATATGCAACAGGAGGATTTGTAAATCATTAGAGGGGTCTAAAAAATGAGTGACTCACATGCTGAATAACGGATGAGTTGTGACATCATATTACAATCATGTGATATCCAGAGGTGAGTGGGCAGTAACTGATTTTATACAGGGAGCACTAATGGAGAATTATCACTACTCATTTAATGTGGATGCATGCAAAATATAATACACCATATGAAGGAAGGGGATAAATTAGATTTTAGTTGTCATTGTGTGTTGTCTGTGTGTGTGCTTACCGAGCAATCTGTTTTAGACTTCTATCTTTATTGTGTTTGGTGGGTTTCAGAGGGAGCGAGCTGATCAGGCCGTCACACAAGTTTATGAAGCAGTCCAGGGAGGATGAGGCAAGCAGGAAGAGGGTGAGTTGTGAGAAAACAAAAAGTCACAGAACAAAGAGGAGGGAAAGGGATAAAAAAAAAATCATGATCCTGTGGGAAAAGTCAGACATGCACATGCAAATTCAAACCTATTATGTCATCATGTAAATCAACCATGCTGTACACCTCTGAGGTAAACAGTACCATCAACACTCTCTCTATCTTTCTCTGAATGCATGGCTGTATATCACTGTGCTCTCTTTTTCCTTTTGCTGTTTTCTGTTACCTGTTGAGGTGACCAGTGATCAGTGCTATGTGGTTATTGTAGTTTCAAGTGAGTCACGTGACTATATAAAATGTACATTTTAGATTTTACTACGATTTTATTTCAATCCATCTGGTTTACAACTTCAGCGAGGCACAGAAATGGGTTTCTGAATGACCGGACCTCTACCGTTTTTTTAAATTGAAAAAGACAACGAAGTTAATTTGTGTCAAGCTTTGCTGGCAGACCACTCAAACCCAAATAGTTAAAGCAGCACAAGGAATCCACAAAAAAAACAAAAAAAAACAAAAAAAAACCTCAATGGGAGTGTGTTGCTTTTTGCCATTCAGGCAGATGATTTTTTTTTTTTTTTGTGAATGGTACATTTTATATGAGCAGGTTCAGGAACACAACATAAACAGAGATTAAACTGTTTTTGTGCCTCAAATATAATAGATTTTATTTAGTAATTATATTTAAAGTATCCGGTTTAGTTTAATGATGAAAATATACACAGAATTGACAGACAATATACTACAGCACACAGCTCAGAATCCTGGGTTGCAGTTTAATTTATTATAAATCTGCTTTAAGTCATATATCATACATATTGGCTTCATTTAAGTTGATAGTGCTTTGATATTGTTTTACAAGTAAGAGTTAGCAAATACTTATTGTTTATTACTTATGTGGTGAGATTATGTGGTTTAGTACTTATTACTTATTGAGATTTTAGCCTACCACATATGTATATCCTCAACTGCGACACCCTGCTGATGCCATTGTATCCCCCCTTGGTCCCCATGAATAAAATCCTAGAATCACTTCTGGCTGGATTCAACTTTATGCAAATTACAAGTGGCAGCCATGTGGCATTGATCATTCATGCCTCTGGAGCCAACTTACGGCAAATAATACTGTAAATAAACATGAACAAACATAATTTATTATTTTATTATAATTTGAAAAATATTATATATTATATTACTACTATATTTTATCCGGTTTTCACTTGTGTTTTTGTTGTATTTTTGCTTCCTTTTATTTTCACTTACTGGTAAAACATCAAATACTTTTGCTTGTTATTTTATCATATGCTCATCTCCGAAGAAAAGCATCTGTTAAGCCCAGCTAAACATCTTGCAATTGAGG
Organism: Pangasianodon gigas; assembly: GCA_022758105.1. NCBI lineage: Eukaryota > Metazoa > Chordata > Actinopteri > Siluriformes > Pangasiidae > Pangasianodon > Pangasianodon gigas. The sequence goes on from CM040474.1 coordinate 12,844,727, forward strand.
CTTTAAATTGTATATAAATAAACTGCTACTGGATCTAGCTAAGGTTTTAGTGTTGTAGTCTGCCATAGGGCTTAAAGGTTAAAAGTCCACTCTCATCTCCTAGTGCTTAGCTGTACCTCGCACTGTGTTTCTTTGTGTGTGTTTCACTTGTTTATTTGTTCTTCTTACAGCTATGTTGTACTTCTCTCAAGTCAGTTGCTTGCAGTGGTTGTATCATGCTTGGATTGGATTCTGCCAAGTCACTTTGATGAAAGTAACTGAAAAATCAATTAATGTAAATATAGTAAATGAAATAAATATATTCTACTTTAGTCTATTTACGTATTTTAGATTTACGTCGATCTGACACTTTTCAGCTCTTCAGAAATGCCACCTGCAAAGCTTGTGTAATCTTTTTTTTTTTCCTCATGGGTCTAACTGTTTTCTCACTGGCCTCTGCTAAATAAATCCAATCCAATCCAGGAATGAATCCAAACAGGAAGTGCCTCTTCCATCTCCTGCTGATGCTTTCATTCAGGCTTCGAACAAACCCCCGTGCCAAGTATAACACACTGTCTGCCAGCTTGGTGCAATATGGATCTGTAGCACTGCCACTCTAACAGAGAGTGCCACTGTATGCTTGGCTGGTGTTTGTAAGATATCAAAGGCCTTGGTAAATTCGCTTAACAGTATTTAGATTGTTGTGGTTCACTTCCTAGGTCACTTATACTGAAGAACACTGAGATATTTATTCACTGACTGGCACAGATACTGCTATCACAAGAAAAATCGAGTAAAAGTGCGTTGCTGTTGATTCACCTGGGGTGAGATTCAATTTTGGACCCTATAATTGTTTTGTTAAAAAAAATTGAATTATTAATCAGTGGTAGATTTCTGTGATTATCTAAAAAAGCTACCAGCTATAATTTATAGTGGTATAAAAGCAGTCAAAAATCATCCAAAGAATGTTTTTGACTTGCTTGATTTTGCCCCAAATACTTTTAAAATATCTAGTCCTTACAAGAGATTTTATGTGGAAAAAGGTCATCTGACATTCCTTACCAATTCCTTACTGGTAGCTATATAGTGCACTGACAGTAAATTAAAGTGGCACTGCTTTTGTGTGTGCTCCAATTAGGTAATGACTCAAATTTACCTATTTCAATCCATATATGCATTAGTATTGACAATGAAAGACTAGATAAGGCTTTATAAGTGCTGTCTAACCTGCGTAGGTGGGCTAATCTTCCCAGCTGCTTCACGACATTAGACTCTGACTGGTTGGTCGTGGGCTCTGGGGAAAGTGTTACTGTGGGAATCATTGTATCAGTGGTGGGGTGAACACTTTGGGTCTCAGCCACAGACCTGCCACACACTTTATCAACCTGGGGAAAAGAAACAGAGAGAAGGATATTAAATTTGGGTGGACACTTCAGTATTAGAGTACCTGTGTGTGTGTGCCAGCCTCAGAAAACCTAGGAAAATTGAAAGTTTGGTTACCCCAAAAGTGAAAAGTGAGACAATTGCCTTTAAAGATTCAGCACATTTAAAGATTCCACTGCAATTCCACTGAAAGACACCAACACATTGATAGTCTAACTGCAATGTACTGATTTTATCTGTATTTAATTTAAAACATATAAACATTAAAACATACAAATAAGACCATGAAAATTATGTCATTGTTTATACCTTTATTCATAGCCAACATGAGGTTTTATATGTTCCTTAATATCCCATTTTAGTGCCCATACTAATTATCTGAAAGTGTTTTTTTTTTGTTTTTTTTTTAAACAAGTGTTACAACCGGGAACTGAAATGGCTTTATTTGGATAACGATCATCACGATGCTATTATGACCATGCTTCACTGTGAGGAATAGTGTTCTCATGGTGATAATCAGAGTTGGGTTGCGACCAAATATAAAGCTTTGTGCCAAGGCCAAAAAGTTAAATTTTTCATTCATCAGACTGGAGAACTTTTTTCCACATGTTTGCTGAGTCTCCAGCATTTGTTTTGGCAAACTCCAAATGGGATTTCATATGGTTTGCCACTCTTCCATCAAGTCTGGTTTTGTTGAGTGTCTGGGCTATGGTTGTCCTGTGAACAGTTTCTCCCATCTGAGGAGTGGATCTCTTCAGCTCCTTTAGAGTTAGCCTTGGCCTCTTAGTTGCTTCTCTTCCAAATGCCCTCCTTACGTGATCAGTGACCTGGTCAGTGGATGGCCTCCTTTAGGTAGAGTCACAGCTGTGCCATATTCCTTCTTGGATTTAATTCATTTAACAGGATGTTTGTGGGTTATTTTTAAAACTAAACTCTCACTGATACTTTTTCCAGAACTTTGCCATGGGTTTGTTTTGATATCTCCTGGGTCTTCATGATGTTTGTTTAGGTATGTTCTCTATCAAGCTTCTGCAGCTCCCTAGGAACAGTTGTATTTATATTGAGATTCCTTGACATTTTAATTTCACACAAGTGGACTCCATTCTACTAATTATGTGATGGCAACTGACTGTACTAGAACTAATTTATGAATTTCACACCAATGGGGCTGAATTGTGAACAGTAACTAAGGAGAGAGAAAAAATGCCAGATGGAGCTGTTAAAACATTCTCCTTTCCTAGTAATGCTTGGATATTGGACATATTGGACATGTCCAACCATCACCAAGAAAGATGACAGTAAGGTTGCTTATGGACTCTTCTACCCATTTACCTTCACTAGTTACCATTTATTGAGCAGATAACACAGCCTGTACCACCATCACTTGTAATAATCCATGTTAATGTATTCAGTCAATGCATTTTCAGGCATCAGAATTTGACCTATAGATTAAGATCATTCAAATCAATATCATTTCTTTTTGCAATAATATGTGGCAACACTTTGAACCCTCTTTCAGCAGCTTAATACTGCTTCTGACAACTGCCGAGGAGCCACACGCAACTGCAAATATATCAGCAACTTTTAAATCTACCAGCAGTTTTTAACCTCCCAAATCCCTCTCACCCCCAGCCCCCAAACATTCAGTCCCATGACCACCATGAAAGAACATTACAGATCTGTGAGAAACACTAGTATGTTTTTAAATACTTTTGCATTATGTGTCTTGGCAAAGTCTTGCCAACTGGAATTTGAGAGATGAATCATCAAGACTGAGACAGAGAGAGTTCAAGTTCAGGTGACAGTGGTTAGATATATCAAGATAGATAGTCTCTAGAAACTACTAGCTCAGTCATACTAATAGAATTAGATCTAACAATGTGATGTGTTCACACACACACACACACACACAGTGATGCAGCATTGCATGACCAAAAGCAATGTAACAGGAGATGAACTAAGAAGTTACCTTAAAGTGTAAAGAAAGCTGTCACTGAACATAAAATATAAATGTTGATTAGAGAATGGAAAATTGATTGCAGCTTTGTGTTGTATTACTGGGTCTGGCTCCGGATCCACTGTGACCCTGAACAGAAGAAAGCTGTTACTGAAGATAAATGGATGAGTGATGAATGAATAAGCTCCCAAATAACCTAAGTCACAAATGACTTCCACACAAATTTATTATTATTATTATTATTATTATTATTATTATTATTATTAATAATAATAATAATAATAATAAATTTTGAGGTGCTTTCCATGCTTGCCAAAACTTATGAAACTTGGCTCACACATCAGAAGTCCTGGCCATCTAGCAAAAGATTGGAGCCAGGCATGGTCCTGGGGTTCAACAGTGTCCCCTCTTTGACATTTTTTTTAAATATAAGCAGCCAGTTTCACATACATGTACCATGCTTGGTAGGCATATGGGTCTTCTTAAGCCAAAGAAATTTTTCAATCACATCCATTAACTTCACCCAGGAGGAAATCAGCCATTTTGAATTTTGTGAGTTTTGACAGGTATCAACCTTTTAAATAATCCTCCTATGAGATTCAGCAGATTCAAACCAAATTTGGTCAGCAGGTTTTAAAGATGTCCACAATGCTAAATTGCAAAGGAATTTCGGAAATATTATATTGTGTTGCCATGGCGCAGTAATCAATTAACATATTGCGACACACAAACAGGAAGTGTGGCATAATTCTACTGTACATCATGCAGTGTGGACCAAAGTTCATATTTATGTTAAGTGATGGGGCATAGTTACATACACATGCCAACAGTGATTCATTTTCATAGTGCCACCAACTAGCAATGGGAAGTGAGGCTTATAAACCAAACTTTTTGATACTCCTTCTAGGTTCATCCAATTTATGCCAAAATTGGTCAGCATGATTTCAAGCTATCCCTGATGCAAAATTGTGAAGGAACTTTTGATATCTTAAACAGAGTTGCAATGATGAAGCAGGATGTGATGATGCTCAAACAGGACATGTGGCATATTTCCATTGTCCACTATACAATGAAACCTACTGCTCAAGCAAAACAAATGTTTTCAGTAATCAATTTTTGACTCTGTCTAACATTATCATTAACAGATTCAGTCATCTTTTGTTGTATAATTCCACTGTACATCATGCTTTGTGGCTCAAAGTTCAAATGTATGTTCAGTAATGCAATGTATCCTCATGCAAACAATTGCTCATCAAACAGGTACCCTGGTGCTTGGTGCTTTAAAATCAAATAATTTGTAATTGCTAAAACAGTTGCCGAAGGAATAGTGAAGTCATGCTGATATTTAATGATCTATAGTATACAATATATTATGCAAGGAGGTTACTGCTAGCTACTAATGTAGCTTTGGTGTAGTTGAGAAACCTTTACAATGTAGCTAACTATATTTTAGCTCGCAAGCACCTTGCTCAACATCGTCTCCACAGATAACATGTAGCTATGTGTCAGCTTTTCATGCAATTTTAGTTGAGATTAGTCATATGTATGTTTTTGAACATAGAAATATAAGCTAAATGTGCTAACTTTTAGCAGAATCAACCATTTTCATTATAAGCATTACTTCAGTACTGGGATTTTGATTAAAAGTACTAGAGATAATTGCTCATCAAACAGGTAACCTGGTGCTTGGTGCTTGCTGCACCCTTGGTGCTTGGACCCTTCAATCACTGCTTGCATATTTACTATTATACTTGCAGTTATAGGACATTTATAGTCAAGCAAACTTACAGACAATATACACATGTATTTAGCTAGACAACAATAAACATCTTACACTCGCACACACACGCACACACACACACATACACACACAGCACTAGCAACTGATCAATACAATCTCATCTGACTGAAAGCTTTTCAGGCTCATAAAAAGACCTCCCATCTTTCAGACACAATGTCTGTTTGGACAAGCACATAAACTAAAACTTAGTTAACTTAGTTTTAATCAATTTATCTATACTGAGAGGGGAATTACGATTATTCATTAAGGTTTATGTTCCCTGATAGCCAAGGAGAAAACCCAAGTATGACTACATATAATCCAAAGAAAAAAGACTATTATTAAACTTCTTAACAGATATGTATAATTAAATCTGGAAAAGCTATACAGAAAAAAAAAAAAACAACAGACAATGTGTGGCAGCCTGTGAAAACTCTTTTGGATGTATCTCAATCACAAGTAAAGTTTTAGCATTTTAAACCCCTGAAAATGAGAAAATTGTACTTAAAGATTTATTTCAAATTCCACTAAAAGATGCCCTGGTACCTAACATACCTATCTAACAACAGTACTGCATGATTTTAAAGAATCATAAGTTTACAATGGGAAAAGCTGAGCACTTTTGATCATCAGCGTCATTTACATAGGTCTCATCATCTGAGGTTAAAAGCCCTCAGGTGACTGAGATGACAAACCGGAGCCTCATCGGCATTTCTTCGACTGTTCAGACTAACATCAGGAAAATAATTCCTGATTAATTCATTCAGTTCTGTTCTGTTCTGTTGGCTAAGTTCCTTGTTATTAATGTCTTTTACACATTTTATTTTAGGTCATTTAAACATTTGATGACAGCCTGACAGCACAGGAGCTCTGAGCAATGTTGACAGCTGGAATCATTACAAACTGAACTGTCCAATTCAGTACATGTAACTATCCAAAAACTTGAAATCAAATCATGAGAAAATCGTATTTAGCTAGCAAGAGTTTAGACATCTTTAGGCAGACTGACTGCATTTACCAATATGTTTGTTAAACCGGCTCCTCACACAGCATGATCCCTGCAGGCATATGCCAAGGCAAAGCTAGCAGCCTAATTAAAACATTTACACATTCCATCTTTTGTGGCTGTTTTCCAGAATTCAGCTGTAGAGACTTCCGACGACTTTTCACAGACAGCCTCACACATGCTAGCAGAATTGTATATGTTAAGAGTCAAGGCTCCATAGTGTGAGTAGGAGTGGAATGCATGGACATACTTTGCACACACCTAACGCTGAGTGAAAAATACAGCTATACAGAGGCAGAAATTATGAAAGACTACTGTCAAGCCACAGGTCCTCTACAAACATACCAGAAAATTTATCCCAGTGTAACAAAAACAGTTAATGCTGCCATAGGTTGACACGAGATTCTTGCAGTATGAGACGTTTAGCTGGGGCAGCAGCATTGCTAGCAAAAATATTTACTAGATACTTCAACTAGATACATATGGAGGGTTAGTGTATGTATGTTTTTGCACATAGAAATGTAAGCTTAATGTGCTAACGTTTAGCAGCATCAACTATTTTCATTATTACCATTACCTCAGTACTGGGATTTTGATTATAAGTACTAGAGACGACTGTTTCTTTGTCTTCCTCTTCTTTGCTCACACTTTCATATATATAAAGCCCAGCCAAGTGTATGGCTTTATAATTGGGAAATACATATCCATGCCTGTATAAGCTCTAAGTAGTTTCCCCAGTGAATACAACAGCATGTACACAAGCCCATCTGCCCTCCAAGATGTTATAAATCAGGCTAATCGAAAATAGACTAAAACATCCTGTCTCAAACTTGGGGGTTTTCAGGGTGTGACCGGACACCCTGCGTATTTGACCTCCATGATGTATGACCCTGTATAAAGCTTTCATGACGCATTATGGTTTGATTTTGAAATTATCCAGCCTGGTGAGAAAGATGCAATGAGTGATAGCAAAACATGACTGTGTAGGACAATATTTGTCTCTCAATATTGTTGTGCTTTGCACAGTTTATTGATATAGCCTCCATTGTTTTACATGTATCTTTTTTCCAAAACAGCATGTGAACACTCTTTTTTCCAGTAAGTAAACTTTGTGTTTGGATGTGTGTTTTTGGAGCTACTTGCAGAGTACTTGACAGTTAAGTGTACATAACCCAACCCTCCCTATAGACAACACTGAACTCCTATTCTAAAACTACAGCACTAATTGAGAGCATCTCAATATTTGACAACTTTATAAATACATGGCAATTTAGAATAGCCAGATCACCTATTGGTATGAGAAAACTGCAGAACCCAGAGGAAACCAACAAGGACACAGGGAAGCCATGCAACCTGCTGCACCACCATGCCACCCATTATTATTATTTTATTTGTGGTTGATCTATGCTTTTTAGATTTGTACATCCTTCTCAAAATGTAGTTTCCATAAGGCTTCCATGATATTATGGATTTCCTCACTAGTTTGCCACACTTGTTCTATGGTGATCATTCATTTCACCTAATATTAATTTGTTCTGTTCATTATATATCTGTATATATCCCACTGTTTATAACACTTTTTTTTCTCGCCCAAACACAAGAAATGATCTTTATCCAGTATTCATACAGAAATTCTGCTATTTTAAACAACACCTCAACTAAAAAAATGTGATTTTTAAACAGATAACATGATGTCACGTAATAGGTTCAATGTCTTGAATCTATTATGTCCAGTACACAATTTATTAGGCAATCTTGAAAGAAATTTTTTTGCCACAGACCTTGCAAGCTAGCATAAAAAAATAAAGAAAAACTAGTGGATCTGTTATGCTGTAGGGGAAATTTTGCTGGCATGTTTTAGGTCGATTTATCCCATTAGAGGGATGAAGTTACCTAATTAGCCAATGTTAAATATAGTACAAAACAGTCTTTAGTGATGGATCTGTCACATGTGAGAAAGAGCACTTCTGTTCTGCGAGCACATTGCACTAAGACATGTGCTTTCGCCAGGGTCTACACATTGCGAGTCAAGATGCAATTCACTGTACCTTGCTCTCATTTTAATGACCATGCTCAGGGATTATGCTCTGTGCACTCAGGTCAATCTCCCACTCTCTATTTAAGATCCTGTTTAAAAGGCATAACATTTTAAACATAGAACTCGAATGAGGTGTTCATTGCTAGCAGCACATGGACATAACCAAAATAAACAGAGCTAAATAAAAAGATCCATGACAGCCCTAAACACTGAATTTCAGAAACAATATCAATGAGTACCAAAAAACATGTAGTTGTACTGAAAAAAATCTATTTAATATTAATCAATCATGGCTAGTCCTACTGCAATCTGACTTTTGTTGCATTCTACTTGGTGGATGCATAAATTGTTCAGAGGGTAAAAAAAAGTCTGTCTTCTTCATCCACAGAAGATAAAGCTAAATTAAGATAAGGATCACTTAGAGATGTTTGTTCCATGGTCTTACATAAAACAATATTTTATACAAACACAGAGAATTCAGCTGTTTCTTATCCAGCCAAATGCCAAAAGAGACATGGGTACTTAAGAAGGAATGATTCATGAAAAAAGGTAATCGGCTCTTGGAATCTAAGACAAAAACATGCTCCAAAATGAAAACATCTGAGAACAAGTACAAGAAGCATGGTAAATGATAAGTTTCCATGAGACAAGTTTGCATGAGAATTCTGAAAATCTCTCCATCGACAGCTTGAGATCAAACATCACTAGGGTACATACCATTCCATCCTTTACCCAGTGCCAAAAGTAGGAGCTTGGATGGTAGGTGTTAAACTCAGCATGTGTCAGTTCATGTGTGTATCTGTCTATTATTCTACATCTAGATCATTTCACTGGTGGTGCAGCCATGTTTCCTATGCAAGCTCCTAATGAAGCTGGCTGTGGTTGCCTTGGTTGATTTTGAATTTTATGCAACACTAACTACAGTATAGTTAATGCATACACACTATTACAGTACACCATACTGGTATCATCTTGCAGCCCTGATCTACCTGGATATAATAGCCTCAGTGATAGTCTCTAGAGTGTCAGCAATTTCTATCATATGTTCTCTTTCAATTATCATCACCAACTGAACTTGCATGCTGATCATAACAGTGTGATTGGAAGCCTTTGTATGAATTTCAACAAACAAGGAGAAGGTGATGAAGTCACTCACCCTGTCCCTAATCAAGTCCTGCAAATTGTTATGTATTTAAGACGGAAAATATGTCATGGTTTTTCCTGTTTTAGTTGCAATTATTATTGTTTAATTTATTGTTTTATAGTTATAATTAATAATTATAATTAATCAAAATATACAATTTAAGAATGTTAATATTGTTAGGATACCAATAGCTTTCTATTTCAAGAAGAACTCTACCACAATTTTTGATCTGGCAGGGTTTCAAACGAGGACCTGTTTATGAAGCTAAGAATCTTTAACTTTAAAAAGAACCCTTTCAAGAATCCTTTTTTTTTGTAATTGTCTGATGGAGCTAGCTTATCTCCCAGCTAAAATGAGACTCAAGTCCAGCCAGGATCTTAATCCACAACCATTTCTTTCCTCACTGGGAGTGACCTGCTCATCTCGTTCCCCCAATCGTTGGCATCTCACTCTGTGCTCTGGGGGTATTGGGTTGCTTTGTGTGGTGATGGTCAGGGATGCATGTTTATTTATGTAGGGATCAGCTACAGAAGCATCCCAGCTTTCTCAGCCCTCTCTGGCCCCCCTGCAGTGCATGGTGGGTATTAGGCTCAGGCTTTTGTCTACTGCTGGTTTACATTCTATGCACTCAATTTTCACCCTGTCTCACCCTTTCTCCCTCTCTCTCCTCTGGCTTCTTTCACACTCTTTCTCTCTTTCCCCTGCTATCCAGTGATCCTATGTGGTGGATTACAGAGGTAAAACAATAAGAGTCACGTCATAGTCCACTTATTTTCTGAACTGTATGTTCTTACAAGGATCAAACAAACACACACACACACACACGGAGTGTGTTGGCAACAGATACTCCTGGCTGTCCTAGCTGGCCTCATGTCACATTAATACTCTTGTGCACATCAGCTGTGATTGAAAGGTACAAAATCATGCTATGATTTTTTCAAATGTGCAAAGAATATATAATCTCATTGAGGCATTTCTTTAGGATATTCATGCTTTTACTCCCTGCTCTTAAAAGGCTTACTGTGAAAAAATTTATAACATCTTATAGCCTGGGTCCATAAATTTTTATAACTGTCATTAGGTGCAGACAAGCAAACGTAGGTGCAGGTTTAGAGTTTTAAAAAGAGGCCTCCTGAGCGAATTGCCCAAAGAGGCAGGTAGTGATCGTGACTGTGATGACAACTGGATTGTGGCAACAGATTCTGATGCATTTGCCTATGTCCTTGGGGACAGTTTTCCATGAAAACTTTGAAAACTAAGGGGGCATTGACCAAGCCATATGGTATTACCAAGTGTTTGTAGTGGCTAGAGGTCATACTAGATGCTGTTTTCCATTTGTACTGTGGAGATTGAGTTTGGTGAAAATTACAGCAGCTGTTCATTTTTCCAAGGCTGAGGACACGAGGGGCAGAGGATAATGGTACGCAACTATACAGTAATTTAGTTTTTCAGTAGCTGAGCAATGTATTCTTCATGGTTTTGCTTTCAATGTGGGACAAGCGATAAACATGTGACATTGAAAAAGTAGTAGAAGAGACTAAATCAATGGTCATAAGTCAGAGTCATAAGTTCTAGGAGGGTGAACGGCACATCCTTTGACCTTAGTGAATACTTCCTGAAACTCATCATAACAGACCGGGTATGTTAACTGACACCTCAACCTTGTGGCTTTCGATAGATATGGAGGCAATGGTTACAACAGGATATAAAATATCTTGCAGTGAGGGGACCAGGCAGTATCTCAGCAGTGAGGGGACCAGGCTGTGATTGCTTGCTCAGACCAGGAGATTATTGGATTGTGCTTTGGGGTTTTTGAGAGATTATGTGAAACGAGGGAGGCTTTTACTATGTAAGGTGCTTGTGGTTCTATGTGTTGGGGGAATCATTTCAAGCATAACGACTCCCTAGCCAACTGGTTTGCTTGGAAATGAATTTTAGTATGTAATGGTTGCACAGGGATCTTTAGCTGATAAACACTTTTAGAATTTATGAAGATACTGGCCACTTCCCTCTTAATAGTGAGAACATAGTGCCTCAATGGTGAAGCACAACAGCTATGCAGAATGGTTCTTTTTCAGTCATTTCTGATGTCCATGGACAGTGAGCTGGTGTGAATGATCTGCACTGCTTCTGGAGAGGATATTATTTCTTCTTCTGTGATAACTGGTCCTTGTATGGGATCAGGTTTTCTTCTTTCTGTGAGAAGCTTGTCATGATGAATAGCTAGCTCAATGAGTGAATCAAGTTACCAGATACAGTCTCAGAAGGCTAGTTTATTGATTATTGATCCACAATCCCTGAGTGTGTGGGACTCCAGGGCAAATTCAGCTGTAGTCTGTGTTTCGGGGTTAAAAGATACTCTGCCACCTTTTTTGCCATCAGGCGGGTGAGCAAGCATGTTGCAGAACAACTCAACGAAACGGTGAAGAACCGCATAGTTTTAACTCCATTCAGCCATACTGTAATTGCCTAGTCTAGCACTTTACCAAACAGCAGTGAAATGAGCTGCACTTAATAAATGTTTATCAAGCATTGTAGCAGAAAATATTGACATTTAGTTGGCTTCCTGTCATATTTGTCAGGCTGGGCTATGAGATGTCTAGAGGAGGACCTGCCAAAGATGTGATAGATCTCAGCACCACTAATTACTGAAGATAGTGAGACTCCCCAGTGTACCATGGGTAGAAGTGATTTGTTGTTGTTTCTCACCTACTGCACAGCCTTGAGCTGTGTCAGCTTGATGTACATCATTGAAACCTGTGAGAAACAATGTTAGCCGCTGTGCCCATGTTAGCCGCAAAGTATAGAGATTTAATAAAAAGTCTTCAGAGGAAACAAACCAGAGGGAGCAGATAGTAATTAATTACCATGAACAGGTAGGAGGTAAAGTGCTTTGCAAACTAGCATAAACTAAATAAGATATATTTTTGTAATATCATGATTGTCACCCCCACCATTGATATAATCACATAGAAGAACCCTCCCCCCATGGGAACCAAAGCCATTGGCTGTTATAACTGTTATATTTGTTATTTTCCCCCTCCCTGTACATCTGTTCTTTATTTTCCTCCCTGTAAACAAGAGAAAACAGGTCCAAGTCAGTCTTCTAAACATCTAGCTATGAAAAATTACTCATCTTTCAGTTATACTCCATATTTAATTAGTATAAACCTTTAAATACTGCTGATGGAGCCTGAACTGACATTGCCTGTAATTGATGGAATAATAAGGCAACAATAAATCAGTTTTCTTTATACCAGAACTTCATAGATATTTATTGTATCTGCAAGGTTTTGTTGTTAAGGCATTTACTTGATCAATACTGTGGTCTGATTCTTGGCTGTTTATGATGGTTCAGTGACACATATTAAAAATGTCAGTTATCAGAAAAGTCCTCTGCTGTGGTTGAATGCACCTACAGGATTAACTCACTCCTGCCATATCCTTTCTCATACTCAAATATCGAACTTTCCATTTCCCCCCATTGCAAGCATGAAGAAGAATGTTCACGTTCATATTTATTCATATGTAGATGCTTAAAATACCTCATTCCATATTTATATTCCAAACATGGAGGAGTGCACACACTCTGTAAATCCTAATTATTCATATCAAATGGTGCGGGGTCCATTCAGTGAATAAGCTTAATAATTTCCTGTGTCCATAAATTTGTATTCAGATGGATGATTATATGGTAGCTAGGGAAAAGAGTGCATAGTCAGCATACCAGCATACAGCACACTGGAAGAGAAGGGAACTGCTAGGAGATGAGAAAAAAAGATGAAATAGAAAAGGAGGTGTGAAAGAAAGGAAAGCAAGTGTGTGATGGAGAAAGTAGAACAAAAAGGAATGGCTCATGAAAAAGGAGGGAGGTGAAGGTTTACTGTAGGCTCTCTCAGCACTAGAATGTTGGAGAAAAGAATGAACTAATGAAGGGAAACCTCCTGAGGTATTTGATTACATCTTTACTCCATCAGACTTATGGAAGGATGCAGGGACTCTAAGCCAGAAAAAAAAGAATAAAATAAAAAGTGTGACGGCACTCTGTCTGTGACCCGTCTCACTGGCTGTGTTCTATGGAAATCCGCTCCACTCCCAGGAGCCTCCAGAGGCTTGTTTCCGTTGTCCAAAAACACAAGTTGCTATTAACATTCTTTTGTAAGGGTGTAATTAGAGCCTTGTGTTAAACCCTGGAGGAAACAAAGTAAAATACTATACTAACTAATCAAATGTGTCCTTGGTTAAGAAGTTATGATTTTTGTCTCATTTTTCTTGTTCTTGTTTATTTCTGAAACTGTCATCTGTTGTAAAATTATAAACATTTTGAGCTCTGAATCATTTTACTTCCTTTTGATCCCTAGTTAGACTGTACAAATTTAACCAACATGGTATCTTGCTTGCAAATTCCTAACAATTCACATGTCTCAGTTTGTATGTTTGAGGTTAATGTTAGGGTTAGAGGTGGAGTTACTATTTCTGACTTTGTGTGGAACTGAAAAAAAAATCTAACCACATCACCTGTTCTTGTTTAAATTTGTGCGAGATTTTGAAACTTAGAAAAAGCTGTCACCACACAAACGTCACTATAGGATGGCAGTGAGAATACTTGGGTAAGCACTTAATAACTAATTACTGAAGCCAAACTTTGCTGGTTTCGGGAAACTGGTGTAAGCTTTTAAATGGAAACTTATCATTTGTGCCATGAAAACAAAAACATTCAAAAGGGCAAGCCTTCAGAACAGCAGAAGAGTAGAGGGAGAGACACCAATTGATAGACAAATAGAATAGAATATGAACATAACAAAGCATGTAAAGTATAAAGGATGTAAGAAATATTAATGAAAAAGGAAACATATTGGAAGTGGAATGCAATAACAATTCACAAGCTGAGTAACAAAGAAAGAACACAAGAGTGAAACGAAATAATGAGAGAGAATGAAAATGATTCCGATTACAGACTGGAAGAAAAGGGCAATGGGTGGAGGAATGGAGGGATGTTTATTGCAAATGGAAAGCAAAGCCAAAAGCTATACCCACATCACACTCAAATAAAAATGATATTTGCAACGAGTAATGCACTACACATTAATTCAGATTTTGTACTCACATTACACAGAATCTATCACAGATGTGCTGAATCACCACCTCCAGCTGTGGCATGGAAATCTGAATACTAATAGTGATACGTGACAGATGTAGATGTGTTAAGCTGGCCATTAAGGTGGGTGTTGAATGGCAGAAAAAATAAACCACTTCAGTTCACTTCAACTCTTTCAATTTCTGATACAATTCACAGAACTCCGCAGGTATGCAGAAGAATGTGTGAAAACTCCCCATGTGTGCTGTGTATGAAGCAACTAGTATCATCAAGCATGCACCGCCTGCAGATCTAAAACCTGACCCTACATACACACAAACATTCATACACACGCAAAGGATCAAAATGGTGAGTGTGTAAGTTAGGATGTTGTGAGCATTAAGTCTCATCCAAGTTTCCCTCTCTTACACACACACACACACACACACATTTGGCAGGGCACAGTGCCATCTCAAGGCTGCACACCAGGGGGTAGAGAATGCCAACCGCAAGCCTTTTGGGAAAACATGACAGAGAAAGACAACACCATTACACCATTATAATTCCTCTAATATCTCACACATGCACGCACACACACACACACACACACACACAAACACACATACACACATATATGTGCTACTTCACCACTTCCCTCTTTATGCTCATAAGAGATAGAAAACTGCTTTCAAAACATTTCTGTTGTGTTTTCACAAGTATGAAGAGCACTTTTTTTCAAAAGAAGAAGTGGAAACACTAGGCCATGGAACTTAAAACAGGGTCAATAAAGAGCAATAAAGGCTGGACTGATGATGATGATGATGATGATGAAGATACTTATGCTAGTAACTGTGCAGCTTTGGATTTCTCTTATTCACAGACCACATAGTCCTGTGTTAAAGGCATAGTCAGTAGACACCATTATAATTCCTCTAATATCTCACACATGCATGCACACACACACACACACACACACACACACATATATGCGCTACTTCACTACTTCCCTCTTTATGCTCATAAGAGATAGAAAACTGCTTTCAAAACATTTCTGTTGTGTTTTCACAAGTATGAAGAGCACTTTTTTTTCAAAAGAAGAAGTGGAAACATTAGGCCATGGAACTTAAAATAGGGTCAATAAAGAGCAATAAAGGCTGGATAGATGATGATGATGATGATGATGATGATGATGATGATGATACTTATGCTAGTAACTGTGCAGCTTTGGATTTCTCTTATTCACAGACCACATAGTCCTGTGTTAAAGGCATAGTCAGTCATTTTGGTGGGAGTTAATTACCGATACAGCCCTTACTTCAGTGTTCCCTCTAATGCCATCAAAAACCAAAGCCCCACCCAAACACACATGCAAAGCTAGAAAGCCTGATTTCCAGTGCAGGAGGGACAGCTTTCTGAGTTGATAAGCAACATGATTGACAGGCAAGTAAAGGTGGCTCCTTGTGCTGATTGGTTGGATATTGGTGGCGTACATGATTTGTTGTTTTTTTTTTTTTGGTTTTTTTTCCTGTTTACAGAGCCTGGGGTGCCATGGAAAATTGAGTTTTTCTTCTAAGCAGGATTTTTTTTGACAGCAGCCAGAGAAAAGAACTTCTCCAGATATTATAAAATGCTCTGACTAAAAATAATTTAACCCTTCTTTAAAAAAAAGTTCTTGAACATCTAAATTAACTCGTCATTTTCATTAGACAGAGGAGATCCAGGGGAACGTGGCCAATGGTGAGTGTCTGCATTAACTTTATTAAGAATATTTTTAGGCATGTTAACCTCACTTAGACCAATTTATATGAATCACAGACAGTCATTTTTCTTAGTTGCTTTCGTGATTTTTTCTTTTCTCTTTCTCTCACACTGTTGAGTATGTGGCAGTGGTCCAATCTCCAAACCAGACATAAAAAAAGTCTTAAACCTTTCAGCACCTTAACCTCTTCATAACACATGTATGATGGGGAAAAACTGAACACCAGCATGTACAGTTTCATTTATGTTAAGATTTTTAAGGGAATAATGGGACCTATGGACAGACTGAACCCATTATAAGGCTGTTCATGCGCCAAGACAACCCACAGTATTCTCAAGCCAATTAGCGGCATTGTGAAGAGAAGCTCTGCTCTATTCCTGCCATGCATGTGAATGTGCATGAGAGGCTTCACTAACCTCAGCTCATAGGTGCCAGAAAGAACGTGTCATGGTTACGTTGTCATTTGTGGCTTTAGAGGAGCTCTGGACTTGATTTTCCAAATGAGTTAAAATTCATTTGCAATTGCCTGGACCACTTTCACAAAGAACAGATGGGTCTCAATAATACATTATGTTCCAAAATTATGATACTGAGTTAAAAGGGAGGGAGTAAAGGAGAGAGAGAGAGAGAGAGAGAGAGAGAGAGAGAGAGAGAGATTCAAAGCATATTTGTGAACTAAAAACCATTTCCAGTCATCGACATTATACTACTTTGTACTTGTCTGGCTTATATAGACATAAAAAAGGAGGAATGAGGGGAGGAATTGAAGATAGGGAAATTAAAAAGAAATAATAAACAAACAAACAAACAAACAATCAAACAAACTGCTGGTCAGAGAGATGAGCATAATTAGAAATTTTGTCAAATTACTATGGACACTAAAAATCTGTTTGTCCTTAATGTGACTGGTCTCCTCCCCGCTGAAGCATTCCATGTCGGCCAGTAACACACTGTCATTTGAATGACCTCTAAAAAAATTTCAAGCAGGACAAACAAGACAGTTTTAAGGATTAATGATTCCTTTTAAAACAATGCTACAACTTTTTCTCAATTTGACTGGCTGGATTTTGAGACTTCACTGCCGCTTTAATATCCCACAGTCATTTGAAATTTGATAGAACACCAAACTCAAATTTGACAAGAAATAACAGTAGCATAAAAATAGTAAATTCTATGTAGACCAATGTTACTTTTTATTCCAATGCACAGAATGAGCGTGTGTATTTCAAATGAGCACAGGCAAGTGTAGTCTTCTGGTGAATAATTTCATTTCATATCTTGTTATTAACATTTTAAATCCAAAGGCAATCTTGCATGCCACATTTTAGACCAGAGTACTCACTTATGTAAAGTGAATTTTAATTTTCTCCCCCATATTGCTTTAAGAATGCAGGGATGAAAAGACTTTTTTTCTTGATTTATTATTTTGTTTTAGGAGCATCATGCTGGGATTGAAACACAACAAAGGACACATTGTACATCAGGTACTAAAAGAACACTGTGCACCAAGGAAATAAAATGGGTTTTAAATGCTGTCTTACTCACAGTAGCACTGATCCTGGCTTCGTGTAGCTGTGCATACAGTATGGCCTCGTTGACATGACCTCTGACCCCAAGCAGGGCAAGTTCCAGGCTGTGCTCTCCAGCTACAGTGTGTATGAGGTCCTCCAGGATAGCCACGTAATGCCTCCATGGCATATCTAGCTCTGCCACATTCGCCAGGCATCCACGCATAACATTGAGGCAGAACTCAGGACAAGGACGTATGAGGGTTAAGCCTTGGCAATGTGGGCAGTACTGCATCTTCAGAAGTGCTTTGGCGCACTCGCTGGTCAGAGATGCCATTTCTGTGACATTCATCAAGTCTTCACCCATGGAAAATGCCCTTGTTAAAGCCCTGGCTGCCTGCATGGCGCCTGCCAACTCCTCGACCATGGCTTGAGCATGATGACCAAACGGATTCACATCCTGGCGAGTGGCACGGAGGCATTCAGAGAGGTTGTTATCCTCAGCAATGCCCAGCTTGATGATGTGGTTGTGGACTATTGGGAAGAGGTGGTCATAGAAGCTGTAGACAGTAGCATCCACAGAAATGTTGGAGGTGTCCTGGATGAAGTTGGAAAGACTGGAGAAGAGGGAAGTGACATGGGGAGCGATTCTAGAAGACAGGGAGGTGTAGGTGCTCTCAAAAAGAGAATTCAGGTGACCTTGGGAGAAAGTGAACAGAGACTGGTACGTATCTGTATAGAGAGACAGAGAGAGAGAGAGAGAGAGAGAGAGAGAGAGAGAGAGAGAGAGAGTGAGTGAGAGAGAGGGGAAACAGGATTGAAAGTCAGCTGGACATTGGACTGTTATGATCCCTTCATCAGAATTTTCAGAAGTGTTAGTTCCTGGTCCAGAATTATCACATGAACATCCTTTCAAATTGAAATTCAAAATGGGAGCTTGGAAAACAAGCTTCTGAAATGTTACTGACAGTTTCAGTGGCTTATGATTTATTTTTTATACATACAAATTATTTTTGCACTGCACATTTTTGCAAAGTGATTATGACTTAGGGAAATGAGACCATCCACCAAGGATGTGAAGACAGCAAAAGCTCCACTACCGTTTTTCTAAATCGTCTGTGAAAGGGTCTGTCTGTCTATCTATCTATCTATCTATCTATCTATCTATCTATCTAAATGAAAACCAAGTTCAGAAGAAGGTGGTGCTGATGTGTTTCTTTCTTCTCTATTCCACTGCATACACATACACACACACACACACACACAAGCACAGATAAGCAAACATACGTGCCCAAACTTGTTTTTTGTACAACGGCCAGTTGGTGTGACCTGTCTACTCAGCTGTGCTGCAATGCCCCATCCACCTCCTTTCACACACACGCACACAGTGGCGTTCTCTCCTGGGCTACTGATGTCAGATTAAAGGCATGTTAGCAGATGGAGAAACAGCAGCAACTGCAGCGAAACTGAGACTGAGCACCTCACACTAACACGCAAACACATGCGGATATTACAAACACATGTATGGATACAGATTAAAGTATATACGCAACATCAACACATGCACATAATAAATATACAGTAGAGTGCCAAAGGGTAAAATTCTGGAAAGAGAAGATGAAATTAAAAAAAAATTCCATTGTTTTTAAAGTTCTCTTAGATACACTGTCTTGGAGTTCTCTAGGGAAATCGTTTGTATTGACACAGTAATGAAGTAGACATAAACCAAGGTGCTTAATATTTTTGTCCAATACTGTCTATACATATTCTGTATGTGCATATACACATTGACCACTTTAATAAGAACACCTGTACACCTGCTTTTTCATACAATTGTCCAATCAGCCAATCATGTGTAAGCAGTACAATGCATAAAATCATGCAGATAAGGATCAACAGTTGTTGGTGCCAGGCAGTCTGGTTTGAGTATTTCAGAAACTGCTGATCTGCTGATTTTCATACACGAGAGTCTCTAGAGTTTACACAGAACAGTGCAAAAAACAAACCAAAAAACAAGGCAAAAACACCTTGTTGAGGAGAGAGGTCAGAGAAGAATGGCCAGTCTGGTTCAAGCTGACAGGAAGCCTACAGTAACTCAACTAACCACTCTTTACAACCATGCTGAGCAGCAAAGCATCTCAAAACAAACAATGTGCCAAAGCTTGAGGTGGACAGGCTACAACAGAGTTCCTCCCCTGTCAGCCAAGAACAGGAATCTGGGGCTACAGTGGGCACAGGCTCACCAAAACTGGGCAGTTGAAGATTGGAAAAAGACCAGGTGACATTATGTCTCATTATTATGTCTTATTTAAGGGTTTAAAATTATTGACAATTTGCAGTGGGTATAAAGGGGTATAAAAGGGTATCAAAATGTTTAGGTACACCACTCCCAATAATGAAAACCATAAGTCAGGAATGGAAGAAACACAGACACACATACACTCACAAAATGTGGGGAGTGTGGGGAAAAAAGCTGAAAATAAGCATAATAAACATAAACATAAGGAATAACTCACACTTCATACAAATGTCATATCATACCTGTTCTGATCCTTTTGTGATGGATCAAAATCCATAATCAGACAGCTATTTGATATACACATGTACCCACACACACACACACATTTATCTTACTACCCTTGTGAGGTCCTTTCATAATTATTAATGAAGCTAATTAATGTTATGCCTACACCCAAATCTAACCCTAATCTTAACCTCAGTAACCTATAGGAAACCTTTTATTTACTTACTTACTTACTTACTTAAATCTCAATTTTGTAAAAGAAAAAAGGTAAAAACTGTCAGATATTCCTATTATAAACACCGCCCCATGGGTGGGGACTGAGCCATTGCACTTTTGTGTGCTGACCTGACCTGAATAATCAGTTATCTGATCAAGGCCCTTAAATGTGTTGAATCTAATGGGAAGAAATAAAATATTCTCAAATGAAATGGCCTCTACAATTCTTCTATTTTCAGAGCCCCTAAATCCTGTGTTGCTTGGCACAGAAGTGATGAGAGATTTATAGGTGAGACTGCAGAGAAAAAAGAAAGTGGTAAGAGTGATTAAAGAAACGTGGAAGAAAAAATGACATAAAGGTTATTACCAGCTTCTGGGCTACGTGTGTGCGTGACACGGTGAGACATTTTGGAAGGAGAGCAGCTAACCGCATGAGGTAGAATGTGCCAGGCTAGAGTTTCAGAGGGCAAACTTGTGCCATGTGAGAGGGTGAGAGAGAAAGAGCAAGAGAGTTAGGGAGGAAGAGAAGGGAGGGAGAGAAAGCACACTACATTACATAGGCGAACATGCCAAACTGCCTTTCCAGTAACATGTTTTACATGTAATTACTGAGAGAGACTGACATTTACCTTGTGTATGTGAGCACACACTCTTTGACTTTGAATAATTTCCTCTGCCTTCGCCACCAAGCCTGTGTTTCATCTGATGTACAGTCAGAACTCTCCAGACCCAGAGGACACCAGTCTTTCCCTTTTGTTTTCGGAAGGAATTAGCCTATAACCAAGTCATAAATCACTGAAAGTTCTTGCTTGAACTATCAGCCAGCCCTACCCTAGGGAAGTGGAATATTTTTTTAAATAATGGTTTAAAGTCTGTCACTGGGCTTCACTGAACCTGATCCAGTAAATCAAAGACTATTAAAATCATATGAAGATGAGAACATCCAATTGTAGTGAAGTAACTTCCAAACATTTTCCCAGATCAAACTTTCAGAACACATTCATGTTCAGAACAAGCAATTAAGTAAGACTAGGCAGACCCAGTTTTGCTGGACCATGTCTCCTCCTATCAGCAGTGGCGAAAGCGGGTGGAGAAAAGTAGCAGCAGGGTCATTTGCAGGCTTCGCTGAGTGTGATCTTATGGTTGAATGCTGTGTTGCATTGCTACAAAGCGCAGTTTCAGCATGTGTGTGAAAGCAAGTGAGAGCTTATACATAATAAGATGTTTTGGAGTGCCTGTGTGGTGGATGTTCAGACAGCTTATTTCTCAGTATAATTTACTTTACTTTTGTTTTTCCTCAGTCTTTCCAGTCTTTTTCCCCTTCCCCACAGAAATCTTAATGCTATTTCAGATGCACTGTTTGGGCCTGGGACCAGGCTCGCAGGCTGGTGGTTGGGAACCACTAATTTAATATACTTAATATTTAAATACTTTGGAATGGGCCTTTGCTTTTATACTGCCTCAGACAGAGCATGCACAGTTTGTATTGCATAAACCACTGAAGGTGAACACCGGCTTTGGCAAAAACCTCACTCTATTCAGTATGTGACAAGAATATGTTCCAGCAGTTCATTCTTTATATTTGTAATGAAATGTTGAAACAGGGTAGGCCTTGACTATAAATCTAAATACTTTCAGCACAGACATGCTGAGCCTGTGTGATCAGCGCCTTAGTGGAGATGACCATTTTACAGTGCCAAGTTCCGTTTTACAAAAATGAAGCCTTAATTCAGCAACATTGCCGCTAGCTGTGCAAATGCTTAAAAGCAGAGCTTTCAAAGGGCTAAAATTTACTGCCTTGTAATGGGAGGTTATACAGTTTCTTAAGATGGCCCATAAAATACATTCTCAAATTACTAATCTCTATAATCGCCCAAGAACAATTTTCAGATGCCCACATTGCCATCTTGGTTGCTCAGACTCACAACTTAATTAAAGTAGTTAAACAGATGGGGAGAAACCAAAATTGCTTAAATTGAGTTAATTTCCAAGTCAATAAGTTCCTGTCTAAATCTAGAAATTGATAAGGTTTCCTTTAGATCCAGAAGTCTTTCATTCTTTCTGGTTGGGAAGAAGGGGAACTGACAACTCCTTCTGCCAGCTCACATAATTCAGCTAATCAGAATCCACTGTACTGTGGAAGAGCTGAATACATTGTTTCCAGATGCCAGTAAGGAATGCTTAAGGCAATCCCATACATGGAATTGACACAAGAGTTGCTGCAAATTGGTGATGTAAATAAATATGAAAACAAATAGGTATCCCACTATCATTATTATTATCATTATTATTATTATTATTATTATTTCTTTTTTAAGAAAGCTTGACAGAAATCTGGTTGTTGACTAGAGGTATGCATTGGGATGGGCAGAAGGACAGAATGTGACCTTGTGTGAAAGTTTTTACTCTTACATAAGCAATTAGATATTAAGCTTATAGGACAAAGAAAAAGCTATGCAATTGTTCTTTTAACCCAACTGATGGGTTATACATATTGAGTAGTTTGGTTGGGTTATTTGTTTCATTATTGTGTTATTTTGATAACAACCCAGCATGTTGATTTTGATATTCAGGTATCATGGTGGCATTTTAAATTTTAATGGCCCAGCTTGTAACGGACAGAACTTGCTGATTTGATATCCAGCCTGCTGCTTTCCTTAAAAAGAACAAAGTAACTTTTTAAAAAATATTTCAATAATAATAATAATAATAATAATAATAATAATACACAATCTCAACAGTTGGGTCATTTTTAACCCAATAGGCTAGGTAAAGAATTCTACCCAATACACTGTGTTAAAAATAAATGTTGGGAAAGTGCTAAACCCTTTATTACCCAATTAAGAAACGTAACTGTGCGAGTGGTTTAAAAAATCTCTAGACGAGACCAATTATAAACTGGGTTGAGGTTGAGGAACTGTCAGAGCCAGAATTCCCAGATCATGCTGTAACATCGTGGGTGCCTTCTGGGGCAAATCCGCGACCACCTGTACGGTCCTTTATAGCGCCTCAGTCCCATGCAGGTAATCAGCGCTGATGCGCAGCACCTGCGCATGCCGCTATTTAAACCCCAGGTCTGAGAGCGGTATTATCTCTGAGAGGTAATTTTGGTATCTTCCCTAATCTTCAGCGCAATACTTTTATGACAGGCTTTAGAGCAGATTTATTGAGGTTCAGTACTAGAGTCAGGTGCCTTATTTATTATTTCTAAGCACTAAAAAGGGCGATTTACCCTGGTTCAGCGAGAGACTTTCCTCGCTGAATCCTTAGTTAAGCTTTGACGAGCAGACGCCTCTCCCTCGTCTCTGCTGCGTTTATATTTGACCTATTTGGCCAGCATGAAAATTGTTCTCTGTGCTGTGGCACAAACTGAGAGCGTCGGTTAGGGCTTTTCAGCAGCTCACTACTTCCCTTACACATACTCTTCTCACACCCACTTATCGCAGTGAGTGGTGTAATGGTTAGTGCACCGGAGCAGGGCACTGGTTTGCGCCCTGCTGCCACCGTCATTATTTGAGGTCACGTCTTGGCCAGTAAGCACTCCTCCTTGCCTGTTCCAGATTTGTAATCCGGTTAGTTATTTATTTCTATCTTTTATCTATTTGGATAGCAGGCCCTGCTTGGTACTGTTTTCCATCTCGTACCGAGCCCACCCCCATAACAGTATGTCTGCACCAGAACGGGAGCCAGCGAATCTGGAGCGGATAGGGCAGATCGTGGCTGGCCAAGCCACAGTGCTGGGGAAACATGAGCAGGCCCTGGCTACCTTATTCAATGAAGTCCAGGGAATAGCAAAACGGGTAGGGCAGATCCAGGCCCTGCTGCAGCCCCATGCCGCTTCCTCTACAGGCACTGAACCGGTGGAAAGCCCCCGATCCGGCCTTCCGGAGCCAGCTTCCCCCGTAGGTGCTGAGACATGCTGGCCCTCTCCACAGCCTTATGCTGGGCAGCGGGGAGGGTGGAACCCATTTACTTTACAATGCTCTCTTTTTTGAGATGCAGCCCTCCCAATTCCCCTTGGAGAGGGCCAAGATAGCATATATGATTGCCCTATTAACTGGTAAAGCTCTGGCCTGGGCTACAGAGGTCTGGCATCACCGCCTGCCAGACCACCACACAGTCAATTTTTTCATCACAGCACTACGGAGCACCTTGACCACCCACCCAGTGGAAGGGACCTGACCTCGTCTCTCCTCCAGATGCGCAAGGGTGCTTACTCCATAGCCGATTATATGATCGAGTTTTGAACCATGGCAGCTGGTTCAGGCTGGAACGACCATACATACGAATGTACAGGGCCTCTCAGAGGAATTGAAAGATGAGCTGGCTGCTCGTGATCCTTCCAGGGACCTGGAGGCCATGTATAGCCTCGTCATCTGCCTGGACAACCATCTACAAGAGTGATTGTTGGAGCTCTAGTCAAATAAGGCAATCCGGCCTGAGCACGTTGTAGGAAATTAGCTGTTTAGGTTAAGCTGCCTGCATTCTCCACCAAAATATGTAGGAGATTAGCAGATCAGCTCAGAAGGGGAAATTTTGCAAACTTAATATTTTAATAGCTGAACAACTATTCGTCCAGCGATACGTTGAAATTAGTGTATTTATTAACTGTGCATGGGATATTTACCTCCGTGGCCACTGGCAATAATATCCTAAATATAGTGAAACACTATATTGAGAGCACAGTAACAAGATCGGCAGTTTGAGGCAGCAAATTATAAGTACAGAGACACAAGACACTTGCCTTTAAAATCAGATGAGACTTTATTACTGTTCTAAGACACAGAAACTAATCTAACACATAAACACACGCACACAAACAGGGGTGAAAATGGCTTTGAACAGAGAGTGAATGAAATCCCAAGTTTCTAGCAGTTTCTCAGACCATGATGTGAACAAACCATCAACTTATCAGTTTAACCTTCGCTTCATTTAGAAAGGCTTTAAACTTTGTATTAAATGCAGCAGTTCAGCTAGAATCTGGAGGTACTATACTTAAACATAAACAACATAGAGCCATGGATGAATATATCCAAAAGGCTTTATCTCTGGGGTTTATTCATCCATCCACCTCACTGGCAGGTGCAGGCTTCTTCTTTGTTAAGAAACGGGATGGGAGCCTGCGCCCCTGCATAGATTACCATAGCCTAAACACGGTGACCCAAAAGGACCGACACCCCCTGCCCTTGATGAACTTGGCCTTTGACCCACTACATCGCGCCAAGAACTTCTCTAAACTAGGCCTATGCAGCGTGTATAACTTGGTTCGCATCAGGGCAGGCGTTGAATGGAAGACTGCATTTATCATTCCCTTGGGGCATTACAAGTACCTTGTAAACCCTTCGGCCTAATGAACGCCCCTGCAGTCTTTCAGCGCTTCATAAATGAGGCCCTCCACGAGATGTTGAACCACTATGTGTTCGTCTAAATTGATGAAATCTTAATCTTTAGCAACTCACTAAAGCAGCATGTGGTACACGTCCACCGGGTCCTTCAGCTCCTTCTTCAAAACCACCTATAAATCAAGCTCGAGAAGTCGCAGTTTCATGTCACCACTATCTCCTTCTTGGGCTTTTTTCATATCTCGTGAGGGGTTGAGTATGGACCTGGTTAAGACTAAAGCAGTCAAGGAGTGGCCTCACCTCGGTCTGGGCATTCCAGAGGTTCTTGGGCTTTACAAATTTCTTCCGGTGCTTCGTGAAGAACCTGATGTATATCCAACAGGACAAGCGTCTGAACCTGCGACAGTCCAGGTGGTCCCTGTTCTTCGCCCGGTTCGACTTCATCCTGTCCTTTAAACCTGGGACGAAGACCATCAAGCTGGACATGGTTTTGCGCCAGTGGGATCCCCTGTCACGGGATGCCACACCCCAGCCCATAATTCCGTCTCCCAAATAGTCACCCCTCTTTAGAAGAGGAGGTCTGCCAGGCGCTTCGGCAGGCTTTATGTCCCACTGTGTGTCCGACCATAGGTACTCTCCTGGGGCCACACCTCACCCTTTGCCGGGCACCTTGGTGCCATTAGAACCTTGGAGTTCTTGTGGCATTGGTTCTAGTGGTCCTCAATGGATAAAGATGTCCGGACCTATGTCACGGCCTGCCAGACCTATGCCCGAACTAAGGAGGCTTGAACCCATCCACAAGGTCTACTTCACCCCCTCCCCATATCATCTCGTCCATGGTCACATCTCTCCTTGGACTTTATCACTGGCCTACCGTTGTCCCAGGGGATGGGAGGATACTTGTAGTGGTGGACTGGTTCTCGAAGGCCTGTAAATTTATTCTGCTGCCTAAACCCTCAACCAACTTGGTCTCAGATCGAGGTCCTCAATTCGCCAGTCGGTTTTGCCCTCTGCTATCTAGAAGGTGCTATAGAGAGCCTATTGTAGGGGTTCCACCAGTAGTCGAATGGCCAGACAGAAAGGGTCAACCAAGACCTGGAACGGTCCCTCCGATGTCTGGCCTCCTCCAATCCCTCAATGTGGGTGAAACACCTAATGTGGGTGGAGTATGCCCATAACACCCTCTGGCACTCAGCCTTGGGCATGTTGCCATTTGAGTGCCAGTTTGGCTACCTTCTACCCATGTCTGCTGAGGAGGAGGAGGAGCGAGGGGTTCCGCCAGCAGAACAAATGATAGGCCGGTGTTGCAGGGTCTGGCAGAAGGCCAGAACGGCCCTGCAAGCGGCCGCCCAGAGGAGCACCTGCATGGCATATCGCAAGATTCTGCCCTGGCCAGCGGGTGTGGCTGGCAACTAAAGATCTGCCATTGTGGGCGGAGTCCAGGAAACATTGCAGGTGCCTTCTCAGGCAAATCCACGGCCACCTGCATGGTCCTTTATAGTGCTTCAGTTCCATGCAGGTAATCAGCACTGGCGCATGGCACCTGCGTATGTCGCAATTTAAACCCTAGGGTTTTGTTAGTCAGTGTGCAGATATATTCTGCACCAGGTATCAGAGTGGTATTTTCTCTCTGAGCGGTAATTTCGGTATCTTCCCTAATTTTCAGCGCAATACTTTTACCACAGGATTTAGAGAAGATTTATTGAGGCTCAAGACTACAGTCAGGTGCCTTATTTATTATATCTAAGCACAAAAAAAAGGGGCAATTTGCCCTGGTTCAGCAAGAGACTTTCCTCACTGAACCCATTGTTAAGCTATGATGAGGGTACGCCTCTTCCTCGTCTCCACAGCATTTATATTTTATCTGATATTCGACCAGCATGGAGATTGTTCTACGTGTCGCGGCATAAACTGAGAGCATGGGTTAGGGCTTCTCAGTGGCTCGCCACTTCTCTTATACACTCTCTCCTCGCAGTTGCTTAACACAGTGAGTGGCATAGTGGTTAGCGCACTAGAGCACAGCATGCTGGCTCCCCTGGTCACACCCTTGAGGTCATGTCTTAGCCAGTAAGTGCTCCTCCTTGCCCATTCTGGATTTGTAATCCGGTTATTTATTTATTTCTATCTTTTATCCATTTGCATAGTGGGCCCTGATAGTTTTCCATCTCATACTGAGCCCATCCCCATAACACATGCTAAAATTGCTGGCATTTCTGGTATTTTTCCAGTATTGTCCAGAGGAATCATGGTAAGGTTAATATTTATTTCACACATGGAAGACTAAAAAGATACAGACACTGACAGTGGCATTGTGTTACACTTCTACTGCAAATAGGAAGTGCTGACAGTATCTTAATGACAGTGAAAATATTCCACATCCACTGTAACGTTTGTATGAACAGCTTCACTTTCCCTTTGCATAACTGAATTCACACCGATCCGAGACATGGGGGCTCTTCTCTCTCTGGTCATCCATCACCCTCAAAAAAGCCCCTTAATCCCATCTCGAGGCTTGAGTTTCAGAGGCCTGTCATACGAAGACATGAGGCATGTACGTCTGATATAATGCTGAACTGACCTGTTTTTGGTAGTGGTGGCATTGGCTATGTACTTCAAATCCTCCACCATGAGCTATAACCAGAGCAACAGTTATTATCTTACCAGTTTCATACTGTATTGTATAATGAGGCTCCAGTGTTTGATATGTGGAATATGTTACGATTAATGAGTCAGATACATTACTGTACGTCCAAAATATCCTAGCAAAGGAACTCTAAAGTTGATTTTCAAGAATGCATTATACATCACCTAAACAAGCAAATAAACAGAAATAAAATATACCTCTGTATTTTTTTTGTCATATAGACTTCCTCAGCTCCCTTTTGTTTCCTTTCACACTTTACACTAGTTATGTCTCCTGATTGCTTCTATTTTGCTTCACTACGTGTTGGTATGTAACCCTAGTCAGTGCATATACAGTATACTGTTCTATGTATTGATTGTCTTTACGATGTCTTGTATGTGATATTAAGCCACACATTCTAGTCTTCCATTCTGGTCACTCTGGTTTTACATGGCTTGCCTGTTTTAGGAAACAATTTGTGACACAATGTTTGAGTTTGAGGTAACTATGTCTGCCTACAATCTGACCATAGCTTTGAATCCCAAGTTAGATGAATTAACAAACATAGTTCACTATTAGCATTTTTCCAAATAACACTTAATGGAGTCACATTTGTCTGGCTGAATCTTGAAAAACATTTTTTTTTTATTATGCTAGTCGTGGTGGTAGATCCAGTGACTAGAAAAATGGAGTCTATTGATTTTTCTGAAACTTTTTACATTTATTGAGTACCGCTTTTGGAAGTAAAAGTTATTTAAAATCAATATAAAGGAATCTATGATCCAAACATTAACTTTGTCCCTAAAACCCTCACATCACGGCCTGGCAGAGAAATGAAACAGCCATCCCCCACTGGATGGGAATCAAACTGCAGTCACATGGGCCATATGAAGACCTCAGACCTTTTCTCACACTCTCTCTTTAGTGTGGTTGGCTAAGAAATCACAGATGCATGCAGCAGGGTAATTGGGGAACAACTTAATGATGCTAAAACAGAAAGAGATAGGTTGTAAGGGCAGATAACGGGATTTTGATCATAGGTGCTGTAGAGAATAATAGCCATGATGGATGTAAGCACCTCTCTCTCTCTCTCTCTCTCTCTCCCTATCTCTCTCTCTTTGAGTGTATACAAAGTATAGTAATAAAACCCAGGAGACCTGACCACTCCCTCTCACCTCACAGACCCCACTCCCATTACATGTAATTTTCCTTTTCTGTGTAACTTTTTTATTTGGGAGGAATATCCCTCCCTTCAATAAATTTTATAGTCTCCATCCTGCATCATTTTTCTTTGTTCTTTATTCCTTTATTAAAGCTCCTCTTTTCTTTTGCTTTATTGTCTAACTGCACCTTTTTATAAAGAGCAATGTTTTATTGATCCTCTTAGGTCTCCAGTTACAGGCAAATCTGTCTATAAAATGATGAAAATTAATATATATGTAATATTTGCTGTATTGTTTTATTTTAACACCGTTTCTTTAAACATATAAATAGTGATTTTATTTTATTAAAACACTTACTGAAAAAATAAAATTATTTAAACAAAACACTGGACCAGTCTTCCATGCAGAAAATTTCAAGGTCCTCTATTTTCTTAGGTTTGTGCACATAGACTAACTTCTTCTATAAAGGTTATTAACAGAGCTCAAATCCAGAGACCATTGCAAAACATTTTTTGTGTTTTCTTGCTACCATTTCTATGTTGATTTGGATGAAAATTGAGAGCCATTTTCTTGTTAAAAGCTCTGCTAATAGTTTTAACCTTGAGGCAGAGACAACCAAGATTTGGGATAAAAAGCCCTAAAGCATCAGTTGTCTATCATGAGCTATTTATTGTATATAATCCCTGTTTTAATTGTGTTTTCTAGCTGCTTATGTATTTAATATACATTTCATATTCATCACCTGATTTGTGCCAATGTCTGTTTTTGTTGAAATCCCATCCCAATAGATGACAAAGGGATTTTAATGTGTGTATCTCCTATTTGAGTTTGTCTGAAAAGTAATGACATAATATGTTGGGAAAATTAAAATATTTGTGTAGAACATTTTTGCCTATTCTCAAAAGGTGACGTGATAATGGTAACTGCACAAATTACTCTTTTTTAAATAGCTTTTTAAAGGGAAAAGTACTTTGAAAGGAAAAGACTTTCCCAAATGCCAACGTCTGTTAGCCATAAGTCAAAGTCACAGTCATAACAGCTGGACACTGTCGTCAAGCAGCAGGTGTGTAGACATGGCGTCATTGGTCCAATTTGAATATGAACAGAATTCTCTCTCTCTCTTTCTCTCTTTCTCTCGCAATTAAATTCCATTCATTTCATTAAGCTTTACTGACAATACCTTACCTGATTAGCATATTCATAAAGTAACATGAATCAATAGAATTATGACAGATCTCTCTCTTTTTTCTTTTTTCCTTTCCTTTCTCACATTTTTTCTTTTTATCGGAAACAAGACAGACAGAAAATCTCAAGAGACTATAAGGGTGGGATCAGCTTTAACGCCACATTCTCTCATTCTTCATTCTTTGTCTGTCTGTATTTCTTTCTCTCTGGGATCACTCACTCCAGCTCCACACAGGAAGCAACATGGCGAGTCCAATTAGTCAAAGCATAAGTCTGAGAAGGACCAATCTGCCAAGGGAGGGGAGATGAGACTAGCGTGATTCAATTAGACTCCTTCCCTAAACTTGTGAAGTCATGCGTTTGGGGCCGAGGAACAGAGGAACAGAAGAATAACAATGATGGGGAACAAGTGTATTTTTCCCCCTTTTTTTCCTGCTTGTTCTTGGCAGCCAATTTGTCTGTGAGGTGTGAGGGTTCCCAAGGGGCTGTTGATACCCACATTTATACACTCTGACTGCCTTCTGCCTCCATAGCTACTTTACACAGTCTACAAATACAACTTTAATGCTATAGTTGAAATAATGGCTAATGAATTAATTTAATTAGTGATATTATTGATGCAAAAAAGAAAAAAATCTTCTCTGTTAGGACTTCTCTGTTATTTATAAGCAATAAAGAATAGAATTTGTTTTTATATTGTCTTTTGCAATACTGATTGTCTCAGAACAGACAACATAACTGTAGAACTTCAGTTTATCTTTATTGGATGATGTTTTGTGTTCTCTCCTCTTCTCATGGTTCATCTGTCTTGTTTTGGATAATGAAAGGGACTTTTAAATCTGCATTATGAATATCAGTCACATAAGTCTAAATCTGCTGTGGAGTTAAAGGATAAATTTCACATGAACACATACATCTCCCAAAGGATTTTAATAGAAAATTCACAAAATGAAGAAGGTGGTTGGCAGGAAAATTGCACGCATGTGTATGTCATTATAACCTGATGGTGTAATGGTATATATGTTTGACCGATTATCTACAGAAAAACAATGACAAAGATGTCTTAATGTAAAAATACACTCACTGACCACTTTAATAGGAATATCTGTTACCTTGCTCAGTGAAAAAAGTGATCTCAGGGACTTTGACTGTGGCATAGTTGTTGGTGCCAGACTGGTTTGAGTATTTCAGAAACTGCAGATCTCCTGGGACCAGGTAATGTTTTTCCAATCTTCAATTGTCCAGTTTGAGTAAGCCTGTACCCACTGTAGCCTCAGCCTTCCTGTTTTTAGCTGACAGGAGTAGAACATGATGTAGTCTTCTGTTGTTGTAGCCCATCTGCTGAAAGGTTTGACATTGTGCATTCTGAGATCTTTTCTGCTCACCATGGTTGTAAAGATATGAACCAGTGGCTCGAACCAGTCTGGCTATTTTCCCCTGACCTCTGTTGGCAACAAGGCATTTCATCTTGCGCAACTGCCACTCAGTGGATGTTTTTGTTTTTCATATCATTCTGTGTAAACTCTAGAGACTGTTGTGTCTGAAAATCCCAGGAGATCAGCAATTTCTGAAATCCTCAAACCTCAAAGTAAATAGTCACTGAGATCATACACCGATCAGCCATAACATTATGACCACTTGCCTAATATTGTGTTGGTCCCCCTTTTGCTGCCAAAACAGCCCTGACCCGTCGAGGCATGGACTCCACTAGATCCCTGAAGGTGTGCTGTGGTATCTGGCACAAAGACGTTAACAGCAGATCCTTTAAGTCCTGTAAGTTGCGAGGTGGGGCCTCCATGGATCGGACTTGATGGCCAGCACACCCCACAGATGTTCGA